>WACJ01000538.1:1200000-1800000 GCA_008973525.1 Stenopsyche tienmushanensis
TAACAACACTGGAATATGACAAAGAAGGTACAAGTTGAAGACGTCTCGATTTAGAAAAAACGGTAACTAACGATTATATCCCACTGCTGTTAATCGACGAACCGTGCTTGCGAAACGGGGCGAAGACAGTGCGGAGATGCGATCAAATCCTAACCTTATTTCCCCCCTAAGCCGAATTTCATAAAAATTAATTCTTTGCCTTTGGAGAGGATGTCGCCCCCGGGCGCAGTCATTTCGGTAAACTTTTGCATTAGATTAGGCGCCGCACCGCCCGGGGGCGGCTGCTGGGTGGCCGGGGAAGGAGTCGACCCCAGACCCGTCGGAGGCACTACAGCGGGGATGCCTTTCAAAGGTTGTCTCGTTGTCGACGAAAAGAGCCCTTGCTGCTGATTCTGTACGCCCTGTTGCTGCTGCTGCTGCTGCAAACCCATCTGCAGCCCCTGCTGCTGCTGCTGCTGCGGCGTCTGCTGCTGCATCATACCTTGTTGCTGCATCATGCCCTGCTGCTGCATCATGTTCGGCTGCTGCATCATCCCCTGCTGCTGCATCATGCCCTGCTGCTGCATACCTTGCTGGAGAGGTTGCTGTGCGGAAAGCTGAGATTGCTGTTGGGACTGCGTCGTCGAATAGAGACCTCCCGAAGTCGTGGTGGCTGAAGGAGGAGTTCCCCCGTAGAGTGGCGACGGCTGAGCTCCTCCAGGACCACCCGTCGTCGCCAGCTGCTCACTGCCACCTCTCCCTCGACCTCTCGCTCTCCCCTGTACGCATAGATACGCCCCACCGAAGGTTTCATTACACCACTTTAATTATGCAATCAACTACCATATCCACAAACAAATCATATACCTATTTAAGCATAAACGTAAATAAATGCTAACATTTTTTTTAGAAGAACCGTGCGAGTACGTATCGATAAACATTAATACGATTAAAAGCCAAAACTAAAAATAAAAAAAAACGATCGTGATCAATGTGCTGGCATGCTGATTTATCTTAGAGACTTACATACCAATAGCTTTCAAACAATATAAAATGTCTTGTGTGCGTATCTAGACTCGCTCGGCATTGACGTGAGCTAATATTGCACAATGTGTTAACAGAGACATCGACCGAAGTGTTAATAAATCAACAAAAATTTGCATTGTATCCGAATAATATGTCGAAGATGTTTGTGGATTGAAACTGTCATAGTATCGATGGTATCTGTGTGTGCTTCATAAATGATATTGGACACACTCGATCCGGTGGCCCGCAAGGGAATCATTATAATACATTTATACGTAATACAAAGCAAACAGCCATATCAAAACACACAGAGAAACAAGCACATTCATCAAAATTTGCATATATATATATATATAATTGCCGGAATATTTATATTTAGGCTGTTAAATTAAATTATGCAATGTTTCCAAATCATTTAAAAAATATGAATATACAGCAGTCTCGCGGTGGTCCGGCCCCGGTCTAATCCGGCGCCCCCTGTAGTCCGACACCGCGAGGATATTCAAATGTTAATTTCTTCAGAAAACACATACACATGTTTTTGCTAATATGCTATAATTTGCTAATCCGACACCGTTTGTCGGATTACTGCGGATCTGCTGTAATGATTTTATCGCATTTTTAAAGCCGCTTAAGCTACGATATCGTGCGTCGCACGTCCGTTGATTAAAATCGAGTCGGATTTAAAAAGCACGAGCGTTGGTCTGATACGTTCATTATCGATTTATCGTTGATTTTAGACACGATCGTTGAATTTATTTATTTTTGGCCGTTTGTCACTCGCATACGTACACGCACGTCGTTCTCCGTGGATTCGCGTCGATATAATTTGTTCTATGGTATATCTTGAACGCATCGAAATAATAACAAATAAGACGACATATTATCGCTATAAGATTGGAAACGAAATAACATAAAAATAATGCACATTCTAAGTTATGAAATCTGTTAGATAAGTTTTCCTATATCATTCTCATGTCAATATATATTGTTCACTAACAAACATATCCCACGAAAAGAGTAACTGAAATTAACCAATAGTGTAGTCAAAATACATGCAAACGTCCTGCTATATTTATATATATGTATATATATATATAGAGAGAGAAAATATCGATTTTAAACAATATACAGGTGACAAGTAGAGGAGAGTGAACACTTAGATGATACAACAGTTACTTGTAGTGGCTAGAGTTCAAGGAGCGATAGGGACAGAATAAACAACAATAAAAAAATAATGAAACACTCAAATTTTCTCACACAGTCTGTCTTGAAAATGAACTCGATACGAATTGGTTCGTGTTTGCTCGTTTAGGGAGGCGCGTTTTCCTCATCGGCCGGTTGTGCAATTCGTTCGGCAATTTTCAAGTATCGTTCGCGCATTTTCAGTACAGAGCTAAGGTACCTATGGGCCATGTGAAATAAAATGCATAGGTAACTACTTTGAAAAATAAACAAACGGAAGATAGTGTCATGGGTAAATGAACGGTGGTGAATGTATTTAGCCGTGTCTGATGACAAATCAGTGATGGGAGATCACTCATCGCAGGTTTTCTACTGATCGACTACCAAAAGTAACTGAACCAACAAAAACAAACAAAAATGTCGAACTGAGCATACGTGGCGCTCGGTGAATCCAAGACTGTCTTTTTAAACAAGGAATGGTATAGTATATGCTGTGAGTGAGTGATTTTCGGTTAATGTTCCCTGATCGTGATATATGTACGACACGCCGAGTCGGGTCTGATGGTTCTCTCGATGGGTGATTCAATTCTAGGGGCCTCTATGGTAACAAGTCGACTAAAAAGAGCGAAAATCACTAGTCAACAAAATAAAGTATAAGTAAATAATGTTTCGGTATAAAAAGTAGTAGTTTTTCATGTTCTCAGTTTCAATTTACCTGCAACAGCTGGTCTTGTGTACTGGCGCTTGTGTTGTGGTCTAACTGAGAAGGAGGGAGAGGGCAGGCATCTAGCAACAAACAATACACACGACATTGTACAGTTTACACCACCACGAAGAGAGAGCCACCTAGAGAGAACACCACCCGCAAACAACACACTACCCCCCATTTTAAGGCTGCACCCTAACTCCGCGTATGTACACCCTAACTGCGGACCGCGCGATCCCTGGACAGAAAATCATGGAGACGCGTCATGGCCTCAATGGACGAGCTAAACGGAACCGGTCACACTCCGGTTCCAGCATGAATATCACAGCGTACACAATGAATCTCATTTCAATTTCAAATTTATTTTATTTGATCATTGAGAGCCTCAAGTAGTTGTTGGAGTGCAAGAAAAATATTTTTACACAGCATGTATTAATTTTGGTCGAAACACAGGGCCTTGTACTGTCTACATGCCGCGTAATAGTGAAATTGTAATAGGGAAATAGAGAGCCGAAAGCCAATCTTAAATTGTACCTCAAGTACTAAATCCGCCACTGATCATTGATTAAGCCTAAATGCAAAAAGGCGCACCAAATTCAACCTAAAAAAAATCACTGTGTAATATATAATAAAATAGGCAAGCTACTGGTCTCTATGTTGCTACGTATACGCACACGCGCATAATAGAGGCGGCGCGGCGCATGCGTATATTGTCTCTATGATGTATGCGATGGAGACTATATAAAACTCCGTGTATTTCCAACTGAGTTTAAAATGAAGCTCAGAGGTTATGCTGCCTTCAATATTGAGCGCATAAAGAGGTGAATGTATGATATAGACGAGATGAACGTAATCTTTTTGTATCAGTGTTTTGTTTAAAAGTTGCTGTAAAGACTTTATAAAAAAAATTTTGAGGTCGCTTTTAGGAATCCCTTTTATTAAACCATTGCCATGGCTTCATCATTTTAACATGGTCTCCCATGGCGTATATATATTTTAAAAAATGTGGCCGCCAGCCATATCTACTGCAGATTTGAACCCAAGATGATTGAGTTGTCAAATCATTCGCCGGGTCTACCTACAATTAGCAGTAGGTAGTATGCATAACAAAGATTCGTACTTAGTATTAATTTTGATCCATGATTTTTGTGAGGTGAATTTGGCGCCATTTTACTTTTAAATTCAATTACATTTTTTATCATAATTTAATAATGGGATATGAACGTTTATTTGTATTTAAAAAATCAAATAAAAATCAGGCAATAAGACGTTTTTATGGACTTTTTCAAAATCACATCACCAAGCGTGAAACAGCATCTATCTTCGATTTAAGTTATTTGGGCTATAAATCCAGTCGCTAAATCATGAAGACTATCTATAAATATATTGTTTATTCTTTATTCTACATAATGTGTCATATTTGGATGGAATTATTTTAATCTTTCTTTTTTCATGCTAAAAAATGTCCGCGCGTTACGATGATATGTATTTGGTACACCATATGAAATTTTGAGTCCTGTATCTATTATATTTTATAACGATATTATGATTAATAGGAAATTCAATATACAAGCAAATAATAAGATTTTCGATTAATGGGTGTACGTCTTCATTGGATGCGTTGTTGAGCGCGCGCTCTGTGTCATCACCCAAGCGACAATGAATGAATGTGGCATAAATTTGGCGGTCTTTATGATGGTTTATGCAGTTTGATGGTGAAAAATTATGTTATGGGTGAAATGTATGCGCGTGAAGCTTCATTGGACGCGCCGTTGAGAGCGCGCTCCGACAGTACGAATTATGAATGGAGTGCTTATGAAATGGACGCCATATTCGACCGTCTATTCTTCCATCATAGTCTGTCCAGGGTTTCAGGGTCCGAATGACGCCGAATAGAGACAATGTGAAATTCCGATGTACGACGCACAATCTGATCTCGACGCTGAGCTTCATAAGACAAAATAAAATAAAACAATATGTACACTAGTCTACTGATTCATATCATCAAACCTCTACGAAGCCTTTAATTATAAATAGTTCAAATAGTAAAAATTGCAATGTACGAATTTACTCACATTTTTGGCGCTCAGGGTGCACGTCGTTTTTTCGTTTCGTGAGTTTGAAATTCGTTGAAAAAATAAAGTGCACTCTGATCGCTTCGATTAGCGACGGTTTCGATTAAATTCTTCGATTTTTTTTAGGTCTTCTAAATTCGGATACGGACATCCTTCCTCATCTTGCAAAAATACACTGTAGACGTGTTGTGTTGAAGTGGTGTTCGGTCAGTTAGATAGTGTACACCGAAATTATTGTAGTGCTCTGTCAATGTTACTGGACCTGTATTTAGGGCGGATTTGCTAAAGGCTTCTATTGAAAGTTGAAAGATTTAATATTGCAAAAGTCTTGCCCGATAAGAGTCCAGTAACAAAAAAGTCAGTGTACAGAAAGAGACAATAGATAGAGCGTAGAGCGAGAGAGAGCTAGCGCCATATATATATATAATTTTTCTTTTTTGAAAAAGAAAGCAATTATGTATATATACATGTATATATTTAATTTAGCATATCCAAAGTGCAGACACGCAACACTTAAAGCCGTCAGTATATAAAATGTTTCCTCTTTTAAAAGAAACTAAAACGATAATCATAAAATGGGAGACAAAATAATAAGAAAAGATGGAAATAGAATACTCACGTATCCAGATGTGGACGGTCAGTCTCTAAGGACTACTAGCCGAGGTTCGAGGGACCGACCTACGAGCTACCGGGACGTTAATCACGCTCTTCAAACAAATAAAATATGTCTTATACCCAAAGATACAATGCAAAATGTCCTCGAGTCCTTCCGAGTATTCTTTAACTTCCGTGCTGCGGGATAACTTTGTAAGAAGTGCGTGAATACTCTATCTCTCATAACTATCGTCAAGCCCGTCTCAAAGATATACGTAGCAGCTAAAGGGTCAAAAACACAATAAGCCTGGATGAAAAGCTGATGATCACCCCATCTGAATACGTGGTCGTGATGTTCGAACCCTTGCTGTGCACTTCCTCTCCGATCATCGCATTTCTGTCATTACCACTACTCGAATCTGAGGATGCATCGCATGCACAGCAAGTCCGTCTTTCGTCAAAATCACAGTAAGAAGGAACAAGACATTCTTTAATTTAAGAAGTTGTAAAAGTGAAAAACAAAACACACTTAGGTAACACACGTATAGACACATAAAAATATTCATAGTGACCAGAGTACAGTGACCGAGACGAAAGATTCCTTCCTACGAAGATTTAAAAATGGAGATCGACACGCACGACGATCAAACGATGGACCAGTCGAAACCATTTGAACGCCCAACAAATGCCCAAACATCCCAAACATTGCCGGCGCACTTCGCCAAGCGTCATTCGGCCAGCCTTCGATAAACGCGCCAAATACAATTGAATCCATCGAATACAGGATAACCTGGAATAGGCTGGACATAATGCGCTTGTCGAATGCCCCAATCATGCTCGATATTCGACGCTTGGAATTCGTCGGGCGCGAAATGGATGCCGGTCGTTGCTTAGCAGATAGATTCAGGTTTGTGAGATTTGAGGTCGTTGCGTGTCGAGGGATGAGGGGGTCGTGGTAGGACGAAGCCACGGAGGGGTGGGATAGGGGCTTAAATGACAGCATACCTGCCTTCCTGTGGGCGGCGCGCGGTTGTCCCGAAGCGGCCATGTTGTCTCTGGGCGGGGGCGGCGGTCCTCGCGCCCCCGGCCCATGCCCGCGCCCCGCGCCACGTCCCGCACCTCGTGCACCGCCCCCGACTGCACCTGCTGCGCCCCAAGCCCAAGTCAAACACTCCAAACAACATTTGAAAGGCGCATTCCGGGCATTTCGACCGGGATGCCCTCATTTTTTTTGGTATTAAAATCATATTCAAAGGTGCTGGCGTAAGGGAGATCTACAGTGCAAATTTATGTATTCACATTTGCAACCTGTTGGCGAAATGCTGCTCAAAACGTATCAACGGCGACAATTTGAATTTGGAAGAATTGCGGAAAAAGGGGAAGAATTGGTACGCTTTCAAACTTGGTTCAAATATAAACCGGAATTTTGTTCATTAACCTTTCTCCTACGACGATATGTATTTAGTACGCCATATGACATTCTAAAACCCTGAAGATATCACTGAAGAAAAAAGGCGAAAAGTAATATATTCTGTTGCGCAACGTGTAAATATTCATTTTCTCCCAAACGCAAATGAAATTTTAAAGAGACTCAAAGCATTATATCGGTGATGCTATTCAAAATAAGACCCAAATGTTTAATTGTATCTAAAAGTTTAATAAAGGTCTGATAACAGTCGAGGTATTTTGGGATTATTAAGTAAATAACGCGTTGCGCAACAGTGTATGCTATATATCGTCTTCTTTATTCAGTGGCTAGATCAAAAAGCTTCCTACCCATTAGAATAAGTGCATTTCTAATGAAAGTTAAACTAATAAATTTGGACAGCAAAATTCCGGTTTATATTTGAATCACCCATTAGATGTTTCGGATTGGTATGATAATTCTTACATTGTCGCTGTTGATGTATCAAAAGCAGCATTTGTATCGATGCCTATTGATTGGAATCCCATAAGCATAGCCTTCTTGATTGTTGAAAATAAAAATTTGGAATAAATTCAATATAAATATATTTTTCTTAATAAAAATCATATTTAAAGAGTGTGTTTTTCATAAAAAGAAATTGCCAATAAATTGATTTACAGATTTATTATAATTTTCGACGAACAACAAAAACACTATTCCCTCATATGATGTATAATGTGTAATGGATGGATCTATTTAATAAGTTTGTCTGGAGTGTTTGTTTTGCCAATAATGTATGAAATGCGTTGATTAAAATCGATTTAAATAACCAATGCTTTGTTATTTTCTTCATATTTAAATGCCCCCCCAAAAAAAATTAAAACAGCCAAAACAACGATACCAAAAAGCGGTCAAAATTGCATGTTGTTCTGTAGTTTAAAACCTCAATTCAAATACCAATAAAACGAAAGCTCTGTGTTTGCATGCATGTGTCTCTTTCTGGCATCAGGATCCAATATAGTCTGTCTCCTTCGCATGTTTAAATGTTAGTTTTTAAATTCGTCGATCTGAATGTAATGCAATCGAAATTGGACAGTCTATATCGAATCGAAACGAATATATATGATTTAAGCTTGAGTTTTGATGTCGTTGTAGATATTATCGCATCGATAGATCGAAGAAAATAAAAAGGATTGATTGTTTAAACTTTGGTTCGATCGCAAAGTCAGATCTGCTGAAGTTTCGCATCGAGAAAGAAATTTCAGCACTCCTGAATTTGGCGCAATGGATTAACAGTACCTCGCCCATACCAGTGTTTGCCTCCTCGTGTACTAAATTACTGACCAGATACTCTCACAAATCAACAAAATAAAAGAAAAAAGGTATCAACGTATCAACTTTCTGTATCAAACTACCTAAAATGTAAAACAGCCCCACCTGCTTCCGTGTTACGTTACCTACCCCGCAATACGTTAGAGAATCGCTTGTAAAAATTGCAATTTCATTGAGATAAGCCATTTGTTCAAAGGTGTAAATGTGTGACTGTGCCTTACCCTGTGGTCTTGTGTGTGAAAAAGTGTGTTTTAAAAATCATCATTTGAGAGAGAAGAAGAGATAGAGATAGAGAGAAAAATGTTTATCGTGAAGCAACAGTATCTAAGGGGAGGTTTCAAAGCTTCGATAGGATTTTCAAGTCTAAGCTACTTAACTCTTTCGCTACGAATATCAATGATTCGTCTATAATCCATAGACCAACCAAGCGATATTTTAAATCAAATACAAAATCCTAAACTTTTCTTAAACGCTAATGTCCGAGGACGTTTCCCAATCGTCGATCAATGATCGCTTGCAGATTGGGAAACGTCGATCGAATTTAAAATCGAGGATGAGTTCGAATAGTTGTTATTATTTTATAATTTAAGACTTGACACTGTGAGTACTAAGAGCATCAGCAAAAAATATTGGTTCTTAAATCAACATTTTACCACGATGTCATCCAAATACATCAGCAGGATTCACCAGATCAAGCGATAATGATAATTGAATGATTTTCCGCATCGATACTTCAAGCTCTGAAGCCATGGGGTCCAATCGAGAGGTCATGGACATGCACGGTGAAGCATCGATTAACAACTTCGTCCAAATTCACGATCTACACAGGGCAGATCATGCAACGTGGATATCAACTCATTGAGTCCCTTGTGCCATATTAAATTCGGGATCGAGTGGTAACAGACTCGTCGGAAGATGCTAGGAATTGGAAAGGACGAAATTTGAAAATTCCTCGGTTCGATCCAGGCTTATCCTGATTACAAATAGTCGATTGTCAGACGATTAATAAAATTGGACAGGATCGTCTATGAATGACTGATTTGCAATAATAATATAAATGCAAACAATTGATCAGATGATCAGTTGGAAATCAATGCCTTTAATATTTAAAGACGATGAAGGAAACTCGTGATTAAATTATGCATACATATTTGGCTTAATCCAGTATTAAAAAGCAAAACTGTGTTAAGTTGAAGAAAGAATCTATCAATAATTTGAAGCGAGATCTGGCTACGAGAAGGATGTCCTCCCGCAGCCAAGGCCTACCGACGGCTCCTGCACGCGCAAGAAGCGATCAGTCGGTAATCGCAGATACAATGTCCCCGCAGCACCACAGAAGATGTCGCTGTTAAAATAGCACATTGCACCTAAAGAGAGACGGAAGATGTCGCTGTTAATCTGGCGAATCAAATCCGCTCAAATCAACAGCGCTATCGCACGGGGATGGTAAATCCCCCACGCTATAGATGTATTATTTTCATATATTTAACACTCGATCTGGCGGCTCCTACACATTGCGCAATTTTTAATTCAATCGAGCTTCTTTAAAAAGCTCGCGCCGATTGATTGTGGACAAAGGTTGATTAATGCATTTAGATGATCTGAGCACCCACATTTTAGGTCATATTTTTAAACATCACTATATTAATAATATGATACAAATTGCTCAAATAGTTGTTTGATGTATTTCATCTTTTAAAAACTCAATGATACATAAACATAGAATATATTCATATACTTGAAGAAGTTTACTATAAATTCTACAGCTATGTATTTGAAATATTTACTTCAAAGTATCCTCGTGTATTGAATGCAAAATATATGGAATTGAATGATTATTTATTCAGTTTTTATTTATTCAGCTGTATTTGGTTAGGGATTGTTCTTTGGATGGGTTGTACAATTTGTCTTGATTAGGATGGCTCAAATGTATTAAAAATAGAAGCAGAATAGAGTGAAAATAGAGCGGTAAAAATGATCAGTATTGACCTGGCCCAGAAGTCATCTGTCCCGGTTGATTGTATTGGTCCTGAGCTTCGGCCAAGAAGTTGCTGGGGACCAGTCCTCTGACACCGTCGATTTCGCCCATGTAGAAGCCGTCGTCGTCCATTTCGCCGTATACCAATATTATTTGACCGGTTTGAAAACTCAGCTCCACTTGCTGAAATGCATTAACCGGTACATTATTATCGAGCTCTGGACCAATCTTAATCTTAATCGATCTAAAAATTCACCAGGAGATGTATGCAGGAGTGTAAAAAAATTGGCAATCATAATGCTGGCTTTAAATATGTTTAAAGTCCAACATCAACTCTATATTTAAGAAGAATTTTGTATAAAGTAAAATAATGTATTAATTTGATATTAAAAATAATGGATTTCTCTCGGGATGACCTAATAGCAAAGAGATGATTAAACGTTTTTCAGTCCATCATTGATTCAAATATGCATCAATTTTTCGCGTACCTTCTTCAAACTTGAGCAAATTTGAAATTCCACAAGCGATTCCAGGAAAAAAAAATTTCAACGTCGCTAGATTTAAATCCAGCTCATGTTTTATTCAACCTTTTCAATTAACAATCGGGATGTTATTCCATAAAATGAGTAGTTCGCACCTCTGCATCGACGTTCGGACTCAGCTCCTGCGGATCGTAGTCGTATAATGCGACCATCCTTTTGACTTGCGTACTCGGAGGAGGACCACCTTCTGGCCATCGATCTGCACGTCCTCGACCACCAGGACCACCTTCTCCTTCCACTTCCACAACCATGTTGTGCGGGACGAAGCCCCGTCTTCCGCGACATTCGCCCCAAAAAAATCCATCAGCATCCTTATCGCCCCACACCTGAAAAAATATCACACACGATCCATGTATAAATTCTTATAATACGGGATCCGATCTATCGAGTGTTACCAACATTTTACGAACGTATCTGCACTGTTTATTTATATTATATTGTAAAAATTTGATTGATTTGCATTGAAGCGGTCTGAAAGGCGGACCGGATGGAAACACAAACCTTGTGGCCACTCCCTCATCTTTTAGGGCTTTTTGTGTGAGTTATGGGGAGAAATGCATCTCCGGAGCTTTCTACGATTTCCATGTTCACAAAATCCGTGCACTTTTGTTGAGCGGGCTGGCATTAGGGAATCCAATCCCGGGATCCCGTACGGTTTTAGATGCTCATGAATCCCGGGACTAGTAAACGTAGTCCCGAAAAAATCGGGATTGAAATTTGTATCTAACAGAAATCGTACACCTCACCAACACGATGAAGGCTACTAAATCGAGACATTCCGGCCGAAATCTGGACGCTTGGAAACAGTGGCGTAACTACTAATTGGCGAGCTTAGGCGACACCTAGGGGCTGTAACTGTCTAATCTATGTATACATATATACAGTGCATGTCAAAATATTATATTAACCTTTTCCTACCGGTGATGTATTTACTACACCTCGACTCTAATGATGGGAATATCGATATGAAACAAAATAGATATGGAGTTCAGAATTTTTGTATTCCTCTGTAATATAATTAAGAATCACATCAAAGTATTATAGTATATAAGTATTCATCTGCAGCGACGAAAATAAATCATTTTTCGGGAAATCGGGAGTTTTGCGAAATTTAGTCCGTGTCTCAGATATGAATTTTATCAGTCACATTGATGGTATTGTCCGAAAATGGGGCCTCATGTGTTCATCAACTCTAACTAGTATTTAAATATCTGATGACGATACCTCCGAGTGTGGAGGCGTCCATTTTCAGCAGCAGGTTGCCTGGCTACCAAAATCAGATCTAGACTAAGTGACGAAACACTCGATGCTTTAATGTTACTTCAGGCATATTTTCAAAATAATATTTGAATTTTTTTATGTTTTATTTATCTATTTTTGAGTTGTATTTTTATATTTTCTTAAATAAATAAAATTGTTTCGCCTTCAAATTATTTTTTATTTTAAAGAAATCGACTTATTAGTAATTTTTGAGTCAGTTGGCCTTGGGTATGGGAAGATGTTCTTCCCGCAGGCTGATAGCGGCAATCTTTTTTCCAAATAAATAAAAGGAATTAGTTAAGACGACAGTGTTTATATCAGCATCTGATTACCCCGATCTCACCGCTCGGCATTAGCGCGCCTCGAAAGCAGAAAGAACCCGCGTGCGAGGGTGGCCAAGTTGGAGAGGAGCGGAGAGCCACTCTACGCCACGTTACAAAATCTTAAATTGGTAACACTTGAAATTGCGATCCCTGTATATTCCATCCAATTTATATATTAAAATCTGAAATAGGACAGTTAGTCAAATCAATTAAACCTTTATAGTATCGCCTTCGCTGAAGGGCAATTCCTCGTCGCAAGCATCGGGGTTCGGACTCATCGTTGCCGGGTCGTAATCGAATAACGCGACAAACCATCTACTTCTTTTCTGGGGCGGCGGCGCTTGATGGGGCTGCTGCTGTGTTCCCGGTGGTCCCACGGGGGGTACGCCGGGACCCTGTGGTCCCGGTCCTTGCCGGCGATTTCCGTACTGTCCCGGCTGCTGTCGTGCCTGTCCACGAATCGGCTGCTGCTGCGGGTGCTGCTGCTGCTGCAGCTGCTGCTGTTGCTGCTGGAGCTGCTGCTGGGGCTGCTGCTACATTTTCACAATACGAACATTAAAACCGTCGCATAAATACGCGCATCCCAATTATATAAATATAGTGACGATGCATTTATAACCAAGTCGTATTTACAAAACATATGGTATACTTATGACAAAAACATCATGTGCATTATGGAAAAAAGAGTGTGGAAATTGTGAGACATTTATCAAAAAAACATATTCATCATCATGTTCACGTTGTCGAATGATAAATGAGAAATGTTGCAACTTTGATTGAGTATTTAGTTCATTTTTTTAAGATTTTTTTTATTGAATGTTCAAAAATATTTATCATTTATCATTGGCCAAAAAATGTATAACATCAAATATTTGTTATATCCATATTATTTTGGATATTGGAGTGTATAATTTTACTAGACAAAGGCATTAAACAGACTTCAAATAATTTAGATCAATTTAAAAATAATGTCGTTTTTATAGGATTTAGAAAATTAAATTAAGATTTTCAGCTCTTAGCAGATTTTAATTTTTGCAGAATTTAAACGAATAGATTTCCAAGAAATCCAAGTTTGATCTACAGGATCTGATGAATTAAACATAGAGGCGATTATTTAAGTAGGAACCCTAAAATATTTAGTTTGGAATAATGATTTAAATATCATTTATAAACAATTTAAAAAAATATACTAATTGAGTTCCATGTAAAAGTTCCTATTGAAAACATATAATTCTGGTGTAATCATATGTGGAAGGCTTTATAAAATCCAATATTTAATATGGCACATTGTAAGAATATCGTAGAATTGTTTGAGAGCCTTATATACAATGCGTACGTGTATATCTATAAAAACGACATTACTTCTGAAGTGGTCTAATATTTTTTTAACGAAGGCGTTTTGTTTATTTGTGTAGTGGTTCATTTTTGTCTAGCAAAAACGATTCTCTCTTTAAAAAAACATTTTTCTGATATTGTTTCATATAAATCGGCACACTGAAGGACTGGATGAAGTAGACATGATACTTTTAACCAACGAACAGTTGTTTCGCAATAAAAAGCGTGTCGGAAATGTTCCACTAATTAAAGCGAACTGGAAAACTTATTATACGAAAAACGTTTCCCCTTTGCAAAGTTAGTTTTTACGAGTTAATTTCGAAGCTGCGGCAAACAAAATTCACTCGCAAAGTTTTCAGTTTTTGGACAACTTCCAGAATACGCTAATTAATATTGCAGTCGGTGCACTTGTTAACAGCCCTGAGGCCGTACACCACTGCATGTGCATTTGGAATTCGAGTTTTGCCACATCCCTATGGGATGTCATGTTCGGGTGCGTGTGCTGCGTCGTCGATCGGGTCGTACGACGCCGACATTGCCGCCATTGGGCGCCAATCGCACATGCGCGACTGCATGCTGATACACATTCATACGCGGACACATATATGAGCTGATGGATTTATTCTTATGTTATTCCAACACATTTTGTTATCATAGCATACGATAAATGTTAACACACATGCACACAATAAATGATAATTGTAATTAAAAATGTGATCTATAATCTTATCGTTTTACAATAAAAGTGCAGTTAACTTCTTTTTTAACCAAAAAATTAAACTAAACTCGCATGCGTTCATCGAATTATTTTTTACATTTCAAATTAATATTAAAAAAAATAAAATAAAAACCCATGCATTCTGCGATATTGAATGTTTTTTTTTGCAATTAAAAGTTTACATTTTTAATAATTTTCACATTAAAAAATTAATATCAACAAGATTACAATCATAAAAGTTTTTTATAGAAACACAATCTTGATCATTTTTTTTAATAGCAAAAACCTAGAAAAACTATAAATTTGCCTGAAAAATGTAAACTTTTCGAACATTCAAGATGTTTTTTTAAATTTTCGTATACAAGGTCTTACTATAAACAAGGCACTCTCAAAGCAATTTCTACTTGTTAAAAAATGATTTTTATGGCTTCTCATTGTAGTAATTTTCATACATAAATACAGATTTATTTTGATTGGTTAAATTATTATTTTATACATTCATAAAAGTGTGGTCAGATCTCTCCCTTATTTAAAATTAATTATGCTCTTATTAGAAATTCTATCTCATGGGGCAATTCAATTTCTATTAAAATGATGATTTTAAATAAGTGTTGTTTGAGAGATTTTTGGTCTAGAGAAAACTTTCTGTCTTTTTTTAGCTGGTTTTCGCCAAACTTAATGCTGAAGTTCATTGTTACAATCTTAACCCTTTTAACTCCAATGTCGAGGTGGCCTCGACATTTTGTACTCTAGCCTTGATTAAAATTATTTATCTTTTCAATATGTATGCATTTGAATAGTGTCCTAATATCGAAAGACATTTTTATTTGGTTAATATACCATTTTTTCCCGATGTATTATCAGAAATATAATTTTAGATAAATTCATTAAAAATCGCTTGGAGTAAAAAGGGTTAAAGCTGGATAAATAAATAAATATTTTGGATCAACCAGCTGTTTTTAACATTTTTTTTATCATCCTCCACTTTTTAGCGCTTTTTTTACGGTCCGATAGTAAACGGACCGCGTGGGCCATCTGATCATAAAGCTACCGTCAAGCGGGGCGCAATTTTAGAAAGCTGAACGCCCCCAACGCAATAGGTAGCGGCCGAAATTTTGTACGCATTTCTACGAAGCATTTTTTTTTCAGTCAGCGTTTATTTTATATAATGAATGCGGCATGTTCAAAAAGTAAGTGTACTACATTTTTTTTTTTTTAGAAAAAGTGTATTTGAATAGGACATTGTTGATACAGGCGTTGTCGTGCAACAAGCTCGCTCCTTTTGCCAGCATTTCCCTCTTTTTGATTTTTTTAGGGTCTCAAAATATGAGGCAGAAATTCGATCAAAATTATGTCTTTTCGATCTCAAAACACGAAGGCCATGATTTTTTTTGCCTGAAATTGTGGTTTTGAGTTTTGGCAGATGGGGAATTGATGTGACGATTGCATTTTTGGCATTTTTATCATCTCCAGTTACAATAGAGCTCAGAACATCCTCACTTTATAATTCAAGTCAAGCGGATCATAGTGGTTAGTACTTGGTGGGATTTCTTACTGTCATCTTTCACGCAACTGGACATTACAACGTGAGTTTACACACTACCGCGTTCTTGTGATACTTGCTCTGTCAAGAGATTCCCCTTTACCACTCAATATTGCTAACTCTCAACACAGTACACTTACTTTATGAACATGCCTCGTAAATCAGATAATTTACAAAGTGAAACGTCTTCTACTTTTTATACAAAGTGGATAGGGATTCGATAGATGTGGCTAAATTTTTAACGCGGGAACTTGATTGAAGTATTGCATTCTTCTTAGATATTATTGTCTTGATGCACGTTGATCACGTCGCTTCGCGACATCCTGATCTTTACAGTTATCAGTTCAAATGCATTTATATCTGTACCACACTTTTAAACATATTCAATTAGATTGAAAAGCGATAAAAATCAAAATAAACTCTTACAAACACTACAAAAAATGACTTCTACACATCGACTTCGTTTCATTTATGTATGTTAAGAGCGCCACAATATTTGAAAGACCACGTAGTCGCAGGAAAGAGAGAGAATTCGAGAGACACAGGTGAAGAGAAAATATGTATATTTTCGAGTTTTTTCAAAGTACAACCTGTGAATGGTGGGAATTCCTTGGGGTTCTCCTGACCCCTCCTTCAGCGAGGAAATCGTCCTCAGAGAGGTGAGCCTCGCTAGCGCTCGAGTCTTTAGTGATTTCGATCGCGGGTATTGTCGACCCCTGCCCATGTCATTCCACGGTTAAATCATGTACTCAAAATGCAACACGGATTCTGCGTCCGATCGCACGTCGATCCGCGTCGATTCGGGATCGGATCCGCGCAAAAAAAGACCGCGGCGGATCGATGTGCCATCGGCTTTGGAATCGGGCTTGCATAGGTGTTAAATATGTGCTGTATATGATACAAATGTATAAATAAAACGCTATTCTTTCAAAAGATCAACTCTTTCAGTGCCTAATCAGCTAAGCATTCATCTAAAATCAAAATTGTAATGTATGTTTTTTTTTTTTGATAATAAATTATAGCTACAATTTAAACTAGGCGTTCAGTGAATTCTACTTCACTGTAAACAATAATTTAGATATTAATTATTATTTATTAAGACTATGAATGTTGTTAAATCTTAAAATAATATTCAGTGTCGCAATATTTCATTCGTTGTTGCTTGAATTGATCTTATATTGCTGTATGAAATATTTGAGACATTGAATTTGATTTTAAAAAATTATATCTAAGTACAAAATTGCGATAAAATTGTATTTTTATTATAAATTTAGGTCTAAGTCAAAGAAAAAAAGCTTCGAGTGTTATATAATGAAGGAAGTTTAATTGGAAGTTGAAAGCTTTTTCTTTTTTTTAACAACAAAAAGAGAAAAAAAGGAAAATTTATAAGACACTTAAGAAGACATCGATAGGAGGAAATTGTTAAATTTGTTAGGAACATATTTGCCCACATCGAAGCACAACATTTATTGTATTGAAAAATAATAAAATGAAAAATTAGAACTAATCTTGTATAGTTTAAACACATCAACATGCTCTCAAAATAAGCTTTGTTCGAAGCGATATTTGATTATTGAGTTGAATGTATTAATTTTCTAGTAAATCTGTGTCGAAACTAAAAGGATGTCGAAACATAATTTCAATGTGTCAAATATATGTCGATTTGTGTCTATAACAAATTTGGAATGCAAACTAAAACCAATTAATCAAGCCAAGATGTCTGTTTGTAAGTACGGTGATACGTAAATACTTGTATCATATATCAAGAGCAAATCTATTATTTTCAATGTGGCTACGTCGATCTAAATGTATAGTGCATCGAACTTCTATTTTCATCATAAAACTCCAAGATGAGACTCTGAATGATCCTCGAATCACTAATGTATCAGTTCAAAATAAAACCAACGACTCAACGAACTCTATGCGATATCTAAGACTTCGATTAAACACAAGTTCTAAACAAAAAAGTCCTAAAACCAACTAAAAATTCGAACAAAAAATGTATTGCAGAAGCGTTTTCAACGGCACATCGATTCATAATAAATTGCCTAACTATTGTTTATACCTTTAATATATTCATAATAACAGACAAATATTTAATATATATATTAATACACAGTATGTTTGTTAAATATATAAAGTAAAAGGAGTATTAAGTATTATATTAAATAAATATAATATATATATATGATTATTTTGGGCTCTTACCCCCGGTGTTATTTTGTCGAATATACTCTTTAGCAGGCCTGTACCAAATCCTGAAGTTGGCTATATGACATGTGTAAGATTTTGATAATCATATTTTAGTCAGTTTGTTCAAGTATCTTTGTCAGATTTTCAATTAAAATGTGAAATCAATGGAAAAACCATTGGGATTTTGCTCCGGGACTGACTGGCTGTTAACACATTAAAGAAGGCGCTCAACGAATTTAAGATTGTTAAAACGCGACAGTATTATTAATTTTGTTACGTTTAAAATCCCTATTTATCATATTTAATCCATCTTGGCATCCATCGATGATCATGATTTTACGTATTGATAGCTCGTCTATCAGCCTAAATATGTGAACTATCCAAACACTCATCCAATATGCCTGTACTCAATTGCATAGCAAATTTATACTTGATCAGGATCAATACAAATTGAGTCGGTATATTGCAAGAGCGGTGCAAATCTGTACTGTGTTCAAATGATACTACCTGAGTTTGTATTTATCTGATTTGAGACGTGTGGTCAAGCAGACATAAAAGACATCATCGCAAGTCAAATATATATGAAAGCGACACCAATTAGGAAAAACTGTAGAGCTATACAGACTGAGTTAAAGATGGCAAAAGTCAAAAAGAAAGATGGTAAGGCAGAACATCAAAAACATCAACATTTGATACCGAGAAAGAAAACAAAAGCACATCGAAAGAAAGTTTCAGTACAGTTTTAGTTTAGCATGCTATCTGGCATAACCATAACAAAACACTATCGTATCGTACGAGCCGCGCTCCTCAATGTGTTAAGCCGTTGTATACCCAAAAATAAATAATTTGGCGAGAAATGCTGAAATTTTGGAGAATCCCAATGATTTTCGTATATATATAACAATGGCCTATCTTAGACCTTATATGAAAATTGATGGATAATCAGTGAGGTTAAGACATTTTATCAATTCGATATCAAACTACTCTCATTTTGTATGGCCAATATTCAAATCAACGAAGTACGCAAATTCGCATTCGGCGCCCTCGGGGCGAAGATGGACGGATTTGTGGATCGATTCGATTAATTTGAATATTGCGAATGTCTTTCGAACTGACTTTTTCAAAAATTTTGCATCTCAAATTATATCATAATTTAGAAAAACAAGATGGTACTCACAAGAGGTCTCAAACAACGGTAATCGATCTTTCTAAATGCTGGAAATTTTGTTGTGAGTCGCCCTTAATAATAATTCCGAGGATAATCGAAACCAAAACATCGCGATCGATCGACAATCGTTCAACATGTGAAAAAATGTAAATTCGCGCCAAATTCAACAAAGCGAAAGGTCATTAGAAAAATCATTCATCGATTGGATTTATTTAGATCAGATCGATTTTAATAAATCCGCAATATTTATTGATGATCTATGGTATTTTTGACTTGATGAACGATCCATTTTGCATTGTGGATTGATTTGGTATCATCGTTAATGTGGTTCAAATCGTTAATGATTTATGCATATTTGTTACTAATATCAACCCTTAAATATGATCTAATCTTGTATATTTTTAAAAAATGGGTTTGATTAAATTCTAATGACCTTCTGCGATTTTTCTGATTCAAAACAAACAAAAAAATAGTTGAAATGTCTGAACCTTTCTGATTGATTTCTTTCATCATATAAGACTAAGAAGTGTATAGACATATGTATGAGGAGGGGTTCAAAAGTTGATTATGGCTGTAATCAGATGTGTTCGAGCGATTTGATGTCGGTGTGTGTGGGTGTGTTTCAATATTTTTTTATTGGCGTGTGATGTTCGAGTGAAAATTTCACAGTGATGATGTTATCTTTGGGGAAAATCTGAGAATGGGAAAAATTGCTCTGTTAGAATTTTGCGATCAATGGTGGCTAAAATAATTGTAAAAAAATCACGGTGTCGAGAATATAGTTTCGGAAAAAATAAAAACCGTTATCCGTGCATGTTATCAAAGGTGACCCAGCATAATTTACGCCTACATTTGTGAAATGTACTAAACATTTGCAAAAAAGTGATGATTTAACTGTTTACCGTTATGTGACATGTTGTGAATGTACCATATTATGTTTATCATATACTGGACAATTTCAAAAATCATAGAATCTGCGTTCAAATTCGCGCCGTTTTTAGCAATTTTTATTATAACTTTCAGCCTGAACAAAACCGTGCCAAACATGATGCTATGATTTTGAATTGCCCAATTGCATTTTTAACATACCCACACTAAGAAGCGTATCGTTTTCTTCTATGATCATTCCTATATGCGCAGATTTTCAATTTGGAATTATGAAACGAATTTATTCATAACATCTTCAATTAATTAATCTTATTAAAAAACAACCCTTTAATTGAGACGGACATTTTTTACGGATATGCCTTGAGTGATTTTCGGCGTGAATTATCGAGCGTTATTGTCTTCAATCAGCATAAAAATGCGGATAAGCCGGGTTTAATTATGTAATTTTAAAAAAAATCTAAAAAGGCTCAAATCTACAGGAGGTGTGGCTGGCGATTACATTTTTAAAAACATACATACGCCATAAAAAACTATGCCAAAATGATTGGTTATGATCCCATAAAAGGAATCGCTTAAGGCCACCTCAAAAAAAGAAGCTATCCCAAATAATGACAATTTAAAAATTTTAATAAGAGCAGTTTTGGAATATTATTTATAAAAATATCTAATCTTGGCTGAGGTTATCAATATGAGTCTCAATACATTTGATACAAAATGAATCCAGAGGACTTGAACCCGCTCAGTTTGTATACGGAATATATAAAACATTGGTGTCAGAAGTTGAACTTTGACACAAGAGCAAAGACGTCGTGATAACGTGAATACTTTAAAGATCGACTTGTCCATCATTATGAGACGAGCACGACCAAGAAGCTAGAGATGGGCGTTTCGCAGGGTTCCATTCTGGGGCCCACTCTGTAGAATGTCATCTACAACAGTCTGCTGACAACAAAGATGCAACACGGAGAAGAACTCATTGCCTTCGCGGATGACATCAAACTGTTGGTAATAGCTTGACATCCATGGGAAATGGAAGCGATGGGCAATGAAACCCTCGCCAGAATCAACGCATGGATGCGGGAAAATCGCCTGCAGCTGACGGCAGCAAAAACGGAGGCAATGATCTGCAGTAGAAGACTCAGGGTTAAAAGGCTTGTTGTGAACGGTCACGAGGTTGAATACAGCAAATCGCTGAGATACCTCATGATCGGAAGGCACAGAAGGTGGCTAGTGAGCTTGGACGGCTCATGCCCAATATCGAAGGGCCAAAGCCGTGCAGAAGACATACCATAAACGAGGTAATACACTTGATTCTTATGTACGAAGCTCCAATATGGCATGAGTCGCTCAGACAGGAAAGTTACAGAAGGAAGCTGGCCGGGGTCCAGCAGCAGGGAGCACTCCGAGTCACCGCAGCATACAGAACTGTATCTGAAGAAGCGGTGCTCGTGATCGCTGGAATACCCCCGCTTGAACTCCAGGCAAATCACAACGAATATGACCAAAAACTGAGGGAAGCCTAGCAACGGTGATGGGATCAGTCCAGCAAGGGAAGATGGACCCACCGACTTATCCCGGTCATAAATCAGTGGAGGGCCCGGGAACACGGTGAAATCATCTACTGCTTGACTCAGGTGCTCACTGGGCATCGATGCTTCGGTGCGTACCTGAAGCGGATTGGCAAAAAACCATCGCGGAGCCAAGCAGAGGTCGCAGAGCACATCATCAGTGGCTGTGAGGATTAGGCGCCCCAGAGAAAACTGCTGAAACAAGCACTCGGGGTAGCTGAGCTCCACGTCGACAATATGGTCCACAGCATTATGGCAAGCAAGAAGAACTGGAACCATTGGCGGGATTACGTGGAAGAAATTCTGAGCATCAAAAAAGGCCAGACTACCTGTCCTCTTGAAGCAATGTGGAAAAAAATACCAGGGGGACAAAGGAGGACAAGGGAAGAGTTTAGTCATTAAAAATCTGACACCACCCAATATGGGTATCTTTCAGAAGATTCCCCTCCCACAGGAAAAAAAAAAGATTGAATCAATGATTTTTTGGGATGATTAAGGACTTGTATTGTTAAAATTATTGTCCCCAATGACTACCATTACATAACAGACTTTTGCCAACACAATTAAGTGAATTATAAAGAAGTCTGTTCAAAGAAGATTATCAACATAAGTAATATAAGTAGCTGGTTAATTTGGGGATTAAGCTGATTAAAGAAGATTTATCGATCAAACAGTGTTATCGATCAATATGAGTCATCTTACAATGCAATAACGCTCGGCACAACAAGACAAAAATGATGAAAACTAGCATTTCTACCCAAAATCTCCCAATTTAATTACCAATGATAGCCGAATTAATTAAAGGGTGTATCGATTGCTTTTTGTAGCTTTGATTGAACCAATGAAAAAATATAATATCAGTCAGGACTGATTGTAAAAAATAAAAAAAATGTCATTTAAGCGTCATACTTTTTCATGCGGTGTCATTCATTAAGATTTGCGAAGTGTAAGCAATGACTAAGCTCACATATATACGATATGCCCAAAGCGTGAAAATATCGCTGTGAAAAAAACTCGAATCCACAATTTTTTAAATTTTAATCGGGGTGGGGGTAGTTTTTTTAAATTTATTTTAATTTTTCCTCATCAAATTGAAAAAATGATCATAGAAAAGAAGACGATATATTTCAGAGACAAGGTGCTTTACCAGAGACAACAGTCATAAAACACAATTCCACTTACAAAATGCATCGCATCTTATTTTAATTATTTTAAAAATTATTTTATTAAATTCAAGATATTGATCCAAAAGGGTGACGATGCGTTTTGCAAATGGACGTCTTTGATTAACAAGGGGCAAAACATCGATCAGACAAGAGACACGTAGACGAGCCATGAAAAGACAGACAAAATAGACAGTGATAGATAGATAGATAGATAGAGAGAGAGAGAAAGACATGTATATATGTTGAGAAAGATAAAGAGACATGTATTAATTAAAATAATGTCTTATATATAGGCTAAAATAATATATCAATATGATACAGCAATGAAAGACATGGCATGTTAAAAAAATAAAAATCAAAAAAATCTGATGAACAAGACAAAAAAAAATCTGATTAAATTATCATTTTTCTATGATCCAATTGAAATTATGAAACTTCACGTCTAAAAATATCAAGAATTAACGCAAAAAAAGTCTTAACGAGACATATTCTTTTATCCAGTTTCATAACATCAAAAATATTGTTCAAATTTACGTCCAACACTAAACTGACCTGATGGTGCGGGTGATGTGGACCAGTGGAACCTGGGAATATTTCCTTGTCGGATAAATTTTCGTCGTGTTCTAAAACCGGTTGATGGTGCGGAACTCGCCCTCCGCCTTGCGGATGAGGTCCGTGTGGACCATGAGGGCCGTGTGGTCCATGTTGTCCGTGTGGTCCTTGTGGTCCGTGTGGTCCTCTTTGCCCTGCAACGCCTCGCCGAGCTGCCACGCCACGCAGAACCGCCTGGGGAATCGTCGTGGCGATGCTGTCACTGGATTGACTATCTCTGGACTTGGTGCGGACCTGAACAACAAAAAACGAACTGATGAAATCAAGAAAACCATCTTATACCACCGATGAGTCATCACGCATATATGCGTTCGAATTCGAGTGATATTTTGCGTCTCATCATGCACACGTATATTGATGGCAAGTTCTTGCTTCTTAGAATCATAATAAATAGTATAAAGCCACATACATCAATTATGTATATAAAACAAAAATGATTCTATTTGAAACAGTCAACAATATCAATAGTGTTAAGGTTAATTTATTAATATACATGCTTCACTCACTCATGCATGTTTAGATATAAATAAATTGCATGAGAAAGTTACTCCTATACGTCTAAATATTCTCAATATATTTTTATAGGAATCGCCATCGTCGGATAAGCTCTTTTAACAACGATTTTTGTTCGTGTTGTCTTGAGAGCAGACGTTTGTTTTAATAATTAAGATACTCGCTTCATTCTTATCGTTGACCAATTTTGTTATTCCCCCTTGACTGTTCTGGAGTGGCGTCATTAGCCGAGTATCATCACTCCTTGTTGGTTGGTTTCTATTTAAACGGTGAGATCAATTTACCGACTTGAATTACACATTTTAAATTGCATCCAATATATTAATACAAAAGCTATAGAAAACGTTCGCACATGCAATATTTAAACGGCAATGCAGACTTGTTGAAGCTCTTAATTTGGCGCCATTGTGTTGTGCAATATGGTCACGCCTGCTTGAATTTATTGCAGCCCCATTCCGGGGATGCTCGGAAAAAACTAATTTCAAATATGTAAAACGGGAATTTACTCCGCCACTGTAAAAATCCCTTAAATTCACGCTATCATGTGATGTATTACCATATAATGGCGGCGAAGATTTCCGCCGCAAGGACGCCATTTAATTTGGTATTCAAAGCATGCACTCCTGCCGTGGCAGTCTTCGCCGGCGCACAAAAGAAATATTTCTTTTCCGAATCAGATTGCAGTGTTGCAAGGTCCCTTTTCTTCCATTTTTTCCCGTTTTAAGAGTCCCGAGTTCGGTGCAGATCGCGGTATCGCCGCATATTTATTCTGACGCCACGCAAGCGCCATTTCTTACACTTAAAAAGAGGCACGGCGGCAATTCAACAATGAAATAAGCCCGACGCCGCAATAATGGAGTTCCCCGCAGGTCTCGGGACAAAGGGTGGAATTAATTGGTCGGTATACAATTGGCTACGATTTATTTTATTTTGAAATGGCTAAACGAATTCTTGAACTCATTCCTTCAATGCAGAACTTTTTGTATCCCTTCATACTTTTTTTTATAGAAGAAATACATAATTGAAGAACAGAATGCTTGAGATTTTTTTAATAAGCAAGGTAGAACAATGATATAACTTCTTCGATAATCAGAATCATTCATTTATAAACAGAAATTGTTAGTCAAAAGACGAAGCTGTGTTTGTGTAATATATAATAAAATAGCCTTATCGCTGGTCTATTGGTTATTTTATGCTACGTACAGACACACACACTATATGCAGCAAAATTCATGTGCATATGATATATGCTATGGACACACTACAAACATTTGGCACTATATACACTTGGATCTTTTTTATGCGATTTTTAAATGTATTGGATATTATCCGTCATTTTTGTGTGTAGTTCAAATCTTTTTTTATGCGAATGCGCATAAAAAAAATCTAAAATTTAGTGTAAGTTACAACCGTCAATGTGTGATTGTGTATAGGGCGATCGGAATTGTTTCTAACTCTGGCAACTTTCATCCCCACCACCTATCGCTTATTGGTCTCGTGTCTTATTTTTTACATCACGTTTGACATTTGACGAGTGTTTTTCGGCATCGCAGGAGTAATTTTAAGATACATATGTATTGTGTTCTTATTTTTATGATTTTTTTAATTAACTTTTTTAATGCGATTTTTGGTACATTCTATCACATTGATTTGAAGTTATGCGGTTTTTAAAAACAATGGAACCTATCCCTTAGTTTTGCATGTAGTCTTTTTTTATGCGACTGCCCGTGGAATGTATCTATCACATAAAAACATACCCAAGTGTACTTAAAATGTGGTCGCCATCTACATATACTACAGATTTAAATTCAAAATAAGTTAGCCTACAGTGGCCTTAAATTAATTTGTAGAATTTAACAATAAAATTTAACAGTATTCCTTATTAAAACAGCGAATGTGATCATTATGGTAGTTTTAATACATTTTAATTATCTGAGCGTTCTTGCGGACACATAAACAACAAACATTGCACACAAGATCATCAATATAAAATTATATTAGCATAGGCAAGTCGTTTACCGATATTAACCCTTTGATTAGTGAGTTAATTTTAAATTAACGTAAACGTAGATTCGTATGTGTACCACTTATCGTCCACACAAATCCATTTTTCTCTCAGGACCGCGCAGCGTGATTCAATTTTGTATATCAGTAAATGAACCTAAACACTCTTGACTAAACATTAATCAGTAGGAGCACTATAACTATACATATCCGTTCAAATAAGTATGTTTTATAAAATTTAACAACTGTGCTGGAAGCATCCTATAAACGTTTGAATCAATTTATTTTACTTGTCGATCGTTAAAGGACATTTTACGAAATAATACAGTTTGGGCTTTTAAGCTCCTGAGCTTGCATTATATTTTGCGTCTTTCAATCGCCTTTCCAGATTATCAACCTTGGAACTCGAGGCTTGGGATCCGACACAGAATGACGAAGTAAAGCAATCAAAGCTGCAAATTAAACCAAAGTTTCTTTCCGCATAAATAAGACGTTTTACATCATACATGTCCGTTTCCGGTGGATTTTCTCGATTAGTTCGGCAATTTTCGCTCGCTCAGCTTCGAAGCTGTAAATTTTCGTCTCGAATACATTGAAAATAAACGCCCCAAATTACGTATTCCAAATGAGGAGAGTGGAACAAAGTTACGGAAAACTTGTCAAAGTTCTTCAATTCATACAACAAATAAAATTCCCATTCTGAATTGGGGTCCCTCTTATTGCCATAATTTTATTACGTAAGATAATGCAGGGTCGAATATTTCCTCTCGAATTTTCGAGGCGTACGGCCATTAAGGACGAGAAAAAGTTGCGAAAACGTGCCGCGTAGTCCTCCCTCTCGGAAACAGATCCTTTAAATCGCCCAGTGTTGGATGTAAGCCAAACGATATTTGCAGACAGAAAATATAAAGCACAATTTGTAAATTCTCCGCCCCCCCCCGGGCTGAATATTTATAGATCAATATTAGAAGTTGTCAGACTAATGCGAGGAGCACGTAGCTGCCAAATATTATGCGCGAAACAACGATTGATGTACTTAACATTCCGATACTGGGATATTCCATTGTCCCAACATCCCTTGTGCTGCTATAATGTCGATATTAATAAGTATTTAAGTTACAGTGTTTTTTATGGTGTCATATCTGCATATGACACGTATTTGTAGGTAAGAGAGATAATTACTTTTGTGTGAGAGATTATTATCTTCCGTATATTAGAATGGCGAATTTATCATTGTTTTAAAATTATATTGCAATTATGTTATAAATCAATTACTTATATATGGCAAAAGGTCGGTGTCCAACCGGTCCGCTCTTCGGACCGCTGACACAGTGGATCAGAAGCTATGCCTGAAAGCGTCTACAGAACATAGCATAGGAGATCGGGATAACAACAACAACATGGGAACCTTTCTCTGGCCTGAGCTGTGTGTTGATCCCGCTATTCAGGACCCACTCGCAATATGCCCAGCATGGTGCAAAAACGTGAATTTAAAATTCCATGTTCGCAGGAACACGCTCCTTCTATACTTCTTGCCCTCTGAGCGCGGGAGGAAGTAGGCTTAATATTCTAATTTAGCTTTGAAATTATTAGACTAGGATAAATATATAAATAAATACTGTTTTATTATGATATAAATATATATTGCATCGAGTACGGAAGAGTTTTGAGTATCACTTGCGATCCTGAAAAAGGTTGCGAGCCCACTAATTGTTATCGGCCACTAGGAAGGGCATCTACGATCCGGTGGATATCGTAGAAAGCCTCGGAGATGCATTTTCCCGCAAAAATTTTACAAAAAGCCCTAAATGCCTTAAAATTAGAGGGAGTGGCCACAAGGTTTTTGTGTCCAACCGGTCTGAATTTCGGACCACTGACACATCAAAGGAGCGATTGGACGCCATATCCGAACATGTCCACAGAACATGAGCATAGGATATATCAGTTTAATTATTTTTTAATTTGGGGCAGTGAGTGGCCATATATTTTCGCAGGTCATGATTTTAAGTCGAAATGTCTATATTTTTTTTAAATATAAAGTAGGGCATGAGAACGAATGCATAAATTATATTGTCGAAATCCTTTTACTGAGGGCACGCACAGAAGTCGTTTTATTGATATTCAAATAACATTATATGTTTTATTATTTATGCGATAAGAAGCGTTCGGTGCTTCTAATGACTGCCCGGTGCAATCTCGCGGCTGTATAAGTCAACAGTTGGGGAATGTCGCAGCGGCGAAGGCAATGAAATAGCCTCATTTGAAATATCTTGTATTTTATTCTATGAATGTTCCGTATTCAATTAGCGTTGCACTAAGGCAACATTTCTTCAGAAAAAACATTTGGTAGAACAATGTCGATGTGAATGAAGGATTCGATGTGAGATATTATGACGAGAAGGCACTCTGCTCTTTTCAGAAAACTTAGGAAGCAATTTTTGTGGCTTTCGTGAGCTTTTTCTAAAAAAAGAAAAATGCCTGCTCTCAAATTGATCATTCAGAAGCTCAGCATCCGACTTGAAAAACCATATGCTGAAGGACCAATTGAAGCGATGAACTCGCAGAGAAAATTAAGCTGAGCTACTTGAATCTAAATTAACGTCGAAGGACGGGGTGCTTACAGGAAGACCAGCATTGTGTTTTATAGGAAAATATGAGCAGATGAACCTCACAATGCAGCGCTTGACCTATATCAGAGATTGTCAACATTTGAAAATAATGCAGAATACTTCAACTGCATTCCCTTGCAGCATATATTTTTCCCATTTTTTCAACGTTCAAATCATTTATTTATAGTATCGGAATCCTTTCAATAGCTGAATAAGAACTGACCTAAGTGATTTTGAAAAGAAATCTTATTAGAAATTAAAGCCTATGATAGGAATATGGCAGTTACACTAAAATATACATCTAGGGTTCAAATCCTACAGTAAAGTGATTTTCCACTTCAAAACTCAAGCTCTTCAATCTTTAGAAATACTTGTAGCGCATTGATAGAAAGTTTCTAGACGCTACGTTACTTCCGTGATCGTACAGATTATAGAAAATGTCGTAAAAAGCCCTAAAAGAGGACGGAGTGGCCACATGTCCAATTGGTCCATTTCTCGGACTGCTGATATGAACGAAGAAAGTGGCGGGCACCTGTTTTGTCACGCCCTTGTTACGGCCCTGTACAATTGTTACAAACTATGCGTAATTATTTGTGTACTGACCGTCACGCATTTGGGATTGAGGCCGATGAGCTTGGTGATGTCGATGAGTGCATGATCACCGGTTGGTGAATCGACGTCCGTTACTTTCTTTCCGTCTGCGTATACTGCGTATCCCGTGACTGGGCCTGCTGCTGGTGGTCGTCCGACTGGTTGCCATGTAACTAGAAGAGTGCCATCTTGAGGTCCTGCTTCAACCTAAAGATAATAAAGCGATTGATCAGCATCTTGGTGATGGACTGCCAACACTAGCAAATATAGGAGGACTCACCATGATGTCGACAGGAGGATCTGGTAATCCTTTGGGCAACGTTCTGAAGTCCGTATAAGCACCGGGTGCTTCTTCTACGGGAGCGCCTGGAGGAGGACCAGCTCTCAAGTGCTTAGCTCGTACGGTGACCCTGTATTGGGTGCTCGGCGCCAGGCCAGTAATTGTGTGCCGATAGACTCCCGGTTTCACTGTGCGTACCTTAAATGCGATTGGACATTGTCATCTATTCCTCCCTGCTTTCATAGGCTGTTTTGGCTAACAGCTGTTCTGAAAGGTTGTTACCTCCACGTTGTTGACGCAGACCACGTGTTGATGATTGGAATTGGCAGGTAGCCAAGATATCACTGCCTGGCTGCACGTAACTCCGGTTGCTTTGACTGCCGAGGGACCAAGGTTGGCAGTGTCTCGACCTATCACCATGGTGCAGGCGGCGTCCCTCGATACTCTTCGGTTGACTGTGACTGATCGCACAGATATCCGGTGAGGCTGAAGAGAGAATATATACAAAATATAGCTCATAAATCTGCTTGGAAATACGGAAGTAAGTTTCCTGTGTACGGCATGATATATCTTATAAATCCACCTATGGAAATTGAAAATACATTGAGCGTGTTTGAATTTAACCAATCGTTGGAGCAAATGTCAAATTTTTTGTCATAATTCAATTTATTTCAATAGATGCATTTTCATGCCACTGGTATTGATTATTTGTTTGTCCAACAGCGCATACTATGCAGGCCAATGTCACCTATATCGGCGACATATTACTGTAATTTTTATCTGATCTACTTTTAGATCTGATGGATTTGTTTGCAAGGCAGACATTGCAGCAAAATTATGGGTGTGGATTCACTGTACTCAGAGACGTCATCCTAAATATATGAATTTAAGGCAGGGATGAGGCACTTTAAAGAATTTATAACCATTAGTAATTTAGACTAAAGAATGCCGCACAAATTTATGACCAAAATGTGAGAAAGTATCGTTTACTTAATCTGACCAGTTAGAAAATCTATTTGTACAAATATTTAAGCTGTTGCTAATACAACTCCTCTATTAATCGACTTCAAAGAAATGCATATCTAGACAAATTTAATAAAAAATATAATGCTCTGCTGCTTTCTTGGACATCGCAAAAGCGTTTGATAATGTATGGCACGAGAGCTTGTCACATTAACTAAAATTAATCGCATGAAAATAATCCATCATTAACTAGAATTTCTTAACAGAGTAGTTACCATCTTATTGTTAGTATAAATTATATCAGTTATGTAACAAATGTCTGTTGAAAAAAATATGGAACACAATCAGGTTGTTCTATAAATCATCATGGGGTAATATTGTAAGTATGTCAGGGTTCGATAAATAACGAACAAGTGGATACTCCAGCAAAAAGAATGGGGTGGACGTAGAAAAAGTGGCTGAATTGTGTTGAAGGGGACTGAAAGAAAATGAAAAAAAAAAAAACCAACGCTTGTACGGCGAAGGGTGGCTAATGACAGGAACAGGCAAAAAATACTAGAAGTATATTATATCATGGAATAAGAAATGGGATCCTGGTTGACCGCAAAAAAATGATCAGAATTTGTGCGCTAATAAAATTTGATCCTCACACAAAATTTGTCATTGATATTTATGAATATTTTTGATTTATTGCAAACCCTGCACTTATTATTTTTCCCCCTTAACCTTCACTTTAACCCTTCTATAGCACCCACTTCGTTTGCGGTGCATAATTTTCTATAGCAAGTTCTTTATCTCGACGTTATAGAAGGGCTAACGGATTTAATTTAATAAAAATACTCACCCGGTTAGAATCCACTCCTTCAACGAGGGCACGCGTTCTTTCGGTGGCTTTGACGGTGGTCTTGAGGACACCATCGACGTAGACGTGGTACGTGTCGAGGTTGGCAGTGCCGGGATGCTGGTGAGGGTCTGGCGCTGTCCAGCTGATGAGGACGCTCTTGTTGAGCTGCCTCTCCAGGGTGAGTTGACGAGGCGCAGGCACTAGCACCGAGAACAACACCTGAGCTGTGGGGCGTCGCCGGGGAGGAGTTCGGGGGCGCCCGGCCCGCGAGGGACACCCTGACAACCCCCGCCCGGCTGCCGCGCGAGGGATGGACCGTGTGGGGACGTGTGACCGCCGATCGCATTATGATATGTCAGTGTTCTCAGTGTAAGACGTTTACGGTTTTGTTTTATTTCAGGCAATCAACATCGATCGGCGTATGCGATGTTCGTGATATCGGATGATATTGGCGTATGTGCGTGATTTTATTCCGTTGTCATTGAATAGAATGCGGGAAGAATGGGGAGCGGTCGGGAGAGAAGGAAAAAAGAGGTGACACTATAGATACACTATTTTCACTAAGCGGGAACAACGACAAATAGACAACACACAAGAAAAATATGCGCAAAATAATTTCACATATTTTCTAGATACATCAAATGATCCTATTCATTTAATCATATTCAATTTAGCATCTAATGAGGCAAAATAATAAAAAAAAGGAGAGGGAAGAGGGCAATTCGGGTGGCTCATAAATAATGTCGTACATATAATGGCCTAGATTTATCTAACATTCCTATTCATATTCACATATTGAAGACAATAGGAAATCACTTTTTCTGGATATAAATCCATATATTTGCATATAAATGCATTTTTAATGCGGCTGTAGCGTGGGCGATTTACCACCCCTGCGTAATAGCGCTGTTAACTGCGATATCTTCCATCTCTCTTCAGGTGCAATGTGTTATTTTAACAGCGCCATCTCTTGTGGCACTGCGGAAAAATTGCACCTGTTACCAACCGATCGCTTCTTGCGCGAGTACCGTTGTCGGTTGGGTAGCGACGCGCAGAAGGCGGGAGTCGGGAGAGTCGTCAGTTAGCCTTGGCTGCGGGAGGTCGTCCTTCCTGCAGCCAGATCTCTCTCTCGTGTGGAATAAGAGTCTTTTTATTCGACGCTCGTCTATTCTCATCCATTCGTCCAGCAACATCACGGCCCGACCCCAAAGAGCACGTGGGGGCGGGGAGCCGCCTGGGGACTCTGCCCCCGAGAGCGTCCCCGCCTCAACGTTACACGATAATATCAAAGATATTGCTTAACTATCTAAAAGCGTTAAAAATCTATTTTTGCAGCAATATATAAAAGCAAATGGAAGCAAAGCTCGATGATATTTGAATATAACTGATTCATGTCACATCAGAATTGAGTTAGTAATTAATCATAAAATAATTGACATGCCAAGGGATTGTAACGCATATTCAAGAGTTCCCTCTGATATCAAGGGATTCAATGTATCCTCGTTTGAAATAATATAATAAGTTCATCTTCAGTTTCCTATACGACGCATATCCCAAGCGGCAGAGTATTTCTATCACATGTATGATATTTTAAAAATAAATTCGTCAAATAAATCTAAAAAATCCCGAAAAATTTGCAAGACTCGGACGTAATCATTCATGAGTGAAAGCCGAGTGTAATTAGCCGGAGAGCGGAAATTTGAAATTGAATCAGACTCGTCGTCAGTTTGTATGTTATATTTTTATCGTGGGACCACTTTGTCGTGCTTGTTGGACTAAAAGGGTTAAAATGAATAATAAAATATCGAAGGTCTCCTCCATGACAAAATAAAATTATGTGAGCGAGCCCTTTTGGGCATTTAAGCCGGTCGCTTTTACTTCGTCAGACCAGAGTGACGTCAGCAATTATTTGGTATTATTCCTTCCTGGCAGTGCTGCGCTTCTTTAGCTATATCGGGGGTGGTCAATCTGGTCCCTAGACATAGGAACTTGGGAATGCTATTCGGGACCCCAGATATACATTTACCCTCGAAAATGCCGCAAAAAGCTCTAAAATAGGACGAAGTGGCCACAAGGTCTGTGTGTCCAATCGGTCCGATTTTCGGACCGCTGATGTGACGAATGAGCGCCTCGTGATCGCGCGGAATGCGCGACGACCCCACCGTCTGAAGAATTTATTGTGACCAAACAAACTGACCGTTCTTTGCCGTTTCTAAATGACCCTCCGTACAAATAAAGAGATAAATTTAACCAGCATATAAACCAGTGGCGGTTATTTACTCATTACAAAGATGGACAAACGTGGGCGGTCGGAATATAAAGATTGGCCACCTCTGAAGTATATAAAAGCCTCATAAATATAATAAGCGCTAATTTATCACGTATACCGTTTTCTTTTTCGGGCGAGAAACGGGAGCCGATATCGTGGGCGTCATTTTCTCGGAAACAATTAGCGAATACAGTGTGTCGTCCATTGTCAGAAAAATGTTTGCCGAGGGTTTAACTTTTGACTGATGGCTATTGAAAATCATTACTTAGTAATTCGGTCGATTTGTCCTTGGTGATATTAAATGTTGAGGTGTTTCCACCTCTTGCTGTGATATATGGCCGTCGGGCGGACAATGGGGGTTTCGTTCGCGGGCTGACACTAGCCATTGAGGCGTCAATCAAAAGGTTCGATTCGATGGGGTCCTCCTTCGTCATCTGGACGCCATCGATCGCGGCCAGGCACTTTGGATATAATGGAAGCAAATTGCCTAGCCAACGCCACGGACACCACTGGCGAGGCGCTAATGATCCTCAATTATCCCATCAAATATACGCCCTCGAGCTTTAGCACTTCATTACCTCCTCCTTTTAAGTATGTTCCATTTTGGAGATTTGCATACCGCTTTTGAAGCTGTCTCCATTACAACTCTATCTACGAAGTTATATCTACTATTGATAATAATGGACGTTTGCTGGTACGCCGATCCGAATTCAATTGTATTATGGAAACCCAAAAGTATTCGCGTATTTTGAGATCTTACGTTTGAATGCAGTTTGTGTCCAGACAAACGTGATGGAAACATCTTTTTTTAATGCAACAGATTTATTTTATTGTTAACTCAACTACTGTCAGACTCGAAACTAATGAAGTTCACATTCGGCATTGTATGCTATTTGTTTTTAAACTTGGATTTAAATGCTACTAAATTCAGTATAACACTGATGTTTATGGTGCAATGGTAACAGTTCGCAGGTGGCAATTTTGTTTCCAGAAATTGAAATCGGGCAATAGAAACTTAAGGGATGAACTGAGAACGGGACAATCTTTGAATTTTGATAACGATGCACTAAAATCTCCAATTGAATTAGATCCACGACAAATAATCGAGGAATTATCGCAAAGAGATCAATGGATAACAGCGAATTATTTTTTATGTTTGGACTAAATTGGTCAACCAATATCAAAGCCGAGCTAGATTCTACTCTGGGTAAGTCTGCTTCTTCGTTTACAACAGTAAAATATTGGGTGGCAGAATTCAAATGAGGCCGTACGAGTTGCCAAGACGAACATCGTAGCGGTCGACAAAATGAGGTGAATGAGGCCAAAAATGGTGAAGAAAATCCACAAAATGGTATTGGATGACCGTCGATTGAAAATGTGTGATTTAGCAGATATAGAAGGTATTTCAAAAAGTGCTGTACATTTAAACTTTTTTTTGTGCGATAGATGCGTTCCGCGGAAAATCGCACAAAAAAATCTATGACTTACATAGAAAAAGTGAAGATTCCATGGATTTTAAAAACCGCATAACTTTGAAACAGCCATATAAAATATATCCAAAATCGCATAAAAAAAGTTATCACAAAATGGCGGCTATTTAAAAAAAAATTCAGTAACGTAATTTTTTGGCCTTATTTTGTCAGTGTTAAATTTTGTTTAAATAGTAAAAAAATAAATTTGGACATAAATCCGGTAGGAACATGTCAACTGTGTTGAAAAAAGTAGTTTCGCGAAAAACGCGTTAACCGGTTGACGCACACGTCTGGAATGACGATTTTCGCAATTTATGAACGCAAAATTGGAGTTAAACAAACGCTAAAACACACAATTATTATTGTTTTGAATCAGTGACATCGATTTTTGAGAGTAACCTTATTTAAATTCTCAGAGAAGCTTGAGAGTTTTTGACCAGCTTAAGTTTGTTTTCGTTTTGATGAGTTTCGTCGATGTGAGATAAGATTTGAAGTGTCCACGAAGACGGCATGCACAGACTTATCCGGCGCAAAAAGTAAGTACATATTATCTGCTGACGCATGACGGGATTTGACGGCTGTGTACGTCAAAGTGTTACATGATTTTATTATGTTATGACCGACCAAGTCACCGTATCACTAAAATAGCTGTAACTCCGTAAGTAGTTGGAATTTTGGAAATCCCTTTGGATAATGTATTTTTAAACGCCGAAACATTGGGAAAATGTAAAAAAAACGAATTTTTTTTTTCAAAAATCTAAACCAGAATAAAAACACAATCCCAAATTATAATTTTTTCCAAATTTAATTTATTTTAAATACTTAAAACTTAAAAAACCGCATAACTTCGAAATCGCACAAAAAGAGGTTTGAGTGTATATCGCATATTGACTGAAATTTTGCACATGAGAAAGCTGTGCGCAAGACGGGTGCCGTATTTCCTCACAATGGAACAAAATCAGTCCTTTTTTAATCGAGTGTTTGCGTCGATTCAAAACTATGGATGAAACGTGTTTTTCCTATTAGGTCGGGTACTTCTGGGAGAATCATCGTATACCACAGATAACGTGGATATAACCCAATTCTGTGAATGGACAAAGGGCTGCGTTTATTCGAGTGGTGATGTTATGATCGTGATTATAAAAATAAAATAATAAATGGATTGCTAAAATATATCCATAAATAAATAAATTAAGGATTCAGGATGAAGCTGAATAAATGCTATTATTGTATTCTATGCTAAGCTAAATTGTCTATATGATAAAACTCATTTCAATGAAATATCAATTTTTTTAATGCCACATTTGATATTGTCGAAAAATTGATATTTTATTGAAAAAAAAAAAAATAGTTCATTATATCAGAGCATGATTATAATTACAATATAAATGATCATCGTTCAACCTCAGCGGGGCTCGTAAATTATCCACTTTTTTGAGCCCATCGAGATCGAAATTCGAACCGGGAAAATTTCAGCGAGGCCCGCAAATCGATAAATGTCAGAATATGAGGTCATTAATCATGAATTTACATTTTGGATTCGCTTTAAGTTCACTTTGAAGCAGAAAATCGTCATTATCGTAAGTTGCGTGACCCGGTCGAGATCCGAATCGCTCGTGTTTCGATAGCTAATGTATAAATATATCATGTAATACTTTCACATTCAATTATTTTTTAAAGCCTTTTCGGTTCGTCCGAGGGCGTGCGCTGTTCACAATGCTAATTTCGGGCGAAATTTCGATGGGACGAAGCGAAAATCGACTGTGGCGCGTGTGCTTATTGTTTGCGGGCGGAATGCTAAGCGGGCTGTCGGCAATGCACTTTGCCTTTGTACAAAAAAACGCTACAAGAAGCTATAAAGCGAATTTAGCTCATACATTTATATCAGTCTTAGATCAGCCGTGGAAGATGGCTTCAGAATTAATCTGATACAATATTTAGCCATTTCTCGTATTTAGAGAGAAATAATACATTGTTAAATGCAATATATGCAAATTAATTGTAAAAATGATCATGCTTTGCATTTAAGTTTATAGCTATGCCTATTGTCTATAATCATATGAGTCTATCTTACGAAAAGGCTTACCTGAATCATCATCCTCGGGTCCTTCAGACGTATCCTGAAGCTCAGACAGTCGCGCAACTTCGGCTGGTAATGATGGATCGCTTTGAAGAAGTCCATCGTCGGCATCGCGCAGTGTTGATACAACCGCCTAGTTAAATTAAATCATCCATCGTTATATATTTATTTATTATGCTTAAAAGTATTAAGCGTCATACGAGGTACGTCCCAAAAGTCATGAAATATATATTTTGCCACACTCTTACTAGTCGCAGAGTGTTCGAACCAGTTGGGTGATGTGAGGAAGACCCTTAGCTTTATAGTGCACTAAAATTCAGTCTGCTGAAAGCATCAGTAGATTCAGGATATTTAATTTAGTGGACCTTTGTATTACCACATACGGAGCAGGAGCATAAGCGGACAGGCTTGAACACCGTGGACCAGATAAGACGGCGAGACGAAACTCCACTCTGTCAGCAGTGGAAGCAGATGGAATTCATACGGATCCTATTGGACGCGGATCACGTTCTGTGGTCGTATTTGGGCATGTCGGCCGAGAGAAAGGCGCTCCTGTGCCGTATCAGAGGTCCTTTTTCTGGACCTCTTGGCCACAGAACTTGGTGACATCCATTAAGAATTTGTACCTTAAGGACAGATCACCAACGGTGCTTATTACATGGATATTCTGGAAATATTAAGGAAAAGGGACTACTTGTGTGCTACATCATGACAATGCGCTAGCCACAAGTCTCTACGCGTTTGTGGGGTTCCTGGCGAAACACGACGTGACAACACTACCACAGCCACCCTAAACTCGACGTTCTAGACATGAGAAAATCGGTGGAAAATTATGTGCAGATGCTTGTGAAAAATACTTTGAAGAATATTAACAATTTGTACAAGTATTTTCAATAAATCTTTTAAAAAAATATATATTTCATGACTTTTGGGACACAACCTGTATTCTAAGCCTTTAATATTATTAATGTTATTCCATTATTTTTGAAGTGAAACTTGTATAGGCGCGGTAGGTCAATTTGAATTAAGCGTCACGAAAAGTGAAACTCAAACTGTCAATTAATCGCAAAGAGAGGGAGAATATATTGTAGCCACTTAGTCTCATACATCTTGCACATGGAACGCGCATGCGTCGAGCTATCGTTACTGTGCAACCACTAACTAGACCAGTAGCGCGCCTATTTTATTATATATTACACAACACACAATTTCATATTTTAGTTAGCAACTGTATTGGACTTGTGTATTGGATGTAAATACATGAGGTTAATGTCACTTTCAGTGCATTTATATACATGGCCCTTCATTAACAAGCAGGGTTTCATCGGGAAGACTGGCAACTGAACTATTTCTGTCTGAAGTTGAAAATAAACTATTATTACCTGAGCTATCTTTTGTTTTTCCCAATCAACTTCTTCCAAGCATTTTTAGCGGTCCGATATTAAACGGACGTACGCACGTCATCTTTAGATTTTTTAAATTAACACTAACATTAATATGTGATATTTGTTTGCATTTACCTGATGGAAGTCCAGAAGGTCATCGCCGACGAGTCGTTGCACAAAATGCGCCGGTACAAGTCCTCGTCTTCCATCCAGGGTCTCGGCGTCGAGGAAACTGCTCCCGGACTCCGAACCGTTCCCCCATACTAATAAATAATCGCCTGCCGATATGCTCAGCTCCCCTTCGGCGGCGTCGACTCTGGAAATATTAAATCGAAGACGAAAAAATACAAAATAAGGTCACTACGATTTGAATATCGGCAATGTAATTCCGTACAAAGCGAGACTTTAATTATGATCCTTTAAAGTGGACGACGAGGATGAACAAGAAAAAAACCTTTCAGCAGAAGAACCCTAATGGATCAAACTGTCGATGTCGTGCCTCATTTAATATTCCGAATCCCGGAAAAAAATCTTTTTTTTTCGCCTCGAGACAATAATTAATCACCACGAGCTGCCACTGGCACGTTTAAAAACGTATTTTTTCAAACCCAGGGCGTTACTTTCAATACGAGCTTTGTATGAATTTTATGACTTTATGAACGCTAATTTTATACAAGCTTTATTTATTTGCAATAATCAATTATTGACACAGGCCATATGCGTCTATAGACGCAAACTTCATATTTCAATTATGATTGTTATTTTCTTAAGCTCTCAGCGCTCATTTATATCTTAATCTGATCAAAAAACATCAAGCTCGAAAGCGTCAGATGAATCGATACATTACCAATGGAATTTATCGAAGGTGTCAAGGGCTCAGTATTTTCTTCTTTAGAAGCAGGAAATCAATCTAAACCTGGATCGAGGACTTCGATTAAAAATATCAATATTTATGATCTTCCAATTGAAATTATTTTTCACAGTCTGAATTTGAATCCAAACTATTATAAAATAGTCCAGAAATTAACCAAATATATCAATGCTTGGTCATGTATTAAATTTGATATATCATGTCTTATGTTATATACAAGTCCCGTTCGGGCTTTCATCCAGTAGTTTTAATATTGCTCAAGCATTTGGCATGGCCGGAGCCAAATTGAAGAATAAGTTTAGTAGATTGTAAAAAAAATAAGGCCATCATTTGTGTGCGTTTGTGCGGGTCGTGTGTAGGCTTCCGCAGCCATCAGTTTTTAATACGAGTGCTGCACTTAATGGCGCACATTTTTCTTTCCACCCACTCGAAACATAAAATATAAATATATCGGAGGCATTATAAAATCTGACACGTCGGTGCACGAGGTCTCGGGGAGCCTATGGGGGCGGTTATTCTGCAAGGGTGGGTCCGGGAAGTTTCCGGTCTATTGACGTCACACGTCTGGCCTAAAGGTTTTTGGCCACATCGACATGTAGAAGGGCAGACAAGAATGGGACTCGCCGCGATTCTTCCGAGATGGAACCGTCCACTTTATGGACGTATTCATGAATTTATTCAAAACCCTGCTATTATAATTCAGCGTCCACACTGTTTTGAGGCATTGCTATCATTGAGTACATTGGAGGCAGTGTTTGCTGAACTTTTTTTTCAGAAAAATCGACTCAGTTTAGTGTCAGCTGGTGATAATAGTCTGTACAACCGCAAATATCTGAGGGAGGCCAAGAAAGAAATACTGTTTTGCAGCAGGTTATTTATGTTGTAGCTTGGAGCAAAGTTTCGTCGTAAATTTGTAAGCATAAAATAAAGTTGCTAAATAAAAATATTATTAAAATTCTACGCCTGCCGAAAGATTAGGGTGAGAGTCTGTTAGACCGTTAGGGCTAAGAATTTGAAATGAGTCGGCCGGGTCAAACTTTAATTCGATCGCCCGCCGCCGCGTGTAATTTTGATCCACGAAACTGAACACATGTCACTGAGTATCGTCAAAGGATAAATACAATTTATTCTTTATTTCTTTTATGCTTTTTTTTTGAGGTCCTTTATAAGAGATGAGTAACTGAAGAAGATAAAATAATTTCAGCCTTTCAATCGATAATTAATTCAAACTAAACGGGCCTCAGTATTAATAATTTATATTATAACATGTCTTTTCTTATAATTCTATCATAATTGATCTATGCTTCATTTAAAAATTGAGATGTTCTATATGTTCTTATAAGAAAACAAAATGTCATTTGGCCTCATTTAGAACGTATTAATCAAGTCTATTGAATATTTAAGCAGCCTCCGACGTTAAAAAGTTTTTTTCTTTCTATTTCTATGGTAAAATAACAGTTGAAAAAAGCAATTGGCCTCAGTTTATGTATAGAAGAGCCTTGAGACGATGTGGAGCGTTCATTAACATCGTTCGGTCGATGATAGTCGAGGGCCTGCGGAAGAGGAGCCAGCATCCCCCATGGTAACCGGACAAGTGACACAAAAGAAAGCGGGATACAACTCGCTTAAGGGGAACAGCATAATCTCAAGGTCGGTGGGAAGGCTTTATGGCAGCGATCGAGACTGCTTCCCCATTGTTCTTGGCGGGCCTCCAAGTCTCGGCCCATACAATGACGCTATGTCTGGAAAAGCTCCATGCCAAAAACTTCACCATAAACTGTGCGAATAATTCTTTGCGTATACAACGACATAATAAATTTAATGGCCAGAAGTGGAACATCCATTTTTTGGGACCCAATATTTATTGGATTCCGGCCGACCATAACTACAGGACGCTCGTAAAATGTACAGCACATTTTTGGTTTGTTCATACATAGAAATATTTAACGACGCGATTTTTGATGTTATTGATGATACTGAAAACAATTCAGCACACTTTTGATTGATAAATATGATGAACAGTGTGAATTTAAAAAGATATATGGACCATATGTTAATATGGTGAATTAGTTTGTACAATATATTTTCACTAATTAAAACCAATCAAGATCAAGAAGTAAAGAAAATTTGATCCAAGAATCCATCCTCAAATATGTTGACGAACCGAATTGGCTGGATATGGTTAGCGAGTATGTATTTTGGAACTCGATAGGTATTTTATTTTATTTTATATACACTCAAACCTCTTTTTGTGCGACTTTTTTTGTGCGATTTCGAAGTTATGCGGCTTTTTTAAGATTTTTTTTTTTTTTTAAATTCATAAAGAGAACGTATCGAGATATTTGAGATGACAAAATAAGGCCAAAAAATTACTTCACGAAAATTAAAAATGACTCGAAAATCGCAACGAAAATTATCATACAGCGATGATAGTTTGTAATTAAAATAATTAGTATTTCTCTAGTGGATGTCTGGCATTTGAGATGCCAGATGTCATACATCCTTAAAATTTTACCAATGTTATTTTTTAATTGCCTTATTATTTTCCTGTTTTTTTATTAACTTTTTTTGTGCGATTTTGGATATATTTTATACAGCTGTTTTGAAGTTATGCGGTTTTTAAAATCCATGAAAAGCATCTTCACCTTTTCTATGTAAGTCATAGCTTTTTTTGTGCGATTTTCCGCGGAACGCATCCGTCGCATAAGAAAAAGTTTAAGTGTACATTACACTGATGTAGTAATAATTGCGTTATTTAAAGTACTAGGCGCTAGGCATATCTTTCAGGAATGATTTTTGTAAATGTAATATTTTCCTATTTATTCGGTAATAAATGTTGATAAGCACTATTTTAAAATATGGAGCATTTAATTAATAATAATTCTGAGAAATAATTTTAGATTTGGGAACAAAAATATGAATGCTTTTATCATCTCATCATCGAATTTGGGAAATCAGACGCTTTAATTGGTAATCGATCTGATTTTCTGGATATGAAAAATAAAATACTAACATAATAAATTAAGTTGGGCAGGGCCATCCATGAGTGATAGATTTGCAAACAATAATTACAATTAAGCATCAATTAAAATATGGGATTATTCAATAGAAACGCTCAAAGTTTTATAGACTATAGCGGCCATTTTATTAAAGAAAAAGCTATAAAATTTATTATATATTATTTATTTATTTAAGGCAAATTATTATGAGAAGTTATAGCGTTGAAAAATGAGTATAAAGTATCGAATTTCATTTTTAAAATTAGTGCTCCGTTCGAGAATCTATTTGACAAAGACATCATCTTTAGCGATGATGCTCATAAAATAGATTGAACATAAAAGGCAAAAAGCAAATGAAGCCTTTATTTGAATTTGAATATTTATAGCAATTTAAAGGATGTTAAATTGAGTCCTGACACATAGACAGGCGTTAAATCAAATGCAGTTAATTCCTCTCTCTATGAGAAGGGCTGGTCAAAACCACCCCTGGAATTGAATCACATTTGTTGCATGATTCGACCCAATTTCATTTATTAACGGCGTCGCTATGCTTGACAAGTATATAGAAAATGCGTATATAAATAAATATATATATGGAAAACCAATGCAAAACGATCGATTGACTTACAAATATTAATTAGTATGCAGGCGAGAAAATGCTCAATGCACTCAGGCCACAAATTAAAGATTTACCACTTTAAAAAATGTCAAGATGCAGTTTTAAAAAGCTCTCCTGAAAGAAGACATTCTTCTTTTCTATTTGAACGAGAAATTTTATCGAAAAATAAAAGCCTGAAGGAGCTGATCCAGAGTTAAGTGGACGTATTGTTTGGAGACTTGTTTGGCACTGCATCGGACGAAGATTAAATTAGTCTCTCAAGCCATGTGTGACACTTTGATCAATAAGGATGTTATAGAATCTTGCCTCTGCTGTAAATTTACACGGGAAAAATATATATTTTATTATATGGCGCCATGAATTTCGTCATGTAAATGATATTCAATGGGGTGATATTAAAATAACTTTGTTAGGAATCGGGCACATCCAGTATTTTTTGGCAGAATAAGCATTCCCTCTTGATGAATAGATAAGATTTTTTTAAAGGCAATAAAGCACCACGCTTTACTGAACATTTGCTTAGGGCGCTCTATTTGGTGACCCATATTCCAGAAGTCACATTAAGAAATCGATGATTTTATCTAGGACATGATTAATATTTAACATGTCTGAGAATATTTCGTATTATGCGTCAAAGCGTAATTTGAGTGCCTGTTGCTATGGCACAGTCGATGGTCTTCTTTTTTGCTGTCAGTAGACAGTCTCTTGGGGGATGCTGACCTGTCCTGTTTTTTTTGTTCGCCTAAAAGCTATTTTGGATCCATTATCCGGTTATATTTCATATTTTCCTTTTTGTCTCGTCCTTGGAAAATTGCGATGAGTCGTTTGTAAGAACAGAAAAATCTACAGGTCTTTGAACGTGGAAAATATATCAACCCTCCCCCAAAACATTTTCGAGACATATTTGCTACAAATTATAAATTGGATTCATGGCTGAAGTATAATAGACGATTGATAATTTATAAATTTGCCAAAAAAAAAAAAAATAATGCCAGAAGCTTATATCTAATATATAAAAATTAATCTTTGTTTGTTCGTATGTAATGCGCTTCTATATCGTTCATTAGATTATAATAAAACTTCATTCACTTATTGCTAAGGATTACGTGGGTAACATAGGCATAGTTTAATACACAAAAATAAAAATTTGTTTGTTCGTATTTTATGCGCTTCCATACCGTTCATTTGATTGCGATATAACTTTGCCAACTTATTTTTTGCACTTTTTTAAATAATATAAGTATAATACAATTAATTTACGATAGGTCTTATATATATAAAAATCAAAATATATATTTAAAAAAGCCGGTAAATGGACACATAAGTCGCATTTAGAAAATAAAATATACAAGTCAAACAGCTTTCTATTAGAGAAGCTATATACTATGTAAAAATGTTATTGATAGAATTATGGTGCTTTATATTTCAGATTGGAAAAGTATTTATGTATAGATCTTAAGTATAACCAAGGAAAAGTCTCATGCTGAAGAATCGCCTGAGGAATATTTCCTCCCTCACAGGGCAGATTCTTCAGACAACAGTCAGGTCGTTATAAGTATGAAAATGAATCTAATATGTTACACTGTGTGATATGATGTAAATAAGAATGTAATAATAGCGGGATACTCACTCAGGAGGGTCGTAATTGAACCGCGCTATATAGACGCAGCAGCGGCCTTTACCGGGTATATCCAACATGTCCACTTGTCCTTCGGCGCCTCCATTCAGGTAATGTCCTCGTCCTTTGTAATAAAAATAATGTGACATCAGTGACGGGGGGAGATTTACGACTTAAAACGACACTAATGCGGAAAAAAGACCAAATAGGGGATGTTTTTGTTTAAAAAGCGGGGGAGATTCGCGTCGTGAGCACAGTTGGCATCTGCGAGCGCGCCACACGACGGTACAGCGTTGCGGTTGCGCGCATGCGCACTGCCTCCATCTAACACATGCCGAAGTACTTTTTCAGTTTGCCATCAAACTCCGCACGCTGAGGATGTCCATCCCAACCATCCCGATGTTATGAGCGACCATCCAGGATATGCTCATAGAACTGTTCAAATCCCAAATAGACTTCCAAACACTTTTAGCATATAATATTAGATAATCCAATCGAAAATGTCGTTTTTTTAAATAAAAGGAGTAAATTCGAATAAAAAGAATAATTTTTAGATACAATGTATTCTCCTTCAGTAGATACAGCCTTTTAACATCTATTTGACGAGTTTTGATGCAAAATATTTGGATGGATGTGGAATCGTTTAACAATCAAGTTCCTTTTACCCCTAAAGGAGTACTATCGGAAGACCTGCGATCTCCCTCCACTCATTCAATGTACAAAGAGCACTCTTGTACATTGATCTCGAGGACAGACAGAGACAGAGCGGGAACGTAGCGCAGTTCGGAAGACAGAGACGGAGAGCTTCCCCGCAGACATCACACGATTGTATAGATCGTTAACCCAAATTTATAGACTAATAATGATTTCGATTTCAAATTTGTTATTTGTTTACGCAAAAAATGATCGAATATTGTGTGCTATCGACAGTATTTATTTATAATTGACTCTGCCTCGAAATGAAGATTGTCTTACACTTACATCGGTTTAAAGCGATTATGGCATCAACGACTTCATCGATTTTAAATTTGCTCACTCCTCAAAAGTTTAAGGGACGTTTCTGCCTAATTGTTTAAAAACAATTGAGCTGATGAGAGAAGAAACTTTAAATGCGTTTTTATCGCAACTACTTTTTATAATCTCACGGAAGTGTTCCCATACGTTCTAGATGAGCATTCTTTATGAAATTTGACAGACATATGTACAATAAACGTTTTCATCGTTTGACTTATAATTATCTAAAAATATTAAACGTTTTTATTTAATTAAACAAAAAACTATAAAAAATGTTGGTAAAAACACACAGTTTTCATCGTAAGCTCACTATTTTTTAATATTTATTTTTAATTATAGGTCAAACTATACACAATATTATACAAAGTAAAAATATGTTTAATTTTTTTGCTACAAACCACTAGTCTCAGATTTAAGACTTCCGTGGTGAAGAACGTCATTACTCTAGCATCAATAATCGTGGCTCCCTCTACTCCCACTACTATAAATTATCCCTTTGGAATCCCACCATATACTCAAAAAAGCGGTTTTTTAATCTCAGACTCAATCGATGGTTTTTTTTTATTTGAGCATTCGAAAGCTATTGTCTTTTGCGTTTTCGATTTGAGTACACCACCCACTTTTCATCTCATTCGATTTGATTCAATTTTAGCACGTGGGAAATCGTCATCTACTTTCATCTTTATTTCACTTCGGATCTTATTTTCTAAGCTAAGATTTCCACTTTAAAAATCCACTTTTAAATTGTTTAAATCATCTTTGGCATTGACGAATAGTCATAGATTCTTCGAGAAATGAGTATGATTAAACGACATTTTCGACTGGACTATCCTAATATAATATCATGAGTGATATGATTAATATATGGGTTTGATAGAACATCTGTATTTACTGCATTTATCAAATTCATAATTAATTAACCAGCTTACATCCCATCAAATATTAAGGTGTATCACATGAACGTTCGGAATACGTAGACGACAATTAAAATGCCATAACTTTTAAAAATCACAATAAATTTGCTCTTGGATTTCGGATTTTTTATTCATTGCCATTCAACGACTGTTTAGATTTTTTCCTGTTATCGTATAAAATCTATTTTTAATCACAAGCAATGATTTAAAAAATTCCAAGCATCTCTGTTTTTCGGACTTTATCCAGATTTTTAAACGTTTCTCTTGAAACCAAATGACGAGAAATCGATGTGTGATTCATAAACGAGTGCTGGAAGTGCTATGGCTTTTAAATCTTCATCACGAACGACGATTTTGGACCTTCCTCGAGGCTCATTGTCGAGATTCATATTAGCGGAACGATATTTTTCTACCATTTTTGTATTGTTCTCTCACAAATCGATCCTTTTCTTAAATTTCTTATATAATATTTCTACCTGCTTACGTTGCGTCCCAATTTGAACTCATACAATAAAAAGGAGCGGAAATCTTTTGTTGACGCCATATTGTTGAAAATCATAGAAACGAATTAAAATGGCAATAATGATTACGTATTTAGAGATGATGATGAATTGATGCCCAGAATCTTTCTCAATCACAATGGATCTTTGATTAAATGATATTCCGAATCTTCATTTGTAACACAATAAAAAGCCCATTGGTTATTAATTTATGGAGGAATATGTTTAGATAAAACCGTGATATATTCATGATGCATTTAGTGATTTAATGATGTATTAACTAAATTATCTTCTGAGATTTCTCCATCGGCAAATTCTCTAATAGCATTACCATTAAATCTTCAATATCATCTCCATCTAATGAACTTATCCAGAGTTATGATATGAGAAAATATGACTTTGTACATATTTAATATGAACGTATCATCATCATTGAAAAGTCAATCTTTTTTTTAAGAAGATAGATCGATATTAATTGAATGAAAATTAAAATTTTGATGAACTTCATATATTTAATAAACGATTGAAGATGAGTTTGAGATGAAAGAAGAGCAATTTTACATGAGCTCCATTAATGTTTACACAGTAAATAAATGTAATGCAACATGTTTCATACAAAAATATGCGAATCTATGCTTTCGTTTCTAATATACTATATAAAGATAGTAGACTTGGGCACATTTAAATTTTTCGCTTAGGTGCCGAATATCCGTGTGACCCCACCAGCGCGATTATAATCTTCGGGATCGTTTTACCGTTTTCCGAGTCGTGGATAATTCAGAACCCATAAAGGTTGGAGACCCCTGTCGCATCATAAAACTTAATAGTCTCGGTGGAGATTCGATTTCACACGACCCCTCCCTCACACGTCAGTGCTTTGCCAAATTTATTATCACTTCCTTTCGTATTTCCAGTACTCGAGGATATAAGGTCGTTATAAATACGTACGTATATGAATTATCCTTATTACGAGCTCAAGTTACAGATTTTACAATTCGGATCGTAACGATCTGGGGCATTACATGCGTACTTGACTGAGTCGAAATGTAAAACGAGTTCCGTCGTGCGAAAATTCGCCATTTAAATTCAAACGAAAACAATTTCCCACCCTATCGGTTCTCCAGGATGACGAATAACACAATCGATATCTATGTGTTTTTTTTATGATTTCATATTTATGATCTGCTGGTGGATGTTATTGTACTGTAAAATGACACAACGTTTATATCAGAACGTCTTCTATTGCATTTATCTCCGAGCTAGACGGGCACCAAAGCCCTCGCCAAAATCAACGCGTGGATGCGAAAAAATCGCCTGCAACTGGCGACAGAAAAAACGGAGGCAATGATCTACAGCAGAAGAAGAAGACCGATGGTCAAACAGTTTGTTGTCAACGGCCACGAGGCTGAATACAGTAAAACGCTGAAATACCTCGGGATTCTCATGGACAACAAGTTGACCTTCAGTAAACACATTGAAGCAGCTACGCAGAAGCCAAAATGTCGGACGGTTCATGTCCAGCATCGGAGGGCCAAAACCATGCAGAAGAAGAACCATAAACGAGGTTATACATTCAATCCTTCTGTACGGAGCCTCAATATAGCATGAGTCGCTCAGACATAAGAGCTACAGAAAGAAATCGGCAAGGGTCCAACGGCAGGGAGCGTTCCGAGTCACCAATCTGAAGAAGCGGTGCTCGTGATTGCTGGAGACCCCCCGCTGGACTTCCAAGCAAAGAAGAGAGCCTTGGACTTCGAAGGTCCCAAAAAACGCAACGAGCATGACCAGAAACTGAAAGAAGCCTGGCAGCAGAGATGGGATCAGTCCAGGAGGGGAAAATGGACCCACCGACTTATCTCGATCGTAAGCCGATGGAGGACCTAAAACACGGTGAAATACGCTGAAACGAGCACTCGGGATAGCCGAGCTCAACATTGATAACATGGTCCACAGCATGATGGTAAGCAAGAAGAACTGGAACCTTTGGCGCGATTACGTTGAAGAAGTTCTGAGCGCCAAAGAGGGCAGTGAGAGAGAGAGGCGCAGAGCGGCTCTCCAACACTAGAATAAAGCCACACTATCTGTCCTCCTGAAGCAATGTGAAAACAATACCAGGGGGGTAGAGAAGGGCAAGGGAGTTTGCTGGAATATTTAAGGAATTATTCATTATAGATTTATGTAACCTGGCGAAACAATCACTACAGATGTGTATTATCAGCAATTTGAAAAGGTGAACAAAAAATTGAGAGTCAAACGTCGAGAATTAAGCAGGAACAATTTAGTGATCCTGCATCATATTTGTACATATTTCGACTCAAAAGTAGAAGATTTTTTTAAAAAAGGAATAGAAAAACTCGAAAACCTGTGGGAAATATTAGGTAGTAATGAAGAAGACTATGTTTTATAAGATTTTGTAAATAAAAATGAAAATAATAAATTAATTATTTAATTATTTCGTTGTTTAACCTTTTCGTTAGTGAGCAAATTTAAAATCGATAAAGTCGTTGATGTCATAGTCGCTTTACACCGATGATTGTCTGTCAGCTTCTATCAGCATAAAACAATCTTCAATTCGAGGCAGAGTCAATTATAAATAAGCACTGTTGATAGCATACAAGACCACGTTATTTCTTTACATAAACAGCACACAAAAAAATGATTCATTTGCTCCTGCTTTACAAGGAAATGATAATTGGGCAAAGACTGCCTTGGAGCTTCAATGCACAAGAGTGCTCTTTCTGAATAGTGGAAGGGTTAACGGAGGGTCTCTGATAGTACTCCCGTAGGAGTTAACAATCGGCTGCCAAAGACTTTTCAATACACCTAATATTTTAAGCATATCCAGCTTTTTATGAATAAGTAAATGAGCATTTATCGATTGTTATTGGACATACCTCATAGATTTATTAATAATAAAGACATAGTGTTTTATAATAGCGGAATTTAAATTTGTTTATGTTGCATAGCATGTTATAATGCAATTTATTTAGTATATAAGGCAATCAGACTCACCGTCCATATCGAGTCCTCCGGGTCCGCTGGTGATCATCCTTGACATTGGCCTGGTTTGCGAATGAACAAATCCAGGATTCAACGCTCCAATTCCATCGAGTCCGTATTGTCCAGTCAAGCCTTCCATCGCCCAGCCGGCTTGATGGTGAGGCGTCACGGGAGTCGCCGCCCTCCCAGTCCCGTACCTCCCCAGTTCCATTTCTTCCAACGGTTTTAATTTTATATTCATTGCATTATTGCCGCTCAGGCCGCTACCTATCAACGGGTTCGCATAAGTCCCCGTTCCGTAATTAAGATTCGAACTAAGTCCGGAAAGATTCGTGTTTCCCGTGAGCCCCGACAGGGCGTTGCTCAAATTTGTGCCTATGCCGCCGGTCAGAGAATTCTGCATCCCCGACAGCGGGCCAGTCAGTCCACTCGAAAGAGTGCTTTGGACGTTGCTTAAACATCCTGTTAAAGTATTACCGCTAGTTAAATTACTGCTCATGTTGCCGGTCAATTGGTTCTGAAGGCTAGAGGACAGGCCCATTCCGGTTACGTTGTTCGATAGGCCCGTCGACAGACCCGGCAGTGTGCTTTGGATTCCTGCTAGTGTGCTAGAAATCTGACTTATGTTATTGGATAAGGGTGCCGTTACAGGGTTTGCGAAGGTGACCTGGTGTCCACCGGACGAGACGTAGCTACTCGGTGCGTAGCTGGACACCGGATTAGAATATGAACTAGCTGCACTATGTCCTACGCTCATGGAATAATTCACAGACGTGGAGTTGGGGAGACTATATGAAGGCTGACACGAGCCATGCATGGCGGACAGGGTTGGCATCGTCGAGCTCTGCGATATGGGGGCGTGATTTGACGTCGCGTGTGATGCGTGGAGAGGTGATGACATTGGCGAAGAATGGTAATCGCCGATCGCATGACTAGAACCACTGGATGGAACACCTGAGAACAAAAACAACCAATTAGTAATCGTTTCAACCCACCTTATGCATCATTATCATAACTAACATAAACCTTACATATATTAGGTCATCCCGAAAGAAATCCATAATTTATTTTTTTAACATAAAACGTTATTTTTTCAATTTTTTGTACACAAGTGTAGCGTGGGCGATTTATCATCCCCGCATAGTAGCGACATCTTCCATTTCTCTTCAGGTGCAATGTGCTATTTTAACAGCGCCATCTCTTGTGGCCCTGCGGAGACATTGCACCTGCTTATCGACCGATCGCTTCTTGCGCGTGCATCGTTACCGGTTGGGGAGTGACGCGCAGGAAGCGGGAGTCGGGAGAGTCGTCGGTTGGCCTTGGCTGCGGGAGGTCGTCCCTCCTGCAGCCAGACCTCTCTCTCTCTATCTGTAGTGCGGAATAAATAGTTATCTTGCGAAGAGAGTTATTCCATTCGACGCCCTTCGTATTCCCATCCATTCGTCCAGCAACATCACAGCCCGATAGAAGAACGGACCCGTGCAGTAGCGCAGCCATCCCGACGAGCACGTGGAGGCGGGGAGCCGCCCGGGGGCTCTGCCCCGAAAGCGCTCCCGCCTCAAACGTTACAAAATACAATAAACTTCATTATAGACAAATGACTACCACCTAACCTACAAGTTTTAACACCTTTTTTTTAATATAAACTAGATAATTTTGACTAAAAATACGAATCCAAAAATTTATGTTTTAATTTTTATCTTTTAATAAATGCTCTAAAGATTTAAATTTATAGATATCGTTCTGACTTCTGCCAAAATTTAAATCTACTTATCGTCAAGACGGACAGATATATTTCATTGGCGATATTTGTGGGCTTGGTTGTGTTCAATCCAATAAACATTAAATACATATTTCCTTCATTGTGTCCGAACACAAACTGAGCTCGAACTAGAACGAGCGAAATTAATGGATTTCTTTCGGGAAGACCTAATACTGAAATAATATTCAGCGTGGGTGAAATGGCACCATCATGCAATAGCTCTGTTAATCTGTCTAGATTCAATTCACCAAATGAACAGTGATATATTCCATGGTGCTGCGGACACATTGCGCCTGAAATAACGAAATCAATCTGGTGGTGACGTGCAGAATGTGGGAGCCGTGGGATAACCTTGGTTACGAAAAGACGTCCTTCCCACGGCTAGATTTTTCTCTCGTTCGTCCGTAACAAAGAAAACAGTCAAGACGAGAGTATTTCTATTCGCAACCATTCACCGCTCGATTCCATCATGTTTCGATAGCAGAACGAGTCCGATAGTCTACTCGAAAAGAGGAGGTGCAAACTCAAAATTATGCGTAAAATACTTGTATATAAGTTTTTTAATTTATTAAAATCGACATGAGATATATTTTAAAATAATAATAAAATGATTTCTGAATTTAAAAAAAATCTACTTAATCAAAAAAAAAAATACGAAAAACGCTAAAAAAAATCTGATTTCTAAGCCAGTTTCCCTCCCCCTTAATCTGACGAATCTTGCAGAGAAATACTATATTTCTTCGAAAAATATTACAATACTACACATTTTTTGTAGCAACGCCTATATTGATTACTAGAAAATTTTCTGACGAATTTATAAATCCAAGAATTTGTTTAAACGCCTTGATTTTTCCATGGAATTGAAGTGGAATAAAAATCAATTCTCAGTAATGGGGTTCGTCGAAATGAGGTTGACGTTGTTATATGAGAATAGCTGATAGAGATCAATATACGATCTAAAACGAAATAAATATTAAAAATTAACTTCATTGCATGTAATATGTGTACCAGAAATTCATCCATTATTTTTAAGCACAATTGTATGAATTCTCCTCTTTTTGGTGTTTTTTGTTGTTTGTTAGAAGTTGATTGCCTTAGATTATTTCAATTTTTTAATAGAAATTTTTATTAAAAATATTGCGCTGTTTTGTGTAATATATAATAAAATGGGCTCACTATTCGTGATTGTTTTATGGTATGCACACACACATACAGTAGAAGCAGCGTGACATACAAGCATAGCGTGTCTATGATGTATGCGACGGAGATGGATATACTATAAATGACTTTCCTTCTCATTTCATCCAGCTGCCGATTGGAGTTTCATTTTTCGTGACGTTCAAGATAATTTACCCTACCACACCTATATAAATTTTACTTAAAAAAATATTTAACAAATTTAATGTTTTTGAATCTTGTGTGTTTCCTGAACCGTGACTCAATATAAATTGATTGTAAAATGTTACCGTAATCGTACGTTGCTGTAGAAAAGTTTTCAATCCTATGACGAGCTATTTCATCGTATCCATTATATTGAGAGTTTCCCTATGACGAATATATCATCCCCTTAGCATAGGGGTGAATTGCAATAATGAATAGTTGGTTGAACGATCACTAGATGGCACCATTAGTTACAAGAGTATCGGATCGCTGGCTTCGCTCATTAAACGCACTATATAATGAAAACAAACACGAAAACTCAACGCGGTCACATAGAAAAGCTTCGGCGAAGCCTTTTCTAAATTTAGAAGCACGTTAATGTAAATAATGAATGTAATATTTTCCTGGAAAAAACGAGCTCGTACGTAAAACTTGTGAGAAATCATTTGTTGGGTCTGTTATCGCGCTTTCCCATATTTTATCTAATCGTCATACGGTTTTGCCTTTATGCCACATGTATTGATTAAGTCGGGTGTAAAAGGCTTTTTAACATGTAATAACCTTTATACGAAATGTTGGTCAAAGTGCGAGTACACACGTCGGAAACACGCTTATATTATTCATAGTCAAACACACGCTTTTCCATAAGGGCAAGCTTTTTTGGCAATGGCACAATTGCGTCAAAACGTCCGCCGATAACATCGGCCCTATTGAAATCTATTAAAATGTTTTATGCTCGTTCCGCGTTATTTAAATTAACGTTCCTGAGGCATGTAAACGCGTGTTTTCGTTTGGGATTTAACACATTTGTTCGCGGCTCGAATGCAGCACGTTGAGCAAAAGTAATGTTGCTTTGCAATTATTTCTAAATCTAGGATGTGTGGATTCGTGCCGTCACGAAGAGAGCCTTCCGTGGGTGTTGTTCAAATGTTATGATCGAACAAATTACTCTAAATCATACAAACAACCGCGCAAATGGGTCACCCATCCATGTGTGTGTGTCTGTTAATTCTGTGGGAACGCTCGAAAAATAAAATGTTGCTATACTGCAACATAAATATCAGCAAGCTCATAAGATAACTGACATGCAAATTGATACAGTGAATACCTGAAATATGAGCTCCTAAAACTGCTTCTGACACCGAGGAAAAAGTTCATCGGCATCAAAACATCAGATCGTAAATACTAAAGGAAATCAGATGAATTTCCAGGACATTAAAAAACGCAAGAAGAGAACAAAAACGGCTGAAGATAATAAATATTTTAAACTGGGTGTGATATTTGAAGTCAGTCATCAGAAGATATTTTAATTGGGACTCCCTGGTGTGCCTATGGTATTGGTTCTTTTTAGTATTGAATTCTATTATAAACGACGATAATATAGGAGCAAGGACATATTTTTATGATGGAAGGACTAAGTACAATGAGAGAAGATGTGAAAAAAATATTACCGTGGGTCGTCGATCTGGTGTGATCGAGCTCGGCCAATATCCTGTTATCTTGCTCTATCTTGGCCATGATCCGCTCTATTTCGGTGGATGGTGCTGGAGGGCGAGGCGGTTGCCAGGAGGACGTGGGGCCGGAGCTGGAGACGGGGGGCAGAGACACGTTGACCCCGGTGCCCCCGCCGCCGCTGCCGCCCCCGGCGCTCCGCCCGCTGCGTCGCACTGCCGCCGCTAGCTCCAGCTGCAGTTCTTCGCATCGCACAGTTTCCAGGGCAGCCTGAAATTGCATAACTGCTGTTCAAGCGTGCAATCCTTATGCAACCCTTACGGGAATAACTGAACAAATATCCGAATTAACATGGAGCTCGGGAAAAAATAATGAGAGTGTTAGCCACGGTGCGGAAGTGAAGAATTGGAGTATTGCCAATTTTCAACAGCCTCTGGAATATTCATATTGTTTTGTTCCAAAAAGACTTCGCAGGCTTCATCGGGTGCCAGCGCAAAAAGCTATAATATATACAGTTAACGTTCCTTTATTTGGACTCATTCATCCGAAAAAAACTTCTTATTCAAACCCATATCTCATGATACAATAAAATTTGACGTACAATACGAATTGAGATCAAACACCCGCATAAATATTGATAAAACACAGTTTTTTTTTGCAATATTTAAATTTAGTATTCAGTAAAAGCTTCAACGTTTTCAACATACTAACAAATTTGGAATATTGTAAATATTCAAGATTTAACACATCTTATTCGGAGCTATCCCCACGCAATAGCGCTGTTAATCTGAGCAGATTTAATTCGCCAGATTAACAGAGACATCTTCCGTCTCTCTTGAGGTGTAATGTGTTATTTTAACAGCGCCATCTCTTGTGGCTCTACGGAGACATTGCAACTGCATGCCGACGGATCGCTTCTTGCGCGTGCACCGTTGCCGGTTGGGTAGTGACGCGTAGGAGGCGGGAGTCGAGAGAGTCGGCGGTTAACCTTGGCTGCGGGAAGTCGTCCCTCCTGCAGCCAGATTTCTCTCTCTCTTTCTCTCGTGTGGGATAAATAGTTATTTAGAGAAGCGAATATTTCTATTCGACGCCCGTCTATTTTCATCCATTCCTTAAACCTCATACTTTTTTATCATAGAACATTTTGTATATGAACGTTTATTCTTCTCAATCTTCAGTTAGCTTTTACATATAGTTGTTTTTGATAATAAAATCATTCACCTTAGTACTTCTTCAATCATTCACTGTATGTATTATGTTTATTGTTGTTTATAGAAAGCAGTACATTGGACCATGTAAAATGTACTTAAAGAATTTAAATTTGCAACGTTTTACATTAACACATCTTATGCGGGATCAGTTTAATGAAAACTTTTACTTGTAGTGAGCATCACGGAATTTGTCACAATTTTTTTTGTAATGTATCAGATATGACTTCTAATGCCCAATAAATAAATAAATAAATATAGTATATTCATTCCAAGTTTCTCGCAAAAGATGTTTTAATATAAATCTAGTTAATGATTTTAGAATAATGCCACTGAAGTTTTCTACGGTAAAGAGGAAATCCCAAGAGGTGATTCCATATGGGACTACTGAACGATTTGAGGCTAATAGCCTCATTATCGTTGGCAACATTCTCGGAAACTACATGAATATGGTAATATGGAACAGGAAAGTATAATTACCTTCTTGTCGAGCTCTCTTGCACGCGAATGCAGATGGTCTAGGGGGTCTCCGGGGCGACTTTGCGCCGAGCGCAAATGCGCGAGGGCCTCGCGATGCGCACGCTCACAATCTGCGCGCCGGGCCTCCGCCTCTCGCAACCTGAGGGAGAGCGTCTCCACCATGGCGTCAGCACCACCACCTCCTCCGACACCACCGGCAGTCCGTGTATCGTAAGACATCCTCTGTGGACAAATTGCAGCCAGATCAGTCCAACAGTTCCAACTCGACATTCCTGAGATGAGACCATCCTGAGATGCCACACTCCTAATAGAGTATTCCGCACTACAATCTTCAACTTGCGCGAACAACTAAGATGTTCATAGCCTAAAGAGTACTACGTATAATAAGTGAAAGCTCGCTAAAGCAATTTTATAATCACCATCTTGGTAGACAACTCTCTGCCATCTTTTAGAAATTGATTCTTGAATTCCTTTTCATTGAAAGCACTCGGATTCGATTGGGAAAACGTAACATGCGCCATGTCGATGTGTTTCTTTCATAATTACAACGAAACACTCTTATATTTTATCGATACAATTTTTAATCGGACGAAATCAATTTAATCTAAAGAAAGACAAACAAAAACAATAGCAATGTAAATAATTTAGCAACAATAGCAAATTCAAAATGACGGTATAGAACTCGAACGAGAGCAGCACTGGACAACGGATCAGCTTTGATTGAGAAAATACGCATTTTTAAATTTATTTTAAACAGAAGTTTTGGAGTGGGAACCATGTTTGCTCACAGTTAATCAAAAAGGCCAACGCGTCCACAATTCAGAGCGCTGTTTAGAGCTGTTTAAGCACAATGAGATGATTTTTACATGCGATATGTGACAATAGATCAAACATGGATCCATCGCTATACTTCAAAATCAAATTGGCAGTCAACTGAGTGGACAATAACTGCCCAAAGCGACCAAAAACGCAATTGTTACAGGTAAGGTTTTGGACTCCGTATTTTGGTAAAACTCCATAGGGAATATTATGGAGTTTTTGGATTTTTCTTCAAAAACTTCATGTTTGCATTATATATTATTCCTATTATTGGCGCTTGGAAGGATCCTTCTTGGTATGTGGTGGGATTTCGAGAGCGATTCATAATGGCTTATTAAAAAGCTGACTAGACGATCGCGACAGATTTATATGGCGCCATGTTAAAAAATCGAACAATTTTGGTACAAAGGCTTTTACTGCAGCATGACGAGGCAAGACAAAGCTTCCCAAGACTTAAATAATACGTCTTGATTGATCATCTTCTATTAAGAAATCCTGTTTAAAAGCTCTTATCCTTATTTAAGAACGCATATAAATTTACGCATTAATTTAATGATTCGCGCAAATGGATTCCCAATATCAAAAACATGTTTTTCAAAAAGAAATATCCTCTTTCGTCTGTATATGAGATGCATTGCTGCTTCTTGGTGAATTCTTGCCATCGTTTCTGCCGAATGCCCGTATGATCGCGTTTCGCTTGAATTGTGAAGCTGTTGAGATATTGCCTGCCGGTTTTATGTAAATAAGATTATAGGGTTCAGCTCGAAGAGGGTTGATCTCTTAATCAAGTTGTTTTAGCGGAGTTCCCCTGATATTAAGTAATATAAAATGAGTTTATCAGCTTCTTGTGCAAACATTTCCCCTATTCTGTCACGCTTCCCTATCGATCGTAAAAATAAAGACGCGTTCGAGCGAGCAATTTTGTGATTCTATGGCCCATCGACGACTCCACCGACACGGGTAGATTAAACAATTTATTAAACTAAATTATATAATTCGCCATCTAAACTTGTGTTAGATTGCCATCGAAGTGCGCAATATCCGCAAGGCGAAATTATGGATGAGGGACGATGGTTCGAATGTCCACCGAGTGAGCCAATCCCTTAAAAATATCTAGATTGAGTATATTTAGAGCGCTATATTCAGAAACTATACCAAGTTTAACTTCCAAAGACTTCAAAATTTGGACGATAATAGATTTAGTTCAGTGTCTGTATACGATAGCTGTTATACATTACGAGACACCACCGTACAATGGTCAGAATTAATTATTCACATGCATTACTCATTTTTATTTAAAAACAATTATTGATATCGAATGTCGTTTCTTTAAGCCTTTGATGAGTATGCACTCACATGTTGAGCGATACGTGCGTACAGCGCGTCATTTTTAATGTCGTACTTCTATTCCTAATCAAATAAGCACCAAAAGTGATCCTATTTGAGACACTATTACATTGTAGATCCCAAATGTATCCCAATTGTAGATACAAAAAAAAAATGCGTTAATATCGGTAGTGCCAAAAATACGTGTCGTTTTTACATTTTGTTAAGGAGCATAATTTAATTTTTTTTTTTGCTTTACGCTTTGAAACAGTCATTTTTCAGTTTGTTCTGATATGGTTTAAGACCTAACACATTTGGTAAAGACGTTCTACGATATTTGGAGAAGACAAATCCAGGTATTTCAAGTAATAAACGCAAAAGGCTCACGTTTGCATCCAAGAAAAGTAAGAAGAAAAGTTGTGCACTTGGTGGGATTTCAACAGAATTGTTCATTTTGAATTGCTGTCAAATAATGAATTGATTACTTCAGACGTGTATTGTAAACTTAAAAAATTAGAAAGATTGAAGAAGAATCTCGATGAAATTCATCCAGAAATCATCTATAGACTTGAAGCAAAAAATATCATAAAATAAGGATTTTGAGTGGGAGTTACTATTACATCAACCCTCTTATCCTGATTTTGCTCTTTTATACTTTCATCCCGTATTAGGTCAGTTTTTGGATACAAAAAAATACATGTGAAATGAAAACAGCATGTGTTTTTGGAATTGCCCAAAATTTTTCTTTCTATATAGAAGAAGAAGAAAAAATATTTTATTCCCCTCTAAATATAAGAATTATATAAACGATTATTCAAAATTACTTTAAAATGGCCGATGACACAACGTGTGTATCATAGCCTGATGGCATGACACAGACCCTGTATCATGTTTTTCATCAACTTTGTCATTGAGTCTGTATAATTCAAAACTGATTACTGATATCACAAAAAACGATGACGATTCTATTAAAATATAAATCAAGCATACAAAGTCAATTTAAAGTGTTTGGATCTTGCAGCAATTTGATGAAAACCATGATCCGAATAGGTCCTGCTTATTTTAATGCCACTTGCTGCTCCAAATTATTGATGAATATCTTTGACCGAAAGCAAATAATTTGTTCATTGCTAGATTATGATGATCTTATTGTTGCTTTTCAGGATGCTTTAGTTTTATGTTAAAACGTAGCTTAATAAGTAATTTTAAAATTATTTAAAATTAAAATAAAAATATTTAACTTTTATATGGATATTTAACAAAATATAAATACTAAATATTTACTAAGCATTGATGTGTATTTTTTTAAAAAAATGTCGCTTTTATAGCAAATGTTTTAACCCTTAAAGGAGTACTATCCCAGGGCATGGGATTCCCCCTTCTCTTTTCAGAAAGAGCACTCTTGTACATTGAACTCGGAGACAGACACACGATTGTATAGATCGTTAATCCAAATTTATCGACTAATAATGATTTCAATTTCAAGTGTGTAATATGTTTACGCAAAGAAATAATCGAATATTTTGTGCTATCGATAGTGTTTATTTACAATTAACTCGAACTGAAGATTGTTTCACGCTGATAGGAGCTGACAGATAATAATCGATGCAAAGCGTTTATGGCATCAACGACTTCATCGATTTTAAATTTGCTCACTCTTCAAAAGGTTAATGAGATTTATGGACATCGAAAAGGCGTTGGATTGAGTACAACTGGATGCGTCGATCTGCGATTTAAATTTGTTTGGATCACCCAAAACAACGAAATATGCAATCTGTTGCAGGATATAGGGACCAAAGCATGCTTATATTTAGTATATGATGCCATTTATATCGGAGCGATATTAATACTGCATGAATTGAGTTAAGACGTTGAATGTCATTCTGTTGGCTAAAAATAAGAAACTGTCACATATTTCATGGGTGAATGTGCTCGAAATATTTTCCGTGAAACGTTTGCATGCATTTTCACGACAACATGCACTTTCACGACGCTATAACTCATAATAAGAACGGCGCTGAAGGAAAACTCTCCGACGTTAAAAGTAAACTGATTTAACCGATAAGCTCCCGAAGAAAATTTTCGACACGCCATTTGGGCGGTCTTTTCGTAATAAAAGCACATATTTACGATCCGCGGCAGGCGAGTATCGTATTAAGAATTTTTATTGGAAAGCTTAGAACGCCAAATATGCAATGCCAATTGCATGATTAGGAAGTTATATAGCGGAAGATCTTTGAATAATTTCGTTCGAATTTGGGGGCAGACTGAGACCGAAATGTATTCAAATGTCTCCATTACGCGCGTAAAAATCATAGCATAGGAACATACGCATTATTCATGAGCACATAAATAAGTCTTCGGGAGCATTAAGTTTGAGGATGGCAAATTTATAGGGCTGTAGGATAAGTAATGTCCTTTATCAGAGATACATATACCTCCGTATAAAATGAGATAGTTGAAATAAATCTGAGCATATTTATATTTCAATGCGATGGTAGCGACATAATTTGGTATTGTAAGTAAACAAAACGGCAATTTATAGCGATGTAGTTGTTGTCGACACGTTTATCGAAGCCCTAGCCACCTTGTATCAAAAGTAGATGACGTTTATTTAACAATAATTAACGTAAAGTACTTGTAGACAAAAAATCAGCTTTGTAGATTTTAATTTAATGCCAGTATTCAGGTTTCCAAAATTAATACATTGATGATTTTGCTTCAAAATCAATAACAACAGCTTGGGGAATTTTGCAAGAAGCATGAGGTAATATAGGAATTATTTAGAAACTACAAAATATTGGTGGATAGTGTAAGAAATTTGATTAAGATCAAGTGTTAGTATAATGGGTTCTTGCAATCTTATTAGAAAGGTACGAGTTCGAACCCAGATTGTGGAGAAAAGATTTTCTGGATCTAAAAAAGCAAATTCTGAGGCCATTAATGAAGTCATCTAAAACTGCCCATGGAATATGGATTTTTTTTTTATAGAAATAGAAGATTATTTTAACAGAATTAGGAATATTTTTTTATAAAAATGAATCCATTTCAATGAATCCAGTCGTTCCCACGGAAATACAAACAACAATCAACGATCAATCATCGATTTTTTATCCAATTATGTTCCAGACAATTACAATTCAGATAATGTCTTTTATTAAACAGTGTAAAAACAATGCATTGATTTATTTTTATATTTTATTCTAGTTTAGAATTTTGAAAAAAGTACCCCGTTTTTTTTGCATATTTACAAATTTTAGACTTTTAAAAAAATATCCTCCAAAGAAATTTCCAAAATTTCAATTATTTACGGAGTTATAGCTATTTTAGTGACGCAGCTACAAAAATGAAATCTTTAAACGCCTTTTTCACCAAATTACTTTTTTCCAACACGGTTGACATGATATCACAAAGTTTTAATGAACTGATTTACTTCAAATTGGGTACGAATCTTTTCAATACAACCTTCTATGGTTTTTACCAGATTTAAGTCAAAATTTTATTTTACTATTTAAAAAAAAAACTGAAAAAAATGTTCAAAAAATGACTTTTTTATAAAACAGTCGCTATGATTTTTTTTCAATTTCATTTCTTTTATAAATTTTGAAAATGTCAATAAACAACTGGTTAAAAAAATGTATCCTCGAAATATTTTTGGTTTATTTTTTATCGAACTTGAAAAAATACCAACCAAAATGGAATTTTTAAACGCGTTTTTCTCGAAACTACTTTTTTCAACACGGTTGACATGACATCTCAAGTTCTAATCAATGTATTCACTTCATATTGTGTACGAACAATTTATATATAAACTTCTATTGTTTATACCAGATTTATGTCAAAATTTATTTTTAACTATTTAAAAAAAATAAAACTGAAAAAAGGCCAAAAAATTATTTCTTTGTAAACAGTCATCATTTTGCGAAAAAAAGGGATATGGTGTCATCTTTTTGTTTTTGTTTCAGATGACTAAAAGGGTTAAAATCGTATCAATCTCCCCTTTTTACCAGCTTTTAACATTTTAATTTCTTTTGTATATTCTAAAAATGTCGGGTAAATAATTTATAGTAATTTTTTTTTGTATTCTAGACCAGCAGTTCTTAAACTGGGGTCCACGAAAATATAAAAAAAACATTTATCTATACTTGGACAAGATATTTTCGTGAAAAAAAAGACGAAAGAAAGAAAGAAAATATATTTTTTTTATAATTTATAATATCTCTTTTGGATCTAATTTGTGGTCACACCAATAGGAAAGGTTGTTTTAGATGCTAATAGATATTTTAAGCATAAATATTATTTAAAAATATATTATTTTTTAAAAAAAAGAAAGACTCAATGTGTCATTTAAACGAAGACAAACGACGAAAAAAAAAAACAATGAAAACTTTAAGTATCAATCATCTCAGCATTGTCTTCTTATTTCACGAGAACTGATCGTCTTCAAAAAAATAAACGATCCCATTTATCAAATTTTGAGTTACTTATGCAAATTTCATTTTTTTTAAATGAGCAAAATTTCACACCACGACCGAGGCTCTAATTGTGCGTCCTTAAATTTTCAGGACAACCCTTCGCGAACGATGGCAACAGGTCGGGCTTAATTTAGCCGGGATAAAAGTCGCTGTATTACTTTAACATTTAAAGTTCATGAGGTCAACCTTCATAAACACAGGCCCGGTGCACGAGCTTATTATTTCGATCGTCCCGCGCCGCAAGTGTTATAAGACCGCCCCCCCAAAAATATCGAAATTTGCAGCTCGTTAACGCACACGTCCTCCCCTGAATTATTGTCCAAATATATCAAAACGATGAAATTGAATTTCTTCCGTTAATTCCGCCATTTGAGTGCTCGCATTCGTCACTAACGAACTGACGGGGATTAATGACGATTCGTTATTGTGTCGGAATTTTCATTTAATAGTTTATCCAAGCGACGTGCATGAACGAGCATATGAATCAAGCTCAGCATTAATTCAAACGAAATAACAAGAATCGAACATCAACATGTTGGTAGTTGTGGATACTGCGTTGAAAGCTGAAGAAAAGTCTCAAATCACGAAACGAGTCATCTTTCGACGCAATAACGCACGGCCATACGCAAAATGGCACATTTAATTGACATTAAAACATCATCGTATAAGCGTATTTATACGCGATCGGAGCTTGCGGTGCGTAAAAAAATCATTTGATCGACGTTCAAAGGCTAAGTATTAATAGTTAGATGGATTACCTGGCGTCTTTCCGTCAAATTTTGATGGATTTCAGGGCAAACGTTTCCCTTTCTCCCTGTCGAAAATCCTGTGCGCTCCTTCCCTCGTTATCATAATTCGAAAATCAAGTCTTTCTCCTTACTAGCATTGCGACAATGTATAACGTGGTAAAATCTTCGAAATTATCAAACACTTATGACGTAGCTTCGTATGTACACGCACACTCTATCAGACTCTTGGCATTCAGACTAGCTGTATTTGCAAATATATTTTTATTCAATTTTACAAACGTAACAATAGTTCACTCTATTAATAATACTATTGCATCACTTGGTCACTGGGTATTTGCACTATTATTCCTGGATTGGGTGGAAAGAAAATCAGGGATCGTATCGCTATCTCTTCCGCTTTATTATAATGGATGATACAGTATTTATATCGATCAAATTGTAGACTACGTGTGCAAATATTCCTGTCCATATTATGGATATTTTATATCCATATGTCTATAGTCTACAGACAAACATATAGATTAACGGCCATATTATAATCGATAATCAAATAGACTATGAAAATTAAGTTAAATAACGTCCAGCATCCATGAAAATATGTGCGATGGAAAGCTTGAATTGCGCTCTGTTTTTCGTGTATGTTCAAAGATGAGATTGGATTGCGAAATGTCATTGAAAAAGAAGAAGAAAATGGTCGGGATATAATGCAAAATAGACGTTTTTGATCAAGATCTTTATTTTCATATGAGAGAGTGATCCCAGCTGCGAGACCACTGGGGAGCCGGCGGAAAGAATATGCCTTTCTGCCGATATTTGACTAAATGATTCACTCTGTAGCGTGGGCGATTTATCATCCCCACGTAGTAGCGCTGTTAACAGCAACATTTTCCATCTTTCTTCAGGTGCAATGTGTTATTTTTAACAGCGCCATCTCTTGTGGCCCTGCGGAAATATTGCACCTGCATACCGACGGATCGCTTCTTGCGCGTGTGCTGTTGCCGGTTGGGTAGTGACGCGCAGGAGGCGGGAGTCGGGAGAGTCGTCGGTTAGCCTTGGTTGCGGGAATTCGTCCCTCCTGCAGCCATATTTCTCTCTCTCTTTCTCCCATGTGGAATAAATAGTTATTTAGAGAAGCGAGACAATTAATAGAGTTGTCTTCGGATGCCATTCTGATATCCAGACATAAAACATTAACACTGCCTCGTTTTATTTTTTACTTTGTAGAACAATACCATTACGAATATCTATCAGAAGCTCATGGAAGTTTATGGTAGTGATATGATAAATTGACGACATTTAACGCAATGAGTTAGATTGTTCAGATACCGATACATACAACGAGACAATGAGTGGAAGACCATCAGTGATTTCTGACGAATTTGTGCAAAAAATTCTAGAACAAATGCGAAATGACCGACATTTGACGCTTGATGACCTTCACGAATAATTTTCTGAGATTTCTCGAAGTCTCCTTGGTGATATTGTATCGGAAAAACTTGTTTATAAAAAGTTGTGTGTGAGATAGGTGCCCAGAATGCTTAAAACCGGAGCATCAAAATCAAAATCGCATGAAGCTTTGGATCGTTTTACACATAAGGGATAAGCTTATCTGGATTATAATGTGATGGGGGATGAGACGTGGGTGATCCTACATAAATGTTGTAACCCTACTTTATGGATGACCCTCGTATTTGTAGTAAAAAAAAGCCATGATGGACAATATAAAAATATTATTTTGTTAACCATTCCCTACCGGTGATGTATTTCGTACAATTTTATAACTTTAAAAAGATTGTTACGATTCAACCCCAACTAAAGTCAATAAAAGTAACAGTGGTGTACCAAATACATATCATCGTTGGATGCTTTTAACACAGTAAGGGACACAGCATGGATTCTTGAAGTGGATTTGAATTAGATTGATGTTTTTGGGAAATTGATAAATTCATTATTGAAATCAAAGTTTTCTTGCATTACTGAATATTTATAGCACGTGCATACAGACTTTAATTTTATTTTAAAAGTCAAAGGTCAAAAGAGCCTCAACAGGTTGGCAAGATGTTGACTTATCGCATGATCAATACATAGAGTCGGTGTCAATCTCAAGAGTTATGAAACCAGAGCATCAATCTCTATTCTTCTCAATAGCGTCGCTTGGAAACGTTTCTATTATTTTTTTATGGGGGGGCTGATTTTCAATTCTGAAAATTCTATGCGTCTCCGCCTCCTGGATCGACCCTCAAAAGGGTCGGGATTTAACATGGGATACTAATGACTGTCACTTGTCACTGTCCCGATAACATTGTCTTAGGATTTTTTTATGCGATTGTGCGGTCCTTGGTGACATGTTTTATCCCCTGCATATAATTCTTTTCATCCCAAGTTACATAATATAATTAAATTCTTATGGGAGGGGTTAGTTTGAGCATTTTTGTCGGACATATCTAGTCCAATGAAGAAAGTTGATAGATTAAACAATTTTTATATGTTAAAATACAAAATTGCCCCCGGGCAAAAAAATTCACCTAATTTGTCATTCAAACCCATTCGGAAACTGAAATATAAATTAATTACCAGCAGAACAATACACGATAATTCAATTATCAAACTTTCCAACTGAAAGTTGAAATGCATGCAATACAATGCTCGGTATAAATATATATATATATTGAAATAACAATTTAAAGTTTGCATATTACATATTTATGCGGCGGAACGTCAAATAAGCAGAAAAATTAACCCAAGCGTGCCGAATGTGGGTCACATTCAGCACCCGATGTTGAATTTTTGCTTAAAAAAAATAGATTTTAATGCGAATTTTGGCTCAATACGCTGCATTATCGGAACAAACCAACGACTACCGAAGATTTTAGCTTAAATTATTCAAGGGCTTAAAACAACCCACCACTGGTAAAAATATCATATGGCACAATAGTCGGGATATTGTCGTGTGAATAAAATATCAGCGGGATTACGGCGTTGGCTTCTTTGGGGGCGCAGGAACAAAATGAGATGAGAATCCCCATCTTGGATATTACCTGAGCGAAACCGAAATGAGAAAGGGTTGGATCGTTGTGCATTTTTTTAAATTTAAAAAATACAGCAACGCCCGTAAGTACGCTATAAAATAAACGCTGCGAGTTATATCGATCTGCAACGGAGGCGATGTGCGTCGATTTGTTTGCTTCTTATTATATTTGCGGGGGGGATGATGAGGGTTAAATCCTTTATTGGTCGTTATTTATAAACTGAACCGAATGATCAAAGCAAATATCAATCCCCGGCGCTAAATTGGGCTGCCACTTTTATGGGCCCACAATGTACTCGGGGTCCGCGAGACAAATGCTCAACAACGTATATTTGGGGGTAACACCTACGAAGCGGGGCGTTGTTGACCTTTTTCAGAACAAATTCTGAACTCAGGTGCATTAAAATCGATTGAAAATTACGTAGTATATTCAAATTTAAATTGAACATATTGAGTGCTCGGATCTGATCAGCTTAAAGTCAGCCGAAGCATGAAGTTCCACTTCAGGTATCTATCAACACTTTCAAAGAAACTCTCGACGTTGAATCATTATCTTATCGAAAGTTTTCCTTGGATAAATCCATCTTCGAGCAGTGATTAAAATCATAAGCATAGTCTGCATTCACGCGAGTATATTATGCAATTATGAAGATATTACAACGGAGCTTATGCTTTTAAAATGGCATTCGTCGACTGGATAAGATCAATGCAATATGAAATCATAATTATTTTAATTTAACTTAATCGAAAAATCGATCTCCACTGTTAAGCTTCAACAAATGCATTATTTCATTACTAAAAATACAAATACATATGCTTATTGTGTATATTTACGCAAAGAAATGAACGATTATTGTGAGCTATCGATAGTGTTAAGGTTCATTTATTGATATACAAGATCGATTCAAGCTACGTGGTCCTCAGGGAAAAATAGATTTGTATGGATAATAAGCGGTGCACATACGAATATAGCATCTACGTTTATGTCATTTTGAAATTAGCTCACTAATCAAAGGGTTAACCGAGCTATAGGACTCTAACCTGTCTAGGATCTATTCGATATTTTTTGATTTCGATATGATTTTTCATGGCGCATGTATGTTTTTAGAAATGTGGTCGCCAACCATACCTTCTGTAGGATTCGACCCCGAGATAATCGTGAGATTACCTATGGGTACCTATGTGACCTTATTGTAATAAAATCAGGGCTTTGAATCGGAATGAAAACAAAAACCGATAACCGGTAAAATAGTTATTTATTGTGGAACGAAAAGCGGTTCGAAGTCCTGAATAAAATATCATTAGCAATGAATTTAATCATATATATAAACATTTATCTCTGTTTGTTCGTATGTAATGCGCTGCCATGCCGTTCATCTGATTGTGATAAATTTTGTCAACTTATTGTTTACGCTTACGGGAATAACATAGGCATAGTAAAAATATTGTATGGATGCACCATGTTGGCGCATATTGGTCTGGTGAAATGAAATTTGGGTTGCGGGGACGAACAGAGAAAGGATGCGCGCGCAATGCGGTGGTTGAGTCGGTCTTCGAGACGAGAGCGAGTGTGCGTTTGCTTTTGGATCCCAGATCTTCAGCTCGTGCTACACGTGACCTGAAGCAATAAACCACGCACTGCGTTTCTTTTCAAATATTTTTTGTGGGTTACTATAGTCCATATTTATAAGTTTATACAATTTAAATACATTACTGCTTTGGAGTTGACAACAGTAATAATAATTTGGAACAGTGAGCGGTCAAAAGACATGGTTAGGTCAAAATATAAACTTCATTATCCTTGTCCGTTTGTTACAAGATATTTATAATTTGTGCATGTATCATGGATACTTCAACAATTTGCATTGCATTGCAAAAATTTATCAAAGCAGATTATTCTGGCTTCTTTTCAATTTCTAGAAATGTTTTTGTAAGAACACCTAAAAAACTATTCTTTGATTTTCATTAGGATGTTTCCTAGGAGTTATAGCGGAATAAAATTTTTTAAACTCCAAGCGGATTTGGGTCAGAAAGAGAGGATTTATCGTTTATAGTCTCTCCGCCTCTGTTTATACGTAGCATAAAATAACCACTAGATCAGTAGCAAACCTATTTTATTGTATATTAGTGATTGCCCGGCATGCGTTGTAATGTCACGTCTTGCATAACAAACTGCGTACATAAACAATATTTTCACTATGCCTATGTTTTTTTCGCAAATATAAATAATAAATTGGCAAAGTTTTATCGCAATCGGATGAACGGTATGGCAGTGCATTGAATACGAACAAATAAACATTAATGTTTATACATTAGACTATGCCTATGTTACTCGCGCAATCTTTAGCAATAAATGGACGAAGCTCTATTGCAGTCTGATGAAAGGTATGGCAGCGCATTACATACGAACAAATAGAGATTTATTTTTATATATAAGATATCTATTTTAATTATTTATGTTATCTAGTCCTAATTTATAATATATAAGCTAGTTTTTTTTGTTATTTTAATTTATAAAATCTAGCTAATTTCTCCCCCGCTCTCAGAGCGTAAATGATATGTTAAATGTAAGAATTAGACGATGTGATGGGTACGCGAGCCAAAGGTGCAAGCGGAGAGCATGGCGGCGCAAAGTGACACGTCGCGTGCGAGCGAGAGGCAAACATGCAGCTTTTTCAATTGAACAAGAGAAGAAAAGCCCAGATTTCGAAACTTTTCAAATAAAAATCCCCCTCGGCGTGAAAAAAGCGCCAATAAAACCCATTTTTATTCTTCTTCCTCTTCTTTTGGGCAGCGGAAAGAATAACTCGCGCCGCGCCTAATCGGCGAATAAAAACATGACTAATTCGGAGCCCCCGGTCAGCTTCGTAAAAATCGAATGATATTACATCGTCCGCTGCGTCTATTAAATTTTGGCGTAATAGTTGTGGATAGAGGCGTTTTCGCGTGAGCCCGGCGACATTTAATATGGCCGCGTCGCCCGAGAGGACGTTTGCGTCCAACAATTAAAATTAGCCGAATTAAATGCCCGTTAATCACGCCATTTATTCGAATCGATACGGCCGACTTTTGGAGTGCCCGGCGAAAAGGTTCCGCATTTATCGCGCGATCGCTCCGATTCGAGCGCGCCGCGCACGATCCGGATTTTTAAATTATTGGCGGAAAAAAATCGGAGAAAAGCCGGCGACGATCCGGGCGCGAGTTTAAATTCGGCGCGAAGGTGCTCGTCTCGCTCGTCCGGGGCGGCGGCGCCGCGCGCGCGAGCGAGACGAGGCGACATCCGGCGCGCGGGAATAACGTTCTTTTCGCATCGCCAATATGGCCGTTCGCGCAGGATTAGATCAATAACGCGGGAGCACACACACGCTCACGCACCCACGCACACACGCACACATCGACGGAACCACAATACGCACACACAGACACCAGCGGGCACGTTGGTTCCGCGTACGTCACGACGGTTCCGGCTCGGTTCCGAAAACGTAACCCCCGATCGAAAAAGCGCAATCCACTCATCCAATCATAAACTATATTTTTGTCATGCACAGGTTCGAGTAATAAGTCATTGCGTTTGTATTTCAAGCATAAACGAATACGAGCATAAATTCTAATTGTCACATCAATGAAAATTGTGAAATCAGGTAAAGATTTAAATATGCACCGAATCAAGTGTTACTAATTTGAACTGACATAACTTCATCAATTTTTAATATTTTTATACATTTTGTTCTCGTTTCTTACTCATGTCAAATGTCAAAATATCTTAATAAATGAACGAAAGGTAGAAAAGTTCGAGGAATTACAAAAAAAAGACATTATCATTGGAACCCGACTGGAGTCAAAAGCTGGTGTAAATGGCAGAAAGATATCGCTTTAAAAAATATCCGAAGCTTGAAGACCTGACTTCATTTCATGGCCAAGAGATAAAACTAAAATTGATAGGTTTATTGTGTCGAAACTTTAAACACGATTATCTCTAAACTGCATTTTCAAAATGTTCGCCAGTTGCAGCTTAAAAAGTTATTGATCGATCTGGCTGAAATTTTAGGATGTTTCTCATTATAATATTATCTAATCAACAAAGCTAAAATTTTAAGGTTTTCGCATTAATAATTTTTTTTTATGGTAAAAATGATCAAGAAAATGGTAAAAAATATGAAATTTTAACTAAAAAGCCTACTAAATCTTAATTTTATACTTTTTTACATTTTTATAGCTTAGTATACTATCTACGCATATTAAAAATCAAAAAATATTTCTATTTTCGGTTTCATTTCAACAGGACAAGTTGGCGAGCCGTTTGATATCGCGAAGAAAAGACGCCTAATGGAATACCTTATAACTCCGCCATTTTTTTTTATTTTATAAAAACGGATTTTAGCTACTATAAGTCAAAATTTTAGAAAAAAAAACTATTAATCTGGCTTATTGATTCTGGTATGTTTTTTAATCCATTTGAAGTGGAATAGCATACAGAAAGACTTACTTATTTACTACAGACAACCCTTCCCTCCTTTCTTAATTATTTCCTGCGGGTACGCATTGAGATTGAGCCCTGTCCTGCTCCTCATTTCAAATTCAATCATTAGCAAGAACACTTTTTGTTTCTCCAATTAAACGTACGAAATGGAGCTTGTGTTCTTCTGGAGCAGAACACGGAAAAAGATATGCTTTGTCTAGCTTGTCGCCATCATAAAATGCTAATTATATTAGAGGCTGTAGCGAGTCAATCGCTCCGTCGAGTGCTCCTGATATCCAATAGTTTAAAATGTTTAAGAAGAACTGGGACAAAATTGATCAAAGTGAATATAAAACAGTAATTTATGAAACCAAGTCCTCAAAAATCATAGAAGATGTTACTGCAGATAGGATTTATTTTGCTCAAAAACAACTTCAAGTGTATCAACCTCGAGATGTCTATAAAGAGTTACTGAATCTTTTAGTTTAAATTGACGAAAAAGGAAATGAAAACAGTGAAAGATATTTATATTTGTCTAGCACCAAGAAACGACTTACAATTATTAAAAGACCGGAGAGGTGGTGTCTTTTGCATTTTCTGACGACGAACTTTCAGTCAAAGATATGCAAAATATGATAGATGTACTAAGAATCAAAGGTGTAGAAGATTATCCGAAAAGAAAAAGCATTGATGTCGAACACATCACAATTTGTATCTAGCAACTCTTTGCGATTTTTCCAGATACTGGTTATTTCATCGCAGTTTTTGAATAAAGATGTTGAAACTTGGAAGGATGATTCTGATTTGAAGGCTGCGAAGAAAATGGTACACAACTACACGATGAAGGATGAATAGAGACTTCCAAATGTGTCGTTATCTTATCATTTTGATCGTTTCTTATGAAAACGTGCGAATCTAAGGATTTCCATAAATTTGTCTCCTTGGCATTGCATTTAAAAAAAGAGAGAACCGCAACTGATGATCATCAAGTTCATATCAAATGTCCGATAGCTTGATCCGCTGAGACATACTGTGTCAAGTTTGTACACGTTATGACTAGTTAGTCAGCCTCCATAGCTGTTAGAATGAGGTCGTGTTTATCGCGTCTGTCGCAGAAGGAAAATCGTGTTTCAGTTTGAACGGAATTGAAGGATCGTCTTCAAGCAGATCTGGATGTTATGGCCATAATTGTAACTGAAAATGAAAGTTGGGTCAATGGCTATGGCCATGAAATAAAAATGCAGAGTTTCTAATGGAAAACTCCTTACTTCCCTCGCCCTAAAAAGACACGTCAGTTAAAATCGAACATCAAGCTCATTGTTTTTTTTTAAATAGTGAGGTCATAGAGAGATCAGAGTTCGTTCCAAGGAGAACAACTGTAAATTCTAATTATTTTAAAGGCGGAGTGCAACGTTTGCGAAACGATATACGAAGAAAGAGACCAAAAAAAAGGACTAATGGCTTCCTTCTTCACCAGATTTAGTATCATGCAAATTCTGGCTTTTCCCAAAAATAAAAACCGTGCCAAAAGGAAAAGGTTTTAACACCGTTCCTGACATTGAGATGGCCACGAAAGAGCAACTGAATATCCTTCCGAAAGAAGCCTTTCAAAAATGTTTCCAGTCATAGATTCAACACTGGGAAAAATGCATCTCTAACCAAGGACAGTACTTTGAAGGAGATTAAGTCTATTTTCATGTGAACTTATTACATTATTTGTAATAAAATTATTTACCATACTTTTTGATCAGATCTCATCAGATCAGATGATACAATGATACATCAAATATTGTTTATAGGCGCGATTAGTAATTATTTTCAAACAAATACAGAAGTACAGCTACGTGGTTTATTTATAGGATCCAAAAGCATGCACGCACTTCACTTCACCACACTAAGATGCGCCAATATGGTGCACCAGCTAAACGCCTCGCAAAACAAATTGCATACAAAAACAATACTTATACTAATTTTATAACTTTCACAAATGTTTGTATAAAAACTTCCCAAAGTTTCATTGCAATTGGATGAATGTTATAGGAGCGTATACAATACATACATACGTACAGTAATTTTTAACGTGGTTTATAACGATAATTGAAACATATGCTATTTTCTTCGTAAAATTCTTTAATAACTATATTATAGGTCGAGTGTTGGATATCAAAATCGAACTAGAAGTCTTTTGTATGGAGGAACAATGTGCTTTTGTAGATATGCTGAAAGTAGAGCTTGCATTTTGAATGGATTGATTCAGCAAGTTTGATCTAAATCAAAGATACATGTTTGAAACCAATGAATACGTCTATCGTTGTTCACTTTCATCTTAAAATGAGCACGGAAGAACTCTTGATTAAATTTGAAAAGTCCTAACATTGATTAAATCAACTGTCAAAGAAATTGACAATAAAGATTTCGACATATTCAAGATCTTGTTAGTTCGAGTTTCCGAAATTTGTCCATTTATCATTTGGACTAAGTATACTGGAATCTGTTAGACTAATGGAATTTTTCGCGGATTGATAAAGCTTCCGATTGAATGTATATAGAACCAGAACATATAACAGAAGTGTTAACCATTTCAATAAGATGGCTGAACAAATTCATAAAACAAGCTTCATTTAAAGTACTATAAAATCCAAAAGATGCAAAATCTCAAAGACAAGCAAAAGAAAGTACAATTTGAAAGAGCGAAGGTACTGAAATATTCATACGCAAGCGGAGCTCTATCGTTTTGTTTTCTCTGGCCGATAAGATATTCATGATCCAGCATTTTGTCAACAAGAAGTCGGGTTTGCTTCAACAGAAACTTCATATCAATAATTTGGAGCGGTGGGAAGTCGTGAGAACGAAAGGACGCGTTCAGGTCGTGATTAGGGTCTTATCGTTTTCAGATCGTTTTTCTTTATTCCATCAGAGATTTTTGAGGAGGATTTATTTCAATGCACAACATTATTAACCATCTTAGTATTAACTTTTTAGATTTAAAGGATTAAACCTGGATCAAGACGATCCATCGGAAATATTAATAACTACTATAAAAACTCTGATGTTTGGAAGTCATAGCTTAGAGTGCATGACATTAGGAAACAAATTGAAATCTGGAAATATTATCTGAAGTATTGATTTAACAGAACAAAAAAAGAGTAATGATTTCAATGATATTAGATGAATATACAGTCAACACTTCTATAACGTCGAGAAAGGGACCATACACTACACAAACAAAACGTTATAGAAAATTAGGCACCCAAACAAAATTTAAACGTATGTTTTAAAATAATATACAAATACAGTAAAAAAGAAAACCTGATCTAACGTATAGATGGCGGTTACTGTTGTAAAAAATACTATGATAAAAAGTGTCTAAAAGCTACGTTGCTTCCGTGATCGTACAGATCATAGAAAATGCCGCAAAAGGCCCTAAAAGAGGACGGCGTGGCCATAAGGTTTGTATGCTCAATCGGTCCGCTTTTCGGACCGCTGATACAACAAATGAGCGGCTCGTGATCGGATGCCATACACGAACATAGCGATAATGAAGAAAAGACGATTAGACAACTTAGCATATATTATAAAAACGGACAGAATCAATCAGTGTTGATTTGTGTAAAGTAGAATGATTGGGTAAAATAAAAACCATGCACAACTTTCGACCGGTTTACCTAAAAAACCTGTTTACCAAAAAAACGTCACAAACGAAGAGGACGCTATAAGAGGGTTGACTGTATGTTGACGATGACAAATATTACAAAAAGATCATCTAGGCGCCACATTTGGACGATCTGATAACTACCTTGTTGGGCCTAAAAGAGATAGATTTTTTAACATTTTTTTATGCAAAACGTATTAAATATAGAACGTTGATATTTAGTATGTTTACTAGGCGATCTTTATTGAATATAAAAATATTTTTTAAAGTTTGACAAAGTTTAATAGTAAGAGTGGGGGAGCTACGTATATCGATGTACAAGCGATGACATTCTTCACCACGGAAGTCCTAGGTCTCGAACAAGTAATTATCAGCAATAAAATTAAACATATTTTTATTTTGTATAATGTTGTGTATAGATTAGACTATAATTAAAAATAAATATTAGCAAATAAAAAAATAGTGAGTGATCAAAAAAAAGTTTGTGTTTTTACCAACGTTTTTTTTTAAATTTAATAGACATTTATCAATATTTTTGGATAATTGTAGTCTATACGATGAAAACATTTATTATACACATATCTGCCAAATTTCATAAAAAATATTTATCCAAGGCGTGTGGGAGCACTTCCATGAGCTTGAAAAAAGTAGTTTCGAGAAAAACGCGTTTATAACTTCGCCTCGTCGGTCTATAGCTTTGCGAATTTCATTTAAATCGACTTAAAATTTACTGAAAATATTTTTAAACTTTGGTTATTTCCGATATATGAAAAAAATAAATTAAACAACAAGGTAGAAACATCCCTTGAGCGATTTAAGACATCGTTCGTTTGTGGCATACATGAAAGTTTTCATGTATGCCACACACTATTTTATCATAGTGATAATATTTTTTATGGGTCTTAACGTATCATTCGGGATTTTACGCGGCATGAAAAATTAACCGGATGTGTGAAAAACCGGGCTTTTCCGGAAAACCCAAACGTTTGTCAACCCGAGCTGCACGTGACATAAATGCAGCCCTTGACCCAATTACAATGCCATTTAAATTCATCACGCTGTTATGATTATTAATATAATAGCATAATATTTAGGGGATGATTTTTACACATCGAAAGACAATAAAAACATATACTTATGATACACACTACATTGATAAAAATGGCTAGTACTATGTATAATATAATTAATATACATATAACAAAACATAATGAAATCATCTACAAGTATAGAACTATTATAGTAGGCTATGTTCTTTAGTTTTGGCAGAACAATTTAAGAATAGGCAATGACTTACCAGATATCAGTGCAATCGAAATGGGTTTGTGAACAGATTACATGGATTCATATCAAATTGTCTTCGCATACATATGCTGACCATCTTCTTCGATACACCATACATACAATTTAATAAGTGCATTCAATAATTTCAACAGGTTGCTCGCATCAGCATCGCCTCTATGCACTATTGCGAATTTATTGTTTCGAATGTTTGTCCATAAATATTACGACATATTCGGCTCCGTATGATGCAATCCAAAAAATAAGACAATTTTACGCTTATAATAAGCAACAACGACCCCAGAGATAACTCAACAAGTGAGACGTTGGCATTTAACACGCCAGTCCTCCAATTCTTCCGAATAAATAATAAATTTGAAATGAAGAAGCGATCGTGCAGCGTTTTTGAGCGCCGAATATCACACACAGGGGATGCAAAAATCCGGAAAATCCGATAAAAGACACGGATGATGGGCGCGCTTGAGTCGTGCCCCGGACAAATTGTCAGATAAGCTGACTGCGCCCTAATATCAAGTCCTCGATGGCGTCCCTTAAATCTAAAAATGGATTTTTACAGTGGCAAATGTAGGAATTTAACGCCTGTAAATTATCGTGTTAAAATCTTATCCATATCTAATGCTCAAAGTTTGTTAGATTATAGCGGCCATTTTGTTAAAGAATTTTTTGTAAAATTTATTGTAAATTATTTAACAATATATGGCAAATTATTAGCAAAGGTTATAGTGTTGAATAACGTGTGCAAATTATCAAAATTTATTTTTTAAATTAATGCTCCGTTCGAGAATCGTTTCGATAAATATATCATCTTTAACATCAAATCGAACGCTATAGATCGATGATAAGCAAATTTTTTTGGCTTAAACTGGATGATATAAATACTGATGATATATGGTTCCAATAAAACAGCGCATACCATGATGGACATTCTGCATGAGCGATTTGAAGACATGAAGACATATCGCGCGGCGGCGATGTGAATTTTGCCATCGAGATTATGCGATTTAATGCCTGTAGACTTCTTCTTTTGAAATTTTTTTAAAACGCAGATTTATGTGTATAAATCGTAAATAATTTAAAATCTTTAAAGTCAACAAAATGAATGCCATTCAGCAAATTCAGACAGATTTATGCGACAGTCATCGAAAATTGGATCACTCAAATACATGCCATTAAGCAAAGCCGCAGCGAATATTTCAACAACATTATATATCTTATATTTTTTGCCATAAAATAATCTTTTAAATAAAATAAAAATTGATTTAATATCTAATATATAAATTGTTTTATTTGCATTTAAAAATAGAGCGTCATGATTGAAATGCACTGTAAAAATGCGATTTGCATGTCAACGTTATTTACAGTGAAAGATGACGTACAATGCATGGCAATAAATCGATCGTTAGTTCAACCGTATTTCAACCCTTAATCATGTTTGTCGACCCGGGGAAAAATATTAATATATCAGCCCTGATATATGAGGGCTGTTCATATAATAATCCACTTACATCGAATACTGTGGATGAAAGTTGGTAATTTTGTGCAGTGATATTTACCAGGCGGCGCTCGTACCACAGCTGGTGCATATTAGATCACAAGAATAGGGTCACGAAGAAAGACAGAGTATTTCAGCGCTTCTCAATCTGGGTACCACCCGAGAAAAACGCATTTCCCGAAGAAGGAATTCGATAATTCGACACACGTTTAGATGGAATAAAATCGATTTTAACCCGCGTTTATAAATATAAGCATCGTGCTTAATTTAAGAAGCTCGTTCATATATATAGTACGCAATTGTGAAGTGACCCCTCAATAATGTCTGAAGCGCGTTAACTCTTCTTTGACCGGCAATGTGTTATAATGTGCTTATTTTATGCAACATCATCATAGACGGCGAGCTCAAATTTCATCCGTAAATAGATCGAATTTAATACGTTGTGAGATCGTTGATCGATCGCTTCGTGAATTGCATAAAAATCAATATATCCAACCATTGGAACGACCCCGATCGATATTCGCCCCAAGCAAAAAGGACATCAAGAAGCATACCCATCGAGGAATAGTTGAATATAATCGACATAATTGCCCATATTGTCATTAAGCGAGTCGCAGACATGCTAACGAAAAATCATCAATCATAATTTTCCCGGGCGGTTTACTACATACATTTTCCTCGAATTATTTTTTCCCGATCGGATTTCATATTAAAAATATTGAATTTGATCAATTTGAAGCGAGTCATCTTACAAAGTGATAACGCACGGCCACATGCCGATTTTTGTCGATAGTTATTCAGCACATAGAGTGTTAAAATACGATATATCGCCGATTGTGTAAGAAATGAGGATTGTAAAGCTATTGACTCATTGATGACTTCAAAATGCTTAACTTTGCATCTTGCTTATATGTTAGCGTGACCAAATAAGAGAGAGTAAGATAGCAAAACAAACGAATAGCAGTCAAATGGTTAAATCTATGCCACATTCGAATGAGTTATTATAAATATGCCGCAAAAATATCTGAATTGCGTTGTAAATTTTCATAAATTTGTTATTTGGGTCGCTCTAATCGTATGAATTTTGGATTGGATTTATTTGCAAAAAATACCATCGGAATGCGAATTCAATGCCGAATCCAAATATGCTATTGTTATTTCGCTGACGTGTATAGATTTTGAGAAATAAAATGTTGATCGTTTGAAGATGATGGCGTTGAGGAATGCTGTATGTGAATGTGTGTCAAAGACGCGCGACCGTAACGTGCATTGATTTGAACGCACAGTGCGATTTAACCCTCAATATGCGGGCTTATAAAAATGCACTCTTCACTTGCTCGACTTTTACACTTCACTCATGTCTGAGATAAATATTGATTCGTATGAAATTAATGAGAGCGTTGTGCATTCAATCACGATTGATACACACGTTGCGCTAAATTTAGAGAATAGACGATCGCGTGATTCACACACAATTCACATAGTCGTTTACGATCACTTTGAATGAATAACCGATATTGAGATGCTACGGCGATTGATCGTCGGTTTTACGATCCGCGGAACGATTCGCGGGGTCCCGGAGGGTCCGGGACTTCGATTGCGAAAGCTGTGAGGACTGCATGCATAGTTGAGGGATCCATGCAGCACTGTTGCTGGACCGGCCGTGGCTGCTCCCGATTCGAGCTCTCCGGGGAAAGACAGTAGAGCTGAAGACTCATGCACCGGCGTCGTCCGAAGATAGTAAAGGGGAGAGATAGCGAAGCACCGCGGCAAAACTGAGCTGATCTTACCTCAGACGAGTTTGCCCCTTTTTACGGGTGTATCGGTTACACAATTATCCGGTCGCGTTTTTGAACATGGCACGGGCGCGGTTAGCGGGGCGAGCGGGAGGAAGATGGGGGCGCGATGGTCGGTGGCGGAGCTCCCTAGGCCGGGCTGCTAAAGGCCATATTGGAATTGATCGAGGGAAGCCTAGGTCCTGGGGAGCCGATTTCGGCCTCCACCGCCGCCGACGCACAAACACCGACTGGTGTCGCTCCGGACCCGAACCCGGCTATAGGGATGTGAAAAACGCTTACCGTCAAATTCCATTTTCCTTACCCAATTTTCCGAGCTATAAAAGAGGAAAATCGCTCGCGACCACTCGACACGACGACCTTTCGAAATACACACGAAAAACCTTTGAATCACAACAACAACCCTATGAAAAATCTAAACAATCCAACACTTGAATACCGATCCATCTAAAATACAACAAAAATCATCTATTAATCGATCAAACACTAATATAAATCATCATCAAATACTGTCATTACATCAACGTCCCGAAATAAATGTGTTAATCATTCGAACGAATACACAAACCGATTTAAATCAGACCGCATATGAAATCGGTTTTGGTTTCGTTCATAGCGTTTATATCGGTTCGGATACAAAAAATAACGGTTTTACCGCTTATCGGTTCGGAGCCTTTGAACCGGAAAGTTTTTGAGGCGAAAAAATGAATTTAAAAAATAGCACAAATCAATTAAAGCGTGTATCATACCGTCCGCTCCATCGACACAATCGACATTATCGGAGTGCGATTCGTGACGATTTTCTTTTGACAACCCTAAGAGCCGCCGCCCGGTGACTGCCGGTCAATAAAGCTTCCGGCGCATGCGCGAGAGCCTTTCCGTGACGTCATCCGAGTATTGGTGACATTCATGAGGAACAGGAGCCCGCAGGAGCCTCACTCACCCCAGGCGATGGCACACATATGTGCCGACGATGCATCCTGTCAACTTTCGTCCAATCGATGCGATACGATTTCAATTTGGGGGGGATCGAAAAAAAAAAAATGGGTCACGTCGAGGGCCGCCCCATTTTTTTTATTTTTATTATTTGCACGTCGGCCGCAAAACAATGAGGCGCGAATTTTCATTCACGTGTTTGTGGCGGAAATTTTAATTCGCAATTGCGTATTTATTTGGACGACAAATGTCGTTTTAAGACCGGGTCGAATAATCGAATATAAAAAAAAAACAAATGGATGACGTTTATTAATTGAGCAATTTGAATAATTTTAAATATGTATTTATTTTTTGAAATCGTATTGATTTTAAATGATTTTTTAATAATCGATCCAGAATAAATGCTATAGTTTTTAATGAATCCATAAATTAATATTTAAATCATAGATAAATATTTAATGCACTTAACCTCACTTTAGTATGATATTAATTTTAATATAACATTTTGAATATGATTTAAATCCAATTAGATATTTTATATCATTATTTATACGAAGTTAAACTGAATAAGCATCTTTTAACGAGTTCACCTCGGTGGCTTGTCGGGTAATCATTCACAAATAAATCAAGATATCTCGTTATAAATATATGTAATAAGTTCAAAAATATATTTTTGATCTAAATTTGAATCAAATTATGAATATATTCATCAATAAAATAAAAGTTCTGTATTTTTAATACACGTTATTTTGATATAAATCAAGATCCACATACAATTCTACGGAATACCGATTTAATCATAATGAATATACGTTGCATAGGTTTCTAAAGAGTAACATATCAAAAATATGTTTTAGATTAGTCAAAGTGTGTAATATTGTATAGAGAATAGACGAACAAACATTGCATTATATATATTTGCACGAGTCTCATACATATTTAATCCGTAATAGATTCTCAATATAGCTGCTTCGTGTTAGAGACAGATTAAAGCCTTTTGCCCCTTGGGTGCCGATATTACATCTGCTAACTGCGTCTTGCTAACTGTTTACTGCGTCATCGTAAAAGCTGCGAAATAAAAGCTTTTAGCACAATTCATATCTCCGATGATTACGATGTAGGATATTGGAAAAACACGCTTATCTCGTCCACAAAAGGGGACGTTTATCACGTTACTTATTATTGATGGCAGATAATACATGTATACGAGTGTTTTTTATCAACGGTTATACATTTTGAGCCGTATATAATGTAGGCGAAGAACACGTCGATATTCCCGGGGAATATCGGCGATACGTTATGCAATATTGTGACTGGACACAATAAAATACTTACCGTTTTTATTCCGTCTGGGAATATCACTCGAGACTCGGATACGCTATAGACGTTGGTTTGCCGGTTTGAATCATGATAGAGCGAGGCAATCCTGAATCTAAGATTGACCAACCAACAAGTATCGCAGTATAAATGCTTATGCTTATAAGACATCGGAACGTCCGAACATTTTCCGCTGAACATTTCAATTGATTATTGGCTCTGAACGGATTCTTTATAGGACTGCGACTATGATGAATGCAACAATCAAACTGACGGGCACAATATTAATTAATTGAGCGTGGAATCGCTATGACTATCTATACAAATATATAAAATTACTTCAATCCGAACGAAATAATTGAATCGCGCAATGATATAGATAACATTCAGACTTAATTTGATTCCCTACAACTGTATGATACGTATGCGCTGAACGCTTGCTAAAGATTTAAGCACATTTCATTGTTATAAAAATAATTTACGTCCATAGTAATTTTTTCATTTTATTATAAAAACTTATTTTATTTACAAACAGGCAATAAAAACAGATATAATTGTATATCAAATGAAAACGTTACATACAAAGAAAAAATATTTTACAACAACATTTAATGAAACACGTAAAAATGATTTAGTATTTAACGAATAAATCTAAACGAATACTGTATTTATAGATAGCAAGAAAGAGGCAATTTCTTAAGATTACTTATTATATAAATAGGTTCATATAAAGAGCGTATGAGCGTACTCCAATGCGTATAAATGTGATGAAAATCTTCATTCAGGAAAGATGTCTACATGCCGTTTGGTGTGCATTTTTGGCAAATAGAATCATTAGGTCACAATTGATGTATATAATCTATATATAATGATATAAAAACGTCTTGATATTACTGAAATATTAAGCCCTTTGGAATGATAATGAACGAACGATAAACGTGGAATGGTAACAGTGAAAACAGTAACCGAAACATATCGATGTATATAAATATATAACAATGTATATAAATGAATTAGTGTGACCTTTGTCGTATAAGTGGCCTCGTACATAAATTATTGTGTATAAATTAACAATCCTAATTATCCGATAATGCAATTAACATAACGTATACTTTGAGAATGTTACGAGTATCTGATTAAAAATACTCTTTAGAAAAAACCTTGCCTTTTAAATATAATGAATGACAAAAAGACAACCCTGTAAATTGAATGACAACATTCTAAACATTAATAAAAAATTGGTATGCAAATACAAAACTAATTAAATACAACATTTGCCCAATGTCAATCAATCTCTAAAGTTTTTATGCTGCCGGTTAAGCTCGCAAATATTCCTCGGCTGGGTTTCTTTATTCTCTTCTTCTCTTCGACTTTGAATGATTCCGAATCGATCAGCCAATCTTTGTACGTTTTCTCCATCAGTATTCGTTGCTCCTTATGAAACTCTTCGAGCGGCTTCAACGGGCCACCATAATCCGATGGCAATAGTTCGATATCGACCAACGACGCCGGACCAGTTTGACGTCAAATTCAATAAGCTCATCAGAGCCGACTTTATGAACGGCTTTATAAGACACATAACTTGATTTATGAACGACGCCGTATGAACGACGTGTATCTTCTTCAATCTCGCAGGATGCGCAGTCCTGCAATTTTAAACAACGACATTAGCATTTACATCGATTTTAATACGAGCATATAAATACATCATTCGTAAACACCTGTATGTAAAGCATGAAAGCCCTCAACGCCGGTAAAGATACTCTAGTCAGATGACCTAACGAGCAGCCTTTCATATCGAATATGACTATGTAACCTTCGCTGAGACCATCTTCTGAAAGCCGTATATCGTTGAACATGCAAAATGCACGCACGACGTCTGCAAAATTCATCCGTGAATAATCCGTATCGGCGATCCGATATATCAAGATGTTGTATCCTTCCGGCGTTTTATCCGGCAGTGCGACCATATGCCTGAAAAATAAATTTATAAAATTAAATCGCCGTATGATTAATATAAATGATATTAAACGTCGTTAATTTTATACAAACGTTATATCCATGGCGGTTTTAATCCGGCTCGAAAGCGGATTTCTGCCGGAAAACAAATCCGGTGTTCCGGTTTTGAGCGTAAAATAGTATTCGATGGTGTCTTGCGTCGCCTTGATTTCATAATAGTTGGAGTGCAAAAACAGGTATACGAATTCGTCTGAAATCGCCGGCAAATGGGGTTGACTCGCCAACCTGAAAACATAAACAGCATGCGTTAATCAAAGTCCGCTCGACGTTAAATAGATCAAAGATCAACGAGTGGAAGCGTATGAATATTTATAATATAACGCAAAAACAAAGGATATGCGCGTTAATTTATGATGATTTTTTTAAATATAAACTTCTGGTAAAGTAGTTCAATACGAGTCAATATCAAAGTTTTTATAAAAAATTTGCATCAATAATAGAATTGTATTTATTTTCACGTATGTAAATACATAACAATATTTCATTATACTTTATATGAAATGCGTACCAAACAATATTAAAGTTTAATGTACGCTTTCACTTAATTTCTCAATTCGACGTCGCAATTCACAAATATAAAAATAATGGACATGATCATACGTACTGTGGGTATTTAGCACTACTTATACTTATTCCGAATGACAAAAACATGCAATTGTCGACCGACAACATGCAATACGGCCATCATGATCATGACATTGTTATGATTAATGCGTCCAAGTAAAAAATTATAATGAACCACTAAGTATAACAACATAAAAACGCCTACTTCTTATAGAGACAAATTCAAAAATAAGATCAATTTTTGTATCGTATGCCAAGCTTATATTTAAGACGTAGAATCATCGTCGGTTATAATTTCTTGTACGCATCATCATACGCTTATATTTAAATACTGTTTTAAAATAGTCATAAAAATGAGAACATTTAAACCAGATAATATAATTCATAAGGCACAAACAGAAAGCTTCGGTGGCATATTCGATAACATCGAAGCACCAAAACATTACGTTATAATAGCAACGAATTTGTGGCATTTAACAAATATTTTTATCATTGCCTAATGTAATTATTTAACGCGCATATTTGATTAATTGATTATTAATATAATTCACACAACAATTAATATATAGATCAAAATAGGCATTCTAAAGGTTAAATTTCAAAATCATTTAAATAAACTACGGATCGTATTGACGTTCATATGGAATAAACATTAGAATAATGTATAAGAAGAAGAATTCAGTAATATAAATTAAATAAATAGGATAGTTTGTTATGCAATAAGATTTATCATAATTTAATTTAGACGCACTCAAAGTATAATATTGGTCAGTAGCGGGATATTATTGTGTTAAATATTTACACATAACAATAGTGCTTACACAATGAACGACATCTATTTTAAAATATAATAGCAACTGCATAATAAGCCAGCAAATTGTAACCCAAAGCAGACAATACAAGTTTTCAACGCGTTGAACCGTACATATAAATCTTGATTTACGTCATGATTTAAAGATCCAACAACCGTACGCGTACGCTACAATCAAAGACATGGAAAATCATACATTTGCATGCATAAATACATAATGGCATTGCCTCAATATGCTTATATTTAATTTATAGTAGAGAATAATTTTGGTCTGTGATTTGATGTGAAGCAATGACGTCCATGATTTTTTTTTTTAACGAGTATGTCAAATTTTTAATCACTCATGTTTGCCGGGACCATAAAAAGCACTGTGCGTTTAGGGGTCAAGTTTTGTAATAGCTTATGTGTTTAGATCTTCTAAAAAACTTCAACGTGATGATGTACCATTGTAAAAAAAATAAAAAACGGGGACTACCAAATGATAAATATTATCATTGATTTGAGATTCTTTGATCCTTTTTTTTTGGAAAAACTTTCCGGCTTAGAAGCAAAAAATGATTTTAAATGCAGTTTCACTTCAGCTGAATTTTTGAATCGTTTTTCTCAGACTGTGGTTCATGGACCTGATCCAATTAATAAGAAGGATGCTGTGACACTTCCCAGTTTGATTCCCGTGATAGCATGCAGCATCAGTCTTCTTCGGACAATTTCGTTTTATAATAAGAGTTCGTAATCGTTCTGTATACATGTTTGGATATGGCGTCCAATCACGAGGCACTCATTCGTCAGCGGTCCGAAAAGTGGACTGGTTGGACACACAGATCTTGCTGCCATTCCGTCCTCTTTTAGGGTGTTTTTGTGGCAATTTTTGCGATAAATACGTACCTGGGGTCTTTTATGATATGTACGATCAAGGAAGGTGCGCGCCAAATGAGGTCGCAAACGAGTTGGTATGATTCCGAATAGTGGGGCCAATAAACAGTTTCAGTCAATGGAGAGTCCCTATGTTCCTCTCTTTCAGATATGTGAAGTGATGGACCCATGTTTCATCCATGATTATTAATTGAAGCGAAAACTCGACTTTATTGCTCTGAAATATCACCAAACATTCAATTGAAACACCATCACGACGCTATTTTTGTTCCACTGTGAGCAAACGCGGCACTCATCTTGTGCACAGCTTTATCATGTCCAATTTTTTTGAAAAACCATGTTTGTTTGTGCACTTGCAGTCGACGGTCATCCAATTTTCTTCACCATTTCTGGGTCGGTTACCTCATTTGGTCGATCACTGCGCTGTTCGTCTTGGCAGCTCGTACGGCTTCGTTTAAACTCTGCCATCCAATATTTCACTGTTGTAGACGAAGGAGCAGACTTCCCAAAATTAAAATCTAGCTCGGATTTGATATTAGTATTTATTTAAAACAACAAACGCCATCTATACGTTAGGTCGGGTACTTTTGGGACTATTGCCGTATATTATATTAAATTATACATTATATCTGTTTTTATGCGATAGATACGATCCACGAGGAGTCACATATAAAAAAAATCGCATAAAAAAACTGAGAGATTCCATTATTTTTAAAAAACCGCATAACTTCAAATCAATGTGATAGAATGCATCAAAAATCGCATAAAAAAGTTTATAAAAAATTCATATACATAAATAAAAACACAATACATAATTATTTCAGAATTGTTTTACTAAAGTCTCACATTATTACGGTGGTAACTTGCACTAGTGTTAATTTTAGATTTTTTTTTGTGCGAATTCGCATTAAAAAAAGCTTTAGCCTCGTTTTATTATCGTAAATGATCTATTTGTGATCACCAGTTACAATACTTTGTTATCTTATTAAAATTCGAGGGTCTTCTAGTTCTCGGTTCATCTCTTAATGCCTAGACGGACACGTCTGCATTATGAGTCATGTTTGATATGAAAATATGATCGTATTCTAAAGAATCTTTTAACCGTCATAAAATTTAGGTATAATTAACTTAAATCGGATGATCTATTAAGCTCTTTCTACAAAGATGAGATGAATTTCATTCGTGTTGTCTTGAGAGCAGGCGTTTGTTTTGATATTATGATACTCGCATCATTCTTATCGTTGACCAATTTTGTTATTCCCTCTTGACTGTTCTGGATTGGTGTCATTAGCTGAGTATCATCACTCCTTTGCAAAATCTACTCCTTCACAAGTAAATTTGAAGGTTTGCACTGTAACACTGTCCTTTTATTTTCGCAACACATTAAAGCAGATACCATGCAAGTTGAACATTAAGAAATATTACGAAGAAATGAACAAAGACAAGTATTTTATATTGTAGAAGAGTGTTGCATAATAATAAAATAAAAACAGTGAACTAATTAGCTCTTTATTGTTTTTATGCAACACATTTTCAATGAACGATTTCCGCAAATATCGAAACAATAGACATGAACGCACATTTTTTTGACGAATATTGATGGACGTTTTTTTTAATTCATCACAATTGGAGCAATTCTTAAGTAACAGCAGTTCGTGCGACTTTATTATAGCTGACCAAGCGTCGGTCGTTAGTTAACATTTCTTTGCCAACTGTGCAATATTTATTTCCCATATATATTTTTTGCACAAATTTGCGTCCAGTACACATTGTGTCATAAAAGACAGGTTTGTCAAAATCCGGTTTAAAAACAATTTTCGACCGAATTCGACGACAATTGCAGTGAGCGCCTGAACGGACGATGGAAGATATTAGCACAATTGATAGTTTCGCTCGACGAAAATAGTCGTACGATGTTAATTCGAGGCAATGTTGTTGACCTTTTGACGCTTCGAATGTTTCAGAGTTACGCCCTTGTCGTCGAATATTAAAATTGACGATTTACACAATCGGACGAGGGATAAAATATGGAATTATCAAGAGTAGTTCTGTAGTACTTAATAGCATTGTAAATGAGAGAAACAATTACAGCTAAATTCAAATAGGAAATCCATTTAAAATCGTCTCTTACTTCCAAGTCAGAAAGTTTTTACATAAAAGAGATCGAAGGACTGCTAAAGCGTTGGATAAGTTGAATAATTCTTATAAAAACGTGAATCATTTATAGAATTTTATAAAAGACAAGCGGACCGTAATGTGTTATGTCTTATATAATTTTAGGTTCGTCGTTCAAATTCAAATCATAAAATAAATTAGGGGTTGCCACTTTACAATTAAGGCCATTATCTAAGACAATAAATCTTCGGGCAATGTTCGAATTTCTATTGAGCGAATAAAAAAAATTAACTCATAATAAGCGGTGCTTTTTTCTCAACTTTAATTGATTTGTGTCAAATATAAAGATGACGTTATGTAAAAAAAAAACGCAAATATTTATATTTGTATCTTCGATGCAAAAAATGAAAACATTTCGAGCTTTTCGAACTGATGAGTCAAAATAAAAATCGTTTTGTCTACGAGTACGCAAAAAGGGGGGAAAAAAACGAGTTATTACGTGTGTCGCACTCTCTCTTTGTCATTGAGCTTGTTGTTGGGATAGTCAACATTTTTTTTTTGAATGTGATGTAATTTTATTTTATTGGCGGCTTATGCTCATAAAAATATTATTAAAACATGTTTTTAAAGCAAAAATACAATGCAAAAGACACGCGGAAGAAGTGCAACTTCTTAGCAGCTATGAAAAGATATGCATTGCTTTTTAAAAATATTAGACTGCGCATTGTGTAATATATAATAAAATGGGCTTTCTACTGGTATAGTGCTACCTAATGCTACGTTTAAACATGCACACAACGCAGTAAAAGTGGAATTATACAGCAAAGTTAGTCACACAACAAAGAAGAAACAAAGAAACCCCCCTTACGCCCGGATAACCATTTTTAAATTAACTAATACTATTATAATGTATGTTTTAAAATAATATACAAAAATAGTCCCAAAAGTACCCGACTTAAAGTATAGATAGCGGTTACTGTTGTAAAAAAATATGATAGAAAGTGTCTAGACGCTACGTTGCTTCCGTGATCGTACAGATCATAGAAAATGCCGCAAAAAGCCCTAGAAGAGGACGAAGTGGCCATAAGGTTTGTATGCTCAATCGGTCCGCTATTTGGACCGCTGATATGACAAATGAGCGCCTCGCGATCCGATGCCATACTTGAACATAACAATAACGAATGAAAGAGGGATTGGATAACATAGTATATATTATAAAAACGGCTATCTTCAATTTCAAGCCCACAAGGAGATGAATGTATGATACAACTAACATGGATATGATGCCCTTTGGGTAGTGAGCTAATTTAAAATCATCATAAACATAGATGCTATATTCGTATGTCCGCGACTTATCATCCGTACAAATCCACTTATCTGTCAAGACCGCGCAATGTGTATGAAGCTTGTACATAAATAAATAAACAATGTCGATAGCACACGATATTCGGTCATTTCTTTGCGTAAACATAAACAACACACTTGAAATCGATTTATTTAGGTTATCATTATTAGCCGATACAATTATCAATCTGTACAATCATACGATGTACGTAAGATACTCTCTCCGTCTCTGTTTCTCTCCAAACTCAACGTGCAAGACATTCTCCGTCTCTGTCTGTCTCCGAGTTAAGTGTGTAAGAATGCTCTTTATGAATCACTGAAATTTGGGCACAACTCTGTGCCCTACCTCTTTAAGTGATTAAAGATCCTGGATTGCATATGGTTGCAATATGACGATGATGATATCGCTAAAATCCATTTATACGAATTAAGTTGGTCATCGCTGCATAGGGAAAGATTATTCAAATAAAACAAGATTGACTGCTCTGCGCTGAGAAAACAGGTGAAAATTACATAATTATATTTTATGCGTGAAATTGATGACTATGGCTATTGCGGATTTAAGTCAGAAAAAAACATTTTGGCACGAAATCCATTTTATAAGCAATAATTTATATTCGATCTTCAAAGGATCGTGCATTCATTCTCGCTTGGGTGTGTATTCTTTTTTAAATTCGCAGACAATCTCCGAGAGTATTTTCCGTTGATATTATTTCTCATGCTCATCATTTTCTTGCGCAATAATTTTCTTTGTATGGAACACATTTTCAACATGCACAAGAAGTTGAAGTTTTCGAAACGAGGAAACGGCATATCGCCATATGTCGGAAATCAGTTAATTAACTACTCAAATGACTATGGAGGCATTGTCGTACAAGGAATATATGGAAAAGAAAAATGATGAAAGTTTGTAACAATGTCATATATTTTTTTTGCGTTGAAATGCCACGTCTCGCGTAACAAACAATATTTTTACTATGCCTATGTTATCCTCGCAAGTTTAAACAATAAGTTGACAAAATTTTATTGCAATCGGATGAACGGTATGGAGTTGAATTTTTATATATTAGATATATCTTCAGAAGTATCCAAATAATATAGGCTTGTTGTTACAATATTACATGTTATGTTATTACAATTGATACAATATTAATATTTTGTTATTGAATATTAATATTCAAATCATAAGTCATTTGGGAGAATGGAAATACGTCTTTTTGCCCTACATTTTTATTTGAGCTACGAAAAAGATCACACGTACGAGATCAGAGAAGACGGCAGAAAGAACACGTCTTCCTTCGATCAAGATTATTGAACGATTCTTGGCCTTCTTGACTTTTTTTTCTTGAGAAGGACATTAAAAAATCGATTCCTCAACGAACCACCAATTGAGGTCGTCGACCAAATGAGGTGACCACGCCAGAAATGGTAAAGAAAATCCACAATGTGGTATTGGATGACCGTCGATTGAAAGTACTCGAGTTAAGCAGACATGAGAAAGCTGTGCACAAGATGGGTACTGATTTGCTCACAACGGAACAAAAACAGCGTCGTAAGGATGTTTCAATTTAGTTTTTGGTGATATTTTACAGCAATAAAGCCGTGATTCTGCGTCAATTCATAACCATGAATGAAACATGGGTTCATCACTTCCACCTGAGACAAACGAACATAGGGACCTTCTAATGACCCTAGCTGTTGCTCATGGCTAATATTGGAGGGCCAAAGCAGGCATGAGTCGCTCAGACACGAAAGCTACAGAAGGAAGCTGGCCGGGGTCCAGCGGCAGGGAGCGCTCCGAGTCACCGCAGCATACAGAAGTGTATCTGAAGAAGCGGTGCTCGTGATCGCTGGAATACCCCCGCTGGACCTCCAAGCAAAGAAGAGGGCCTTGGACTACGAAAATCCTAAAAGTCGCAACGAACATAACTAGGAACTGAGGGAAGCCTGGCAACGGAGATGGGATCAGTCCAGCAAGGGAAGATGGACCCATCGACTTATCCCGGTCATAAGTCAATTGAGGGCCCGGGAACACGGTGAAACAACCTACTGCTTGACGCAAGTGCTCACTGGGCACGGATGCTTCGGTGCGTACCTGAAGCGGATTGGCAAAGAAACATCCGCTACGTGCCAACACTGCCAAGCGGAGGTCGACGACGCAGAGCACACCATCATTGGCTGTGAGACTTGGGCACCCCAGAGGAAACTGCTGAAACAAGCACTCGGGGTAGCCGAGCTTAACGTCGACAACATGGTCCACAGCATGATGGAGAGCAAGAAGAACTGGGACCTTTGGCGCGAATATGTAGAGGAGATTCTGAGCGCCAAAGAGGGCAGTGAAAGAGAGAGACGCAGAGCGCAACAGCCTCTCCAACAATAAAATAGGGCCAATCACCTAAGGCCAGACTACCTGTCCTCCTGAAGCAATGTGGAAAACAATACCAGGGGGACAGAGAAGGACAAGCGGGAGGTTTAGTGGGTAGGCACGACCGATCAATCGTGAATCCTACACTACCCAGATTCTCTGGGTGTCTTGTGAAGATTCCTCGCCCACAGGAAAAAAAAGCTGTTTATTGGTCCCGCTATTCGGGACCATGCTAGCCCGCTTAACAAAAATCCATGTCCACGAGGACATACTCGTTCTCAAATTTGAATGACCAAGAGCGCTCTGCAGGGGAGATACTAGACTAGATATAATAAAATTAGCCTATACAGTATACACCTATAGTATATATCTATGTAAATTAACTTTTAGAAGGGCTTTCGTGATCGTACAAGTCATAGAATGCCCCGGTTACGCATTTATCAATAAAAATACTACAAAAATCCCTAAAAGAGGTCTGTGTGTCCAACTGGTCCGCTTCTTAGACCGCTGATTTGACGAATGAGCGTATTGCAATCGAACACCATGCCCGAAAAAGTCCACAGAAGATCTGCGTCCATTAATGGATCTTCGCATGGACACTCCGAGATCAGGGAAGGTCCAAACCTGAAGAGCGATACCCTAAACCGCCCGTGCCGTCAAAACAAAAGTGTATCGAGCAGAAATGTTGAAAAATAAAGATACTTTTATTCAAGTTTTCTTTGTTAGCTCGGGGTACTTCTGAGACTACCTTCGTATCAACCCCTTCTTCTAAATACAGCTTATATTCCAACGCTTCTTTTATGACGGGACATATTTCAATCGTCGAATGATTTAAGTGCCTACATGTAAAATTAATGCAAATTAGAATCATCGTGTGACGTAAATAGAAGTAGTTTTCTACCAGTTGTATAATCGGCACTACAAGGAAGTTCAACAAATTCCTCGAAAGTCACCGCACATCAGTTATCGGATCAAAGCGCATATTCATTCATCTCGGACGTTCATTACTGAATCTGATAAACGTTAAAAAACCGATTTGAGTTTAAGTTCACGGCTCTTTTCGGTCAAAAAAGTTCATCGAAAGCAACGAATTTCACCGCGTCGAATACGACATTGGACCACGAGAATTTGTCGATTGAGCGCATTTAAGAAGAAGAAAAAAACCAGATTTCGAAATTTTTCGTCGTTGTAAATCATGTTTTGTTGTAGGTTTTTCCAGTCGTGTGCGGGTTTTATAATCGAAATCTGACCACATCTTATTTCGCAGCCTCCACGTCTTTCGTCGACCTTCGCCACTGTCAAATAAAATGAATTGCCTAATCTGCATGCCGAGAGCGCAATTAATCTTTTGGGATTGCATTATGGATAATCGAATATCGCACAATATATTTGACAGGTTAACAAGGTGTCAATTTGCATTAAAATTTCTTCATCGCTATAATGAAAGAACTCGTCCAGAACTAATCCAAATTTGAAATTTTTCACAAACAATTTTCGATACCTGAATAATTGTACACACAGGCATTAAATTAAAATCTACAAAGCTGATTTTTTGTCTACAAGTAGTCTACATCAATTATTATTAAATAAACGTCATCTATTTTCAATACAAGGTGGCTAGGGTTTTAATAGATGCGGCAAAAGTTGTAGCGCGGGAACTTGATTGAAGTATTGCAACATTCAAATCGTACATATATTTTTTTATTTACAACGTGTCAGCCTTGTAGATATAAGACATTTATATAATATTTATTTAGAAGTCTCAAAAATTGTTATAAATGTTGGCAACATCATCATCACCGCGTCACAAATAATGTCGCTGCCTTTCTTACAATAAAAGTGATGCAAAATGCAATAATTTAGAGCGAAGTGACCGTGAAAAAGCAAATATCTGCTTAGGTCATGATTTAGGTCGCAGTTACTACAGTAGGTCGATCACGTAGGCGATTACAAAAGCGTTAAAAACATTTTTGGAGAGGAAACCAAGGATCGGGGAAAGATTGATTTTTATTTGTATTTACATCATCTAATAAATCGACGTTTATAAAGAATGTTAATTGCATTACGAAAAGATGTATTGTAAAATAATTAATTTATTAATTAGGAAAAAATTGACATCAATCAAAATGGGGCAAAAATACTTTTGTAATTGATTTTCGGATTGCATACAGATGTTTTGCAAGAAGAAATTGCCTAATTTAGATACAATCTAAAAGATTATCATGACTATGGTAATTTATGATACCTGTGAAAGAAAACGAAAATTAATTGTTGATATCGTCGGATAACCTATTAAGCTCTTTCAATAAAGATAAAACGACTTTCGTTCGTGTTGTCTTGAGAGCAGGCGTTTGTTTTTATATTTAAGATACTCGCATCATTCTTATCGTTGACCAATTTTGTTATTCCCATTTGACTGTTCAGGAGTGGCGTCATTAGTCGAGTATCACCACTTCTTTGCAAAATCTACTCCTTCAGAAGTAAATTTGAAGGTTTGCAATGTAACCCTGTCCTTTTATTTTCGCAACACATTATTAGGCAAAAATAGCTGAACAACAGAAAGCAGATACCATGCAAGTTGAACATTAAGAAATATTCCGAAGAAATGAACGAATACTGTGTGCTATCAAAACTGTTAAGGTTTATTTATTGAGCCTGGTTCATTATCAAGCTCGTTACGCGCTGCGGCGGAGCTGACAAAAAAGTGGATTTACATTAGAGCGTAGCGTGTATGTTCTCCGGTTTGAAAGGGTTAAGACGAAGACGAAGAAGTGGAAGACTAACGATTTGAAAGGAAACTGGTGCGGCACGGAAACTTCCCTATTTTCAATTTTCTGAAAAGGGTGTGGTGACACCTTTGGCGAATCAAAAGCGAATAACCGACCATGGGTAACGGTTGAACCCCTGGAGTAATGATGTGGAGTACAGGCGCACGAAAGTAGCCTCGTCGGTTTGCTCATCAAACGCTGCTGGGGTAGCCAGGCAAACATTACTTGGGTGCGCAGGTCACCCTGTGCTGTGTACCCATAAAGGAGTGTGTGGAACAGCCGATTACAATAGTTGGTGGAGACTGTGTCAAAGGCTCACCACTATCCTCAACAGCCCAGGCATACAGGGAAGAACGGTTTTAGGCTGTTCGAACGGCGACTCTATCTCCGTGGCTAGGTACTAAAAATGACCGAACCGATACAAGTACCATGGGGAAGGGGTAACCCCTGCAGTCTATCATCTGCTGCAGCCCCCTTCAAACCGAGGTTGGACTCGTGGTGGCAGTGAACTGGCAGTAGTATTCCCTCAAGCTTAGCTTGTACTTTATCCTTCCTCCTCCATCGCACCTTCGGGTGCACGTGGTCTGAAGCTGGTCTTTCCCACGGAAACTTCGCCTCCTCTGGAGAGCGCGGAGCAAAAGGGTTGAGCACTTGGACGCTCTACGCGTAGCGTTTCTTGTGGGTTAAAGGATCAGTGGAAGAAATTATTTGTGTGGCTAGTCCGGGGAAACCCGGAACAGACCATACAGCAGCGCAGGAAATGGGTTCGAATTATGTGAACCCGCAGTCCAATAAGTCGTCTCATTGTCCTCCCTTGTCCACTGCATAGTCGTTATTAAAAATATATGACAGAAAGCGATTGGTCCTGCTCTTTTGAACGATCGATCGACCAACCCTTGAAATAACTGTAGCTTAAGGGCGCGCGTTTCAAATAAGGAAGTTTCCTTGCCGCACCCTATATCTTTCAGTCAAAAAAGCAAACAATAGAAAAAAAAACCCAGGTTTTATGCAAAAAATTAGAGTATAGGACTTAATGCTTAACTAGTATCGTGGGTCAAATTTGACCCAGGAGCATATAATTTCGATTTTTATACTTTTAATGTTTACGCTACAATAACGTCGCAAGCTGTGGTGGTGTTGGACTTGCAGCATTGTGGCTCTTGTGCTGAGGCATGAAGCCGGCTGGGTCAATTTTGACCCACGAATCCAAATACGTAGCTTTTTTCATTGGGTGTATTTTTTTACTTTTTCAGATTTCACTAAATATTTCAACAATAATGAAGGAATTTTTGAGAGCCAAAGTGTAATCTTAATTTAATTAAAGATATGATTGATTTTTTGGACCCAGAAGAATCCAGAGAAGGCCATATCTATTTTTTTTTTTTTCAGCAACATTTACTCTTCTAAAGGATTTGTATTTTGGAAAGCCTCGAAGCCTGAAAAACGACTGAACAGGAATATATATATTATAAAATTAGGTTTAAAATTGGTAACGCCATTTATGCGATTGGATAAAAGAACCGAAAACAGTCTCTAAAATGTAACAAATGTTCCAATTTTATTTGTAAGATACATTTCGTTTCAAATATTATATGTACTTGTTGTCAAAAATATAAATACTGAAACTTGTGATATTGTTAGTTTCGAAGTATTATTGTTTGAGTTATTTCAATAAAAATATACACAGTCAACCCTCCTATAACGACGAGATAAGGACCGCGGTATAGGAAAAAGGGCTATAGAAGGTTAGGCGCCAATACAAAATTTGGGGTTAGGTTTTTTTTAATTGATATGAGCGATTTTAAAGAAATTAGCAATTTTAAAGCCGGCGCCATTAAACTGCGATAGTTTTGTATTGAAATACTTATTTTATTTGACCCTCATCCATATTTATGGAAATAATACAAAAATATGCTTGTAACGACTGATTTACTGGTGTGGGTCAAATTGGACCCACGAATCTTGTAATGTTGCCAAAAACAGCGATACTAGTTAAGGGTTAACACAATTTGAAAAAAAATGTTTAAATAAACGCAAATACTTATGAATCAATCTATAAAGTAGAAGCACATGGGACCAAGGCGACAATATGCATATCAATGAAATGTATTATAATAATCGACGTTCAGAAAGCAATAAGAAATGTAAATTCGCTGAAACGATGTGCTTTAATTTTTAAATTCATCAACGGACATTAAAAATTGCATTAATTTGTTTTATATGCATATTTTAAATTTGTAGGTTATGTCGATTATACGACATTTCACGTATTTATGCATTATTTTAGATTGAAGTGCTGTTGATATTATAATATTTTATATGATTTTATGATCATTATAAAACTAAAATCAGATATATCAGTGCATTGTCTGCTTACCGTTTAAGCTTGCAGTTATCAGATTGATAGACGTCAAAATTGTATAGCGCGCTGCTTTACCGATCGTTCGAGCATAACAAACTTTAGATCGGCCATGCCCAAAAACGAAAACGAAAGCCGTTTCGATGGCACTGCATCATGCAAGCGGTGACATAATATCAATCGCATTCTATTAGCTGCTAATTAATTCAGCGCGATGGTTTTTTGCTCGCTTTAAATGCCGCAAAATAATAAAAATAGCGAAAGCGATCGTCACGAGGATTAATTTGATCCCACGGTTGACTTTGTCTACGCAACAAAGCCGCGATATTCCGAGAATTTAGCAAGTGCATTGAGTTCACGGGTGTGTTCGTCTGACCTGCAAAACCTAAAATCACCTGATTCGAGCAGTACCGGTCTCGTCCGTAACATTGGAAACCGGTTTACCTTTAAAACTTGTACTTCAGTTACTTTCTTTAAAATATTTCACAGTGAAATATTGAGAATCGTCGAAACGAGGTCGTCGAGCAGCATATGTCGTATGAAGGGTACGCATAACAATAGAAAGTGAAAAACAAACTCTATTACAAAATAATTAACATCAGCGTCGATTATTTTCATCTCAGTGCACTGGACGTAAAAATGCATTTCAAGACCAAACCATTTGTCAGCAATGACGTTTTGGTCGTAGCAAAAAAATTAACGACCCTGCCGTTCGTTATTTTCGCTCAGACAAAGAATATCAGACGTCCTTAAAAAATGTTTCAATACTCTTTTTAAATATAAAAAATATATTTTCCTCTTTGAAAAAAAAGGCCAAGGTTGGCACATTAAAAAATAGCCATACATCAGATATTTCAAAGCGTCAATATGCTTTTAAATTACAGCCAAACAATATGGATGCCATGGACGCAGGAATGTTCTAAAATATTAGCTGATCTCCGGAAGACAATCTTGAGTAACAACTTATTACGACAGAGTCGGTACCCACGTTACCAGCACAACTTCTGTTTTCATTAAAAACTTTCACCCAATGCGTACTAACGAAAATGAAATAATCATCACTTTATCTCGGCGCTTGATAAGTCATACTTAAATAGAAAATTGAACAAACACATATTTGTAAAGAAATCATAGGAAATCATTAATATTTGACGTGTGCCGCGTTATTTAAATGTGGCGAAAGAGGAAAACGTATTTGTTTGCTGGTAACTGTGGTGTAATGTAACACCAATTTAAAAAATGAACAGGAGGTTCTTTGATAGGGAGAGATAGAAAATATGTTTAAATCAGGGCATCGAACCGTTATTTTTTGATTGCGGTTTTCGTTCCGGTTCAATTCAAAATATTTTTATCGGCTCGATTGAGTAGTGAGCTAATTTTAAATCATTATAGATGCTATATTCGTACTTATCGTCCGTACAAATCCATTTATCTGTCAAGAACGCGCAGCGTGTATGAAACTTGTATATAAATTAATATGCAGTATCGATAGCACAAAATATTCTATCATTTATTTTTGTAAACACAAAAAATACGTTTAAAATAGATTAATTTGGGTTATTATTAGTGAATAAATTTGGGTTATCGATCTATACAATCGTACAATGTACGCAAGACACTCTCTCCGTCTGTCTCCCATTCACAATCTCCGTTTAAGCTGTGGGGGCCTGAGTCCACATGTTAGACTATTCAAGCCTGAAACAACAGCGTGGTATTAACTTCACTGGTTCAGCTGGTCTTCTACCGCTAGACTTGCTGCTGTTCCTTTGGCGAAATTTCGTTGAAGAAATCATGAGCGCCAAAGAGGGCAGTGAGAAAGAGAGACGCAGAGCGGTGCTCCAATTCTAGAATAGGGTCAAACACAAGATCAGACTACCTGTCCCTCCGAAGCAATGTGATAAACAATACCGGGAGGACAGAGAAGGGCAAGGGATGATAAGCCCCAGGGTGTCTTATGCAAGATTCCCCTCCCACCGGAAAACACTTGCAACTGTAGCTGAGTGCATAGGGAGCTATTGGTTCGCGAACCGTTCACAGATTTTTATTGACAATGATTGCATTGACACATCCTTTTTGGATGATCTCGAACCCTGTATAGAATCCGATGTAAAAATACTAAAAAGGAGGATACTTGTTTCATGTCATAACCGCATAGCAGGAAAGATGGATGATTGAGATGAATGAAAGACATTTTATACAAGTTATTTAGCTGCATTAAATATTGTTTGTCGTGAAGCCGGGTTATTCCATGCTATTGGACTTCCCAATTCCCCATGGGATACGGACAATTCAAGGAATCTCTCCTGCGGTTCGGCATAGCAAGTCTTTCGGAGTTTCCTTGCACATATACGGACATGACAGTGGATTACGTTCTATGGTCATGTCCGGGCATGGATTCCAATCGGGAAATTCCCCTGCGAAGTGTCAGGGAGTTTCGCTTCAGGACGTGTTGGACATGCTGACCTAATGGTTGATCCCCGCGCATTTGCCCGCCAGAACTGGCAGCGAATCATCCAGAACCTTATTTCAGGAGCATGAGAACGATCCCAGCAACACCCGCTGATTTCTCTGAACTGCAAGACACTCTCACCGTCTCTGTCTTTCTAAACTCAACGCGTAAGAGTGCTCTACTAGACACACTATCTTCACGTTGAGCAGAGTATAAGATTGCAAACATGGTCCACAGCATGATGGTGAGCAAGAAAAACTGAGACCTTTGGCGAGACTTCGTCGAAGAAATCATGAGCGCCAAAGAAGGCAGTGAAAGAGAGACGAAGAGCGGCTCTCCAACACAAGAATAGGGCCAGCTACTTAAGGCTAGACTACCTGCCTTCTTAAAGCAATGTGATAAACAATATCAGGGGGACAGATAAGGACAAGGGAAGAGTTTAGTCAGTAAGAATCTGACACTACCGGCGCTCAAACCCAGGGTGTTTTATGGAAGATTCCCTTCGCACAGGAAAAAAAAAGTATAAGATCGCAAATACGCGACTGAACTCTTCAAAAGGCTAATGTTTCGATCCAGCTCCGAATGATTCATTTTTGATTTTTTTAAAACTTATTTTATAGCACAATTTAGAACATATTATTTCTTCTTTTATTATTTACAATTTATTATCTAATAGTGCAATGTAAGTAATAAATATAATATAAATAATGAATTGAAGATGTAATAATTACAACAAGAAGTGTATAATATCATTTATGAAGCGAAAGGTAATTGAATTGACGTTAGTTGGAAGTGTGGGAGTCCCAGTTTGGAGTACATAACACTAGAAAACAAATTGAGATCTGGGAGTCCCAGTTTGGGTATATAACAAATATATATTATATATGAATTTAAAGATAAACTAAACTAAATACACAATAATTACTGAAAAATCCTAACATGCATACATAAAACCAGGGCTTAGAACTGTTATTTTGTAACATTTATTTCGGTTCGTTTAGAGTTTTCGTTTCGGGAAAAATAACGGTTTTATAGGTTGTTTTCCGGTTCGCTGCATAAAACAGCTTATTATGTAAGAAATTAAATCTATTTATTAATGTCATAAGAATATTTTCGACTGATAAACTTAAGATAACCAGCACTAGTGAATGAGGAAAAAAGCATCTGACATCAAAAAAATATTTTAATGCATCGGTTCAACTATCATAAAAGAGAGATCACAGCATTAAGATGTTAATAATAAGATTCATGTAAGACATCATATACATCAAGGAATTCAATGCAAGTTTTTTACAACAGAGGAAATCAATGTAATTCGAGAGCAAAGTCTATAGCAGAGATCAAATCTGCTAAACCTAAATGCAAGATTTTGATGGCCATTGAATGATACAACAGGAGATAAGATTACAATGAAACCATCCAGGATACAATAAAGTCTAAGATGTACAATACAAGAGGAATGGCTCTACATTATGAAATATATTTTTAACTCACCAGTCCCTTATTGTTGCTAATTCCTTTTCTTTGCCATCGGGAACCTGCTTCAGCCCTCTTAGGAACGGATGCGGAAATTTGTTCATTGTGTTCGATTATTTTGCTGACGTATCTATAATGCAAATATTTATGGTTATTTATGTAAATAGTCACAATTGAATGATCGGTTATCTATTATTATGTTATTTTGGTATAATTAGAATTGAGTTTATAATAAGTTCTACATGATTGCACTTCGAATATTCGTTGTCAACTGTCTTTCGACGTTGATGTATTGTTTATATATATTCTTTCGAATAAATGCTTTTTTTGTTGAACAAATCGAGTGAACGACCGACCTCTTTTTCGACACCGAAAAAATAAATCTAAAGTGCTTCCCGCTTCCGTTTATTTCAATCGTTTTATGGATTATCACACAATGGGAACGAACGAAGAATTTGACAGTCATTGTTCGTCAAATTTCTCATATTTATGCATGCGAGGAAATTTATTTCAAGAAAAAGGGGGACTATCGGAAAATTTTAAAGAACAATTGTATACCGAGAGCTGGTAGCATAAATCATCTAGCATGTGTGGGTCATTTAATAGTTGGGTTCTGGCGTGTTTCTGGGCTATCATTATGATAGTCTGGTGACTGAGTACTTTTGTGATAGAACAGATCATGTTCAATTGGTCCGCTTTTCGGACCGCTGCTCTGACGAGTGAGCACCTCGCGATGGGATGCCGCCTATAGAACGATTACAAACTTTCATTATGAAACGAATTTGTCTGAAGAAGTCTGATCGGTCGAAAATATTGTTGTCTTTATTTTATTGCTGGCTTATGCCGGCTGGTTCGTCCCAATGTTTCAGCGATAAAGACGAAAGGAGGGATTAAATAACTTAGTGCATATTATAAAAACGGACAGAGTCAATCAGTGTTGGTTCATGTAAAGAAGAATGGTCGAATAAAATAAAAACCATATGAAACTCTCGGCCGTGTCGGTATTCTACGTTTTGCGCCCCAAGCCCAATTGCGCCCGTGGCGGGCGCCTGCTTTACAACGCCCTTGTTATGGCCCTGAAATCCACATCGAATTTTGATAACGATGCTTATTATACATACTTATTACCATCGATTTTCGCAGCTTTGAATCACCAATATTTTTTTGGACACGTGGCCACGTTTGGTATTTGCAGATCGAGACGTTTTTTTACGGTATTATTCAAATTTAAATAAATGTCGAGAAACAATTCAATTTTATTGGCTATCATAATATCCCGATAAAGGTTAATAAACTGCATTTGCGGCGAGCTGTAAAACCAGTAAGGATTGTTCAACAATGAGGAAAAATCACATCCTCGCCAGACCAAGTGTTACCTACTACATCGTGACTAGGGAATCCAATCCCGGGATCCCGGACAATTTTAGGTACTTAAGAATCCCGGGATTAGAAAACGTAATCCCGAAAATCCCGGGATTGAAATGAAGGCTAATAAATCGAGACGTTTCCGACGAAATCTGTACGCTTGGAAACAGTGGCGCAACTACTAATTGGCGAATTTAGGCGACGCCCAGGGGCAGTGACTGTCTAATCTATGTATAAATATATAGAGAACATATATGTTTTCCAAATTTTTGTATTGACCTTTCCCAACCGGTGATGTATTTACTACACCTTGACTCTAATAATGGGAATATCTATATGAAATATAATAGATACGGAGCTCAGAATTTTTGTATTCCTCCGTAATATAATTACGAATCACATCAAAGTATTAAAGTGTATAAGTATTTATCTGCAGCGACGGAAATAAATAATTTGTCGGGAAATCGGGAATTTTGCGAGTTTCAGTCCGTGTCTCAACAGAAAGGAATTTTATCAGTCACATTGATGGTGTTATACGAAAATGGGGGCTCATGCGGTCATCAACTCGAACTAGCATTTAAATATCTGATGAGGATATCTCCAACGAGTGTGGATGCTGAGCGTGCATTTTCAGCAGCAAGTTGCCTGACTTCCAAAATCAGATCCAGACTAAATGACGAAACACTAATGTTTAATGTTAATGTTACTTCGGGCATATTTTCAAAATAATATTTGAATTTTTTAGTGTTTTATTTATCTATTTTTGAATTGTATTTTTATCTTTTCTTAAATAAATAAAATTCTTTGGCCTTGAAGTGATTTTTTATATTGAACAAATGGACTTATTAGTAATTTTTGATCAAATTCATCAAGGTAATTTCTTAAAATATTGAAAATCCCAATCCCGGGATCCCGGGACTGGTCCCGGGATTGTCTAATGAAATCCCGAAATCCCGGGATCGAAATTTTGGCTCGGGATTGGATTCCCTAGATGCAATACAATCCCTAATCGAGTCAGATCCACGGCAAACAATCGAGGATTTATCGCAAATACTGGGATTCCCATGGACCACTTTGCAAACACATTTAAAATTCATCAGAAAAACGAATAGGATGGGTGTTATGGAGTAGGATGGGTATCGCACGCCTTGATCGAACACAACAAAAAACGAGCGACGAAACATGTACTATGCTTTCTTGACAGCTTAACAAAATAGTCAATTTTTGAATAACATTGTAATTGTTATGTACGATTAAAAAAATTCAATGATTTTCTCGAAAAAAAAAAAAGTCAAAATATATCTAAAGATGGAAACATTATTAAAATAAAATAAGTAAATAATAATCTAAATAAGAAAGAATATTGAGGAAATTAACCCACCCGTAAGGCAGGATGATCGCAAGTTTGCGAGCGCATTCCAGTGAGCTTGGAAAGAGACAGAGACAGAGAGAGAACGTAGTGCATTTCGGGAGACAGAGATAGAGAGCTTCCTACGTACATTGTACGTACAGCAATGCAAAGTCAATTTAGCACCAACGACTTCATCATTTTTAAATTTGTTCACTACTCAAAAGGTTAATAAAGTTGCACAACGACGCTTATGAATTTATAACAATAATTAAAATATCATGTATTTTTGCCACATAAAAATAACAGATATGGCACCTTAAAAAGAAGAAAGATCAACAAAAGGGTTAAATCCTTATAATACATGTTTAAGATGAATAATGAACATCTAATAAAGTATTAAGCATATGACAACTTTTTACGTCATATACATTCCTAAAATGGTTTTTCTAAGGGCAAGGTGTTTTTATTAAGGTCGATAAAAAAATGCTAATAGCAAATTTGAAACCGGATCTGATTTGGTTAAATAGAAACGAAAAAGACACTAGAGAAAAACCAGTTATGAAGACGCAATGAAAACGACAGAACCAGGGACCAAAATGGAATAGACCGGCACGGCGTGCCGGTTCGTGAGGTCCTCGAAGACCTCTTTAAGTTTTTTGGTCTGAACATGTTTACAAATGTTAACATATAATATTAAAATCCATTATTGTTTGTTGAGCATTTTGATTTATTGATAGTCCTTTACAAAGAAGATCAGCGCAATAATTGTACAATTGCAATAAATAGCAATTGATTGTTTTCAAATTTACCTCAAACGCTGAAAAACGCGCAAAATGGCATCATTCGCGGAAGTCCAAAGGACATGCCATATAAATATATGTAAATTTTCAAAATTCCATACATATAAGCAAGTCAAAATTGAAAAATTTGCATGAATGTCGAAACGCGTCGTACATCGATTTAAGGCTAAACCTTGATTGAAGGATAAGAATAACAGTCTTTAATATTTTTATCTGTGGGTCGTTCTTAAACTTTTGAGTAGTAAACAAATTTAAAATCGATTAAGTAATTGATGCCATGATCGCTTTACATCGATTATTGTCTGTCAGCTCATATCAGTGTGAGACAATTTTTCAATTCGAGGCAGAGTTAATTGTAAATAAACACTGTCGATAGCACAAAATATTCGGTCATTTATTTGCGTAAACAAATAGCATCCTTGAAATCGAAATCATTATTAGTCGATGAATTTGGGCTAACGATCTATACAATCGGGCGATTTGTGCGGGGAAGTTCTCCGTCTCTGTCTTCCGAACTGCGCTACGTTCTCTCTCTGTCTCCGAGCTCAATATATAAAAGTGCTCTTTATGAATAAGTGGAAGGGGATCGTAGACCCTGCGATAATACTCCTTTTGGGTATAAAGACAAATTTACAGATAAACAGACTTTCAGCATCAAATGGTTTTAATTAGAGATTAGAGTCTTTCACCTATTTTTCTTCCTTGAATAAAATATATGAATCCGAACAAAAATAAATATTCTTTGTATCAATGAAAAAGCGACATTCAAAATGGGATTGTCCAATATTTAGACATACTCCAAAAGCATACTTTTAGTATTATTGTTGAAAAAATCCATTTCGAGCACTGCTTGGGCTTCAATACTTATTACCATCGATTTTCGCAGCTTTGAATCACCAATATTTTTTTGGACACGTGGCCACGTTTGGTATTTGCAGATCGAGACGTTTTTTTACGGTATTATTCAAATTTAAATAAATGTCGAGAAACAATTCAATTTTATTGGCTATCATAATATCCCAATAAAGGTTAATAAACTGCATTTGCGGCGAGCTGCAAATCCGGTAAGGATCGTTCAACAACGAGGAAAAATCACATCCCCGCCAGACCAAGTGTTACCTACTACATCGTGACTAGGGAATCCAATCTCGGGATCCCGGTCAATTTTAGGTACTTAAGAATCCCGGGATTATAAAACGCAATCCCGAAAATTTCGGGATTGAAATTTTTATTTGGCAGAAATCGCACACCTCACCAATACGATGAAGGCTACTAAATCGAGACATTCCCGACGAAATCTGGACGCTTGGAAACAGTGGCGTAATTACTAATTGGCGAGCTTAGGCGATGCCCAAGAGCAGTAACTGTATAATCTATGTATACATATATACAGTATAAATATGTTTTTCAAATTGTTATATTAAAATTTCCCTACCGGTGGTGTATTTACTACACATCGACTCTAATAATGGGAATATCGATACGAAATATAATAGATGCGGGGTTCAGAATTTTTGTATTCCTCCGTAATATAATTATGAATCACATCAAAGTATTATAGTATATAAGTATTCTACTTCTCCCCTAACACCACCATTGCAGACTACGACCGACTGCTGCGAGACCTAGAGGACGATGTGTCCGCTTCTACCTCCCCAGTGGTAGCAGCCGGCGACTTCAACGCCAAGTCCACGTCTTGGGGATCTCCCGCAACAGACAGAAGAGGAACAATCCTGTCGGAGAGCATGGCAAGATTGCGGCTGCTCCCCGCGAATAAAGGGCGGAAACCGACCTTCAGAAGAGGCACCTACGGGTCGATCATCGACGTCACCTTCTGTGGCGAGACACTGATTGGCAGGATGAGAGACTGGGAAGTGTCTGAAAAATACACAAATAGCGACCACCAGTACCTCACCTACTGGTTAACTGGCCGGCAGAAGAGAGAGAGGAGATCGCCACTTAAAGGATGGTCGACCCGAAAACTATGCAAGGAAACATTCCTCACAGTAGTCCAGGCGGGGAAGAGCAAGGTGGAACAAAGCGCTATAAGCCAGGAGGGGGCAGAAGACACCATGGAGAAGCTCCAGAAACTCTTGGAACGGGGTTGCAACGCGGCCATGCCAAAGAGAGCAAGCCACAAGAGCAGACTCGGCGTGTACTGGTGGACAGAGGAAATAGCCGAACAACGGAGACTGCCTCGCCAGTAGGCGCCGTGTTACAAGAGCTAGGGAGGACGAAATTCGGGAGCAGTATCGGGAAATTCACAGAGTGGACCGAAGGAACCTGAGAAAAATGATCCAGGCATCCAAGGCGCGCTGCTGGGAGGAGCTCTGCTGCACGCTCAACTCCAACCCGTGGGGACTACCATACAAGATTGTACGGGGGAAGCTACGGGGAGGAGGAACGGAAATACACAACAAGCAGCTAGCAGAACAGCAAATCGAACAACTATTCCCAGATAAGCCCGACACTGCGGGAAAACCGAAACTGCGCACGGTAGAACGAGGCAGCGCCGCCCCACCTGCACCGCCCGCCCCATTCACCACAGAAGAGATCCTCATAGTAGGAAGAAAAATGAAGACAGGGAAGGCACCAGGACCGGATGGCATGCCCGGAGAGATAATTAAACTGATGATTACCGAGTACCCGGGTATAGTGCTGGGAGCACTCAATGCCTGCCTGGCAGAGAAGAAATTCATCCAAAAATGGAAAACAGCCAGGCTAGCGCTAATACCGAAACCGGGTAAGGCCACAATGAGACCGCTGTGCATGCTGGACGGTCTTGGGAAGACCTTAGAGACCCTGCTCCTCAAGAGGATGCAGATGAGCATCGAAGACAAGTTGTCAGACAGACAGTACGGCTTCAGACCGGGCCGATCCACACTTGGAGCAGTGCAGAGAGCAATCGATATAATTCGAAAAGCGTGGAAAGGCTCGGTCAAACAGAGCAAAGACGTCGTAATGATCACACTCGACATAAAGAATGCTTTTAACAGCGCCAGGTGGGAGCTGATCGTTGACGCGCTCAGGGAAAACTTTGAAGTTCCCGAATACATCATTGAGCTAGTCGGCGATTACTTTAGAGATCGACGTGTCCATCATTATGAGACGAGCACGACCAAGAAGCTAGAGATGGGCGTTCCGCAGGGATCCGTTCTGGGGCCCACACTGTGGAATGTCCTCTACAACAGTCTGCTGACAACAAAGATGCCACACGGAGCAGAACTCATTGCCTTCGCGGATGACGTCGCACTGCTGGTGACAGCTCGACATCCATGGGAAATGGAAGCGACGGGCAACGAAGCCCTCGCCAGAATCAACGCATGGATGCGGGAAAATCGCCTGCAGCTGGCGGCAGAAAAAACGGAGGCAATGATCTGCAGCAGAAGAAGAAGACCGAGGGTCAAGAGGCTTGTTGTGAACGGTCACGAGGTTGAATACAGCAAATCGCTGAGACACCTCGGGATCCTCTTGGACAACAAGCTGACCTTCAAAAAACATATTGAAGCAGCTGCGCAGAAGGCGCAGAAGGTGGCCAATGAGCTAGAGCGGCTCATGCCCAATATTGGAGGGCCAAAACCGTGCAGAAGACGTACCATAAACGAGGTAATACACTCGATCCTTCTGTACGGAGCCCCGATATGGCATGAGTCGCTCAGACACGAAAGCTACAGAAGGAAGCTGGCCGGGGTCCAGCGGCAGGGAGCGCTCCGAGTCACCGCAGCATACAGAACTGTATCTGAAGAAGCGGTGCTCGTGATTGCTGGAATACCCCCGCTGGACCTCCAAGCAAAGAAGAGGGCCTTAGACTACGAAGATCCTAAAAGTCGCAATGAACATGACCAGAAACTGAGGGAAGCCTGGCAACGGAGATGGGATCAGTCCAGCAAGGGAAGATGGACCCATCGACTTATCCCGGTCATAAGTCGGTGGAGGGCCCGGAAACATGGTGAAACAACCTACCGCTTGACGCAGGTGCTCACTGGGCACGGATGCTTCGGTGCGTACCTGATGCGGATTGGCAAAGAACCATCCGCTACGTGCCAACACTGCCAAGCGGAGGTCGACGACGCAGAGCACACCATCATTGGCTGTGAGGCTTGGGCACCCCAGAGAATACTGCTGAAACAAGCACTCGGGGTGACCGAGCTCAACGCTGACAACATGGTCCACAGCATGATGGAAAGCAAGAGAAAATGGTACCTTTGGCGCGACTATGTAGAAGACATCATGAGCGCCAAAGAAGACAGTGAAAGAGAGAGGCGCAGAGCGCCTCTTCAACAATAGAATAGGGCCATTAAATGGCTAGACTACCTGTCACCCTTGAAGCAATGTGTAAAACAATACCAGGGGGACAGAGGAGACCAAAGGGAGCGATTTAGTGGGTAGGTGCGGCTGGTGGGTTTCCCTTATGGAAACTCATGCAGACGTAAATCCCACACTCCCCGGATGATGGCAACATTATCCGGAAGTCTTGCGAAGATTTACGCTCCCACAGGAAAAAAAAAAAAAAAAAAAAAAAAAAGTATATAAGTATTCATCTGCAGCGACGGAAATAAATAATTTGTCGGGAAATCGGAAATTTTGCGAGTTTTAGTCCGTGTCTCAGCAGAAAGGAATTTTATCAGTCACATTGATGGTGTTATACGAAAATGAGGGCTCACGCTGTCATCATCTCAAACTAGCATTTAAATATATGATGACGATACCTCCAAAGAGTGTGGAAGCTGAGCGTGCATTTTCAGCAGCAAGTTGCCTGACTTCCAAAATCAGATCCAGACTAATTAACGAAACACTAATGTTTAATGTTACTTCGGGCATATTTTCAAAATAATATTTGAATTTTTTAGTGTTTTATTTATCTATTTTTGAATTGTATTTTTATCTTTTCTTAAATAAATAAAATTCTTTCGTCTTCAAGCTATTTTTTATATTAAACAAATATTATATATATTAAACATAACGATATTTCCATTATTAAAGTCGATGTGTAGTAAATACATCACCGGTGGGGAAAGGTTAATATAACAATTTGAAAAACATATACATATGTACTGTATATATGTATACAAAGGTTAGACAATTACTGCCCCTAGACGTCGCCTAAGCTCACCAATCAGTAGTTACGCTACTGTTTCTAAGCGTCCAGATTTCGGCGGGAATGTCTCGATTTAGTAGTCTTCATCATGCTGGTGAGGTGTATGATTTATATTAGATAAAAATTTCAATCTCGATTTTTTCGGGATTACGTTTATCAGTCCCGGTATTCGAGAGCACTTATACGAGGCCCTTTAAGAAGGAGGATATCCTCTCGCCTGCATTCAGTTAAATCAAGCCCTATACAGTTTCGCGTTACACTGGTGTCAGAAGCGAGCTATGCTTTATAACAAATAAAACAACCATGTATTTTTGAAGAAGACCTTTTATATTAATCTTAAATCTTAAATACGTTACAGAACTCGGATAGTACAACAAGATTCAGTGTCATTTGACTTTGTTCATAAACAAACCCGATAGTATAATCTGGAAAGTGACTTTATCTAAGGAATTTCCATTGAAATTCATCTATAATTTAGAAGACTGAGTGAGCGTGAGATAACTGGGACCTATTTAAATCATTCCTTAGGATGGAATAATAAACAAAAATGACACTTGGCTTTATACAATATAATAAGGCTGCGGTTGATTTATTGGTTGATACTATACCTTTAACTACCCTTAAATGATTCAAACGCAAATCTATGATGGCTACGTCAATAATTTCTTTACACAGTCATTGATTCAAACCTAAGATGTTGAGCAAACAATTTAATAACAAAAAGCACAATTGAGCACGCTTTTCGCGTGCTCATAGATAATACCATATAAGTATGTTCACGAACATTACCAGCGTTTATGTATTGATCCGTATTTTGATTCGAAATGAAGGCTATTGAATTATATGTAATATGCCATAAGGCTATTAATTTTACGAGTGATGTTGCACATTTTCATTATTTGAGCCTTGTTTAAACACCGCTGTTAATACTTTAATTGCCAATAGCGTCATCGATGTTCCTTGAAAAGCACATTATGATGTTTTTAAATGAAGATCCTGGAGAAGAAACGCTTTGTCAACAATTCTGAGCGTTGCCTAAAATCGAAAATAATATAGAAAAAGTGATTTATGTATGCCAAATGGGTTTGCCTTTGAAACAAATCAAACAAACTGATCAATGTTTGTCGATGGTCGCAAACAATGAATTCTAGTTAGCACGATTTAAAGTGGTTAAAGTCCATTTCGACTGGGGAAAAAATCGCCTCAAATATATGAGCTATGAAGTGGTATTCAAATTCTTAAGGTTGAATGCACATGAAACATCCGCTTCCGGGCGGCTAACCTTAAGGGCGGATACAAAAGAAAATTTCAATTTAACCCGCTATTTAAGGATGTAGTTTTAATCGAAATTCGTATCCTGGACAAGAATTATATTTGGGATCTATTCGGGAATTCATAATATCTGAATACAATCAATATGTTGTGGCGGTCGTTACTTAGCCCTCTGGATGCTAAGCAGCGATATATCGCCGTTTGTAAAATTGACGAGGATTGCAAACAGTGATTACTATTAATACATGTATTACTTCAAATGCTCGAATATGAATAGTTTCCGTGCGTCAGAGTATCATTGAAAATTTATGACATTGTAAAAACGTCAGATAGAAATCTTTTTAACTCAATAAATACCGCTAAAATATAGAGAATTTGGACAAAGACTTTTACTTTCTAAAATATCATAACTCTTTGACAAGTCAACGTATTTAAACCAAATTTGGAATGTAGTTTTGTATAGTTTGCCTTAAAATTACAAAATGCTAAAAATATTGAAAATCTTTAAGGAATGATGAACGTGCATGCGAAAGTCAATTGATGGCAAGAAATTAGAGCATTGGGGAAGATAAAAAGGACCCTATAAAAAGGGAGCAATTTTAGAAACATTTGTATGCAAAAAAATGCACAAAAATTATTTGAACAAAAAAATATCCAAGAAAATTGAAGTATGACTTGGCCTAATTGAATTAAAAAAACCTTAATTATTTAAAGAATTAAGCTAATAATTTAATAAAAAAATGTGAGAGGCAAAAAGCGATATAATTACATTAAGTATGCAACAAATCGAATAACACTTTTTGTCATGGCACCAACATTGCATAAACTCGTTTGATAACAAACAATATCAATTCAAGTTTTAAAACGTACACCGACATTTAACCTGAGCTAAGCTTCTCAGAGAAATTATAATTGCCAAACGTATTTTAAAAGAAAGATGACATAAGGTAATAAATAATGTTGGAAACTATTTTGAATTGCATTGAAAATAAACGACATAGTTTATGGTAACATCTGATAGTTAAGACGCATTTTTTGTAACGGTACTTGGCATGCATTTATTTACCCCTTCAAATATTCTTATCTATTAAACAAGGGTTTAATATAAAGTTCTGTATATCTGTGGGGTCTGATTGCATTCGATGTGTCAGTGGTTCGAATTTCGGACCAGTTGGACACGGAAACCTTGTGGTTACTCCTTCCAATTATTCAGTAAGAATTTTGGTGAAAAGTGTGTATAAAAGTGTATGTAGTGAATATAAAAGTTTTGTGTTCATTATAACAAGCGCAGGTATCACATCAATCAGTACTTATTTTATAATAATTATTCAGATTGCATAAAAGTAAATATAATATAGTTTTTATGTACGAGGCAAGTTCATAAAGTAAGTGTACTGTGACCATAGCGGGTTGCGATTTTTTGTTTTTTTGAGTGGTAGAGATGGATTTCCTGACAAAGCAAGCATAGTAGAAATACGGTAGTGCATAAATTTGCGTTAAAGTTGCGTGAAAGATGTCGATAGGAAATGCCGCCAAGAATAGCGCCCGCGAGTTTCTTGAGCAACGATCATATATAATGATATTGTGAGATTCGGAAAAAATTAAAAAGGAGCATATTACATGCCAATGTAGCGTAGGCGATTTATCATCCCCATGCAATAGCCATCTTTCGTCTATGCTATTTTAACAGCGCCATCTTCCTGTGGCGCTGCGGGGACATTGCACATGTAATTACTGATCGATCGCTTCTTGCGCGTGCACCGTTGCCGATTGGGTGATGACGCGCAGGAAGCGGGAGGCGAGGAGAGTCAGCGGTTGGCCTTGGCTGCGGGAAGACGTCCTTTACGCAGCCAGACTCCTCTCTCTCGTGCTGAATAAAGAGTTACCTAGGGAAGAGAGTCTTTTCGTTCGACACCTATCCACCCCCATCGTAACACCAACGTAACACCAACAAGCCACCAGGGCGTTCTTGGACTCAATAATTTGTGGTGTATCAATAATTTCCTGTATGGTTTTTTTTAAATATACTGTAACGTGGAAGGAAACCCTGAGAAAAATCCAAGTCGTAGGATCAATTTCGGATTTTCTACATTCAAGAAGAGATTTCTGCAAAGGAGTATTGATACTTGGATGATGACGCCACACCCGACTTCCCATGGAGTGTCATCGCATGGAAGAAAATGCGTCCAGTACGAGTATGAGTATGACAGAGTCGTCGAGCAAACCCAGTTCAACATTTTATTGATCACCTGCAGCGTCTGCATCATTTTGACCTCTATCACTGAGCGAATTTAATCATAAACGTGTTCCGTCGTTCATCGCAGCCGACTCGTGGGTCGGGACCATTGTTACGGATTACGCCGCGATCAATCTCGCAACCGATCACACATCACAAAGATACTTTCTAAACATTCCTCGTATGCATACTTATAAAATTTATTATGAAATTGGTGGACCAAATCAATATACACTTAAATTTTTTTTTGTGCGGTAGATCCGTTCCGCGGAAAATCGCACAAAATGAGCGATGACTGACATAGAAAAAGTGAAGATGCGTTCCATGGATTCTAAAAATCGCATAACTTTAAAACCGCTATATAAAATTTATCTAAAATCGCATAAAAAAAATATTAGCTCCGTAAGTAGTTGGAATTACCTCGAAAAAATCACAAAATGGCAATTGTTTATAAAAAAAATTCAGTCAAGTCATTTTTTGACCTTTTATGTCAGTTTTATTTTATTTTTAAAAAGCTAAAAAATACATTTTTTTCCAAATTTCGGTTAGAGCTGATGATTTATTTCCTATTTTATAAAAAAAAAATGCTCTCAAAAAACCGCATAACTTCGAAATTGCACAAAAAAGTCGCACAAAAAAGGTTTGAGTGTATATTGTTTCAGCTTTTGGCGAGAAAAGATTGCGGAGCACTGATAAATAGTTATCCGGCACTAAGACGGTTAATACGTTTTAATCGGCGCTTTGATTGACAACCGCAATGTTACATTGCTCGTGTTTGATTGAATAAACAAACACTGCGGGCGGCGTGTAACATAATCACGATCGCGATAATTTATTAAAACAAATGGATATCGGCATGCAATTCAAATCTAAATGCTAATTAATCGACCATCATCCTCGTGCCTGAAGACGGAACAAATAAAGCGATGCGAAACGTTCGGCGCGTAGGACCTTCTGGACGCGCGAAATTCAAACAGTTCGAATGTTAATCATCACGCGATGCTTTGCGGCCAGCTCATTGACTGTCGACTGATCGACGCATAAATAAACGATCCGGCGCGATTTTATTATGCGCAATAATTCCGCGGAAATTTGGCATCGTTTTCGATATTAATTACGAGCGCAAACGCAGAGAGTCTCTCCGCGATGACTTTTGCAATCGTAGAATAAAAATTTCTCTTTCAAAACAAATGACTTTGCAGTTTGATTTTCATGACTTTCTAAACATAACATATGATAGAAATGGACGCAACGCGGAAATCGCCGTAGATGGAAACGTTCCGGCAATTATGGCAATATACTAAACAATGTTCCGCTTCGGATCGATCGCTATGATTTTGGACGAATTTTTTAAAAAATTACATAATGGCGCGCTTATCGTCCTGCCATTTTAAAAACGAGCTGAAAAGTCGCTCGCATCGGTTTCAATAGGCGGTGATGAACTACTTTCATCGACTTTTCTTTTTTTTCGGTCCTCTGCGAAATTTTGACGATCGACTGTGCCGGATGCAACGCGGAACAAACAGGCCGAAACGCGTTGCAAAATTATTTAAAAATGCACTTTTTAAACATTTTTTTGACACAACATCGCCATCGTACGCTTCAAACAGGATTCATTCATTTCGCAATGGATCTCGTCGCAGTGTTGTCACAAGAACGCATAGGAATTCGTCGAAAATCAGCCGATTTGAACAATAAAAACGCACAAATCATCAGATTCAAACCTGCGACGCGGGATGCTTTGCACCGCGCTCAAACGATTTGCATAATTTATGTTATAATTATTTATGTATTAATTTGCACGTCGGTTAAAAGAATAAAACCGCCCATGCAATTTAATATGCGCACGGCATTTAATGTGTAATTTATCACTATGGCAGCACTGAATTTTTACCGTGTGTTTATAAGGCCGAAAAAAGTCGTGTTATGTCCAAGTTGGCGTCGTTTATTCGTACGTCCACTTGCTGTGCGCGCGCGGCGTTGACTGTTGCGTTTGACAGCTGGGTTCTGCACGAAGTACTTCTTCCATCACTTTCTTGGAGGAAATATTGCATCCGTCGGCAGATCAGATGGATCCATTGTGTTTGGCATGTTATGATTAGCGTGGGGGGGTGTCCCGCTTTTGGCGGGACAGTCCCGATTTTCAAGTTTTTATCAATTATGAGGGGGATTCAAATATAACCCGGAATTTTGTTAGCGATACAGTGTACTCTCGATTATTCGGTTTGCGGACTATCCGTGCCTAAAAAATATTAATTAAAAAAAAAAAAATTTTTTTTGATACTCGGATAATAAGGACTCAAACATCTTTTTGTGCGATTTCGAAGTTATGCGGTTTTTTTAAAGCATTTTTTTTATTTCATAGAGAGTATTTAGATAAAATAGAAAATAAATCATCAACACTAACCGAAATTTGGAAAAAAAATTGGGACTGTGTAAATCATATCGCATCTGCTATCGCTGAATTACGACCAATGCAATGCATCATAACTCCGCGGGCCGCATATAAAATTATATATCCCCATATTAGATTTAGGTAGGGAATCCAATCCCGGGAAATTTTTATTTGGCAGAAATCGTACACCTCACCAACACGATGAAGGCTACTAAATCGAGACATTCCCGACGAAATCTGGACGCTTGGAAACAATGGCGTAATTACTAATTGGTGAACATAGGCGACGCCCAGGGGCAGTGACTATCTAATCTATGTACAGTGGTGCCTCGCATAACGAACGCCTCGCACAGCGAACTTCCTATTGGTTCATTTCATGATTCATACAACGAACTTCGCTTCACACAACGAAGTCGTCCGAGCTGCCGATTTTTTTTTAGCAAAACAACGTTATCAAGTCCAAACTGCCCGTCCATTGGAAGTCCAATCAAAAAGCCTGGGTGACCCAAGTTATCTTCAACGAATGGATTCTGGAAACCTTTGCTCCTGCCGTGAAGAAATGCCCCTTCTCACCCAAAAGACCTAGAGGAAATATTGCAGGAAAATTATCCATTTATCAGGGTGCAGTATTTGCTACAAAGCACCACATCCATTCTTCAGCCAATGGATCAGCAAGTTATTGCGAACTTTAAAAAACTCTACACTAGAGCCCTCTTTAATAAGGTGTTTGGTGGAGACAATATGACTGTCCGAAAGTTTTGGAAGAAGAAATTTGCTATCCTTATGGCAATACGATTTATACGGAAGGCCTGGGAAGAAGTGTCACAAAGGACCCTCATTTCTGCTTGGAAGATGCTTGTGCCTTCGTGGACCCAGGAAGAAGCAGTTGTTGATGACACAGAAGTGGTGAAGGACATCGTCACAGTGGCCCAAAGGCTGGAATTAGAGGTAGAGGAAGAGGATGTAGAGGAGCTTATTGAGGAACACGAAGAAGAGCTGACAACTGAAGAGCTCCAAGCACTTCTGGTCCTGCAACAGGACAATGCTCAAAAGCGTCATCTGATAACGAGGATCAACAATCAAACAATCAACCAATCCCAACTGCTGACATCAAGAACATCCTGGTCAAATGGAAAACAGTTCAGGAGTTTACCAATGCCCACTATCCGGATTCAGCTGAAGCAAACAGGATCAACGATCTTTACTCCGATATTCTTGTCCATTATTTCCGGCAGATGTTGAAGAAAAGAAAAAAACAAACGACTTTGGACAGGTTTTTCATGAAACCATCGGCCAAAAAGCAGAAAATGGATGAAGATGTGCAAGATTCGGTAGACTCTTGCACATCTTCATCCATTTGTCTGTCTTATATGTCATCTAGTCTGTCTTAAAATTAAAAAAAATATGTTTTTAGATGTATGTATCTAAATAAAAATAATAACAAAAAAAATATCTTTTTTTATGTCATCTTAGCATATTTTATACTACAGAACGAATTATTTTTTTTAACATGTATTTATATAGGAAAACGCGTTTCACATAACGAACTTTTCGCATTAAGAACTTGCTCCTGGAACGAATTAAGTTCGTTGTGTGAGGCACCACTGTATACATAAATAGCCCACATGTAAGTTTTTCAAATTGGTATATTAACTTTTCCCTACCGGTGATGTATTTACTACACCTCGACTTTAATAATGGGAATATCGATATGAAATATAATAGATACGGGGTTCAGATTTTTTGTATTCCTCCGTAATATAATTACGAATCACATCAAAGTATTATAGTATATGAGTATTCATCTGCAGCGACGGAAATAAATAATTTGTCGGGAAATCGGGAATTTTGCGAGTTTTATTCCGTGTCTCAGCGGAAAGGAATTTTATCAGTCACATTGATGGTGTTATACGAAAATGGGGGCACACGCGGTCATCAACTCGAACTGGCATTTAAATATCTGATGAGGATATCTCCAACGAGTTTGGAGGCTGAGCGTGCATTTTCAGCAGCAAGTTGCCTGACTTCCAAAATCAGATCCAGACTAAATGACGAAACACTAATGTTTAATGTTAATGTTACTTCGGGCATATTTTCAAAATAATATTTTAATTTTTTAGTGTTTTATTTATCTATTTTTGAATTGTATTTTTATCTTTTCTTAAATAAATAAAATTCTTTGGCCTTGAAGTGATTTTTTATATTGAACAAATGGACTTATTAGTAATTTTTGATCAAATTCATCAAGGTAATTTCTTAAAATATTGAAAATCCCAATCCCGGGATCCCGGGTATAGCTCTGCTGTGACAGTTTGGCCAGGTTTTAATAATTTGTAGTGAATAACGCTAAAAAATCCCACCAAAAACAAAGGAGGACTTTTTTCAAGGATAATGACGGTCGAAGGGTAGAAACAAGTACTTGACTTGAAAAAAGCCACTGTTTTTCTTTCTCGAGCTGTTGCAGGGGATCCACTTCTTATCCCCAGTAACGATCCTTCTTAAAAATGGATCAGTTTCATACCTGGACAATAGCGATGAATAAATGATTATCCGTTGTTCCAAGGCCGTTGATAACAACTCATGCGTTACCCAAATTCCCTGTTTATGATTTTTCCCGAGTCGTTTCAAATGGTCTTTTACTGTCGACCAGGGACAGCCGATGTCTAGCGATAATTCCTTTATTGTTTTTCGAGGATCAGATTCTACCGGATAATTTAATGCGTCATCATCGATTATTGTAGGTAGTTTTGATTTTGATTTATTTTTCAAATCTCTGTCGCCACTTGAATTTTTTGAATAATCTATGGCATTTTCGAATATTCAATATTTTGCTATATTTATCACAGATGCTCTGGGTAGCTTCTTTTGCTCTTAATCCTTTATCGAATAAAAACAAGATCGCAAATGGCTCTCACCAATTTCTGGCTTGGACATTTTCACTATGGCTAAAAAAATATAAAAATATTTGAAAAAGTAAGACAAACAACAGATCTACAAAATGACACCAACCTTGACGTATTCACTCGACAGCAACCCAAAGCAAACTGTCGGCAAAGACGCAACCAAAAAAATGACATTTCTTTCCGCTTTATCAAATATATAAAACTAAAAATTAAATATAAGAAATACAAAAATATAAATAAAATAATTAAAAAATATTTTACTAGAGCGATATTTGTTTCTCTACTCTTTCACTTAAAATGTCAGACAGTTATCCCTAGATAATTGAGAGTCTACTGTGTATAAAAATATTATAAATATTTACACATAGTTTCCTTCATTAGAAATAGATTTATTCCATCGGATGGGAAACTTTTTGATCCCGCCACTAAAGAGATAAGGAGAGAAGTGGCATCCTCTGTTGCGCAACGCGTAATTATTCGTTTTCTCCTTTTTGAATTCCTTCTTATGTGTCAATAGTTGAACGTTTTCATTGGACTAAATTAAAACAAGCACTTATTTAGGAAGATGTTGCAAAAACCGTTCGATCATTCTCCAGATATTAATATTTCTTGAGGATGTGTCATCACTAAACAAATATATTGATGAGGAAAATATTAAATCTTGGATATTAGCACAAATATCAACAGAGAACAAATGGTTAGAAATATTTCATAATTATATATACTACTATGTGTGTGTCTATATACGTATGATAAAGCAATCACTAGACAAGTAGCAAACCTATTTTATTATATATTACACAAACACTTTACGCCACACGCGCTTAGTAATTATTTTAAAAGAAAAGCCTCTGAGAGAGCTTTTGTGATCATACAGATCATCGAAAATACCGCAAATAGCTCTAAAAGAGAACGGAGAGGCCGCAAAGTCTGTGTGTCAAATCGGTCCGCTTTTCGGATAGCTGCCATGACAAATGAGCGCTTCGCGATCGCACCTCCCGTATATTCATCATTATACTCCCCAGATTGTCATCTTTAAGTTTTATGTGCAATTATTAATAATCTGGTTATGCTGTAATCTTTAACGATTATAGAAAAAAATAATAAGGGGGTCGATCGATAATAAATGATTGTCACTTTAACCAAGTTCATTTAAATATTTATTTATGACAAAATAATCATGAACTTTGTGAATGTCGATAATAAATTAAATATAGTGATTTCCTATAGTCTGGGTCAAAATTTCGTTTATGTTTATTGATCAGTCTTATTATCGACGACGTAACCTTCGACGTAGTAAGTACGTTAGCATCAATTAGAGGATTAGGCAGAAAAATAAAACCCATTAGCTTCCATTTGTGATGAAACGAAATACGATCAAATCGATCAAAACCCTGATTGAAACTAATGGAATACTATATAATATGCAATCATAATCATAATAGATCATGTTGTACATTATGTCATCTATGCATAGATTTACGTACATAGATAATACGGATAGATAAAGAGTCCAAGCCTAAATCAACCGTTTCCAATAGGACCTTCGTCGTGGGTAACGTTACAACCTCTCATGCTAAAAATGTCGAGGATCGTTGATTTGTGGTCATCGAATATGATAATTGAAGCATTTGCGTCATCACTTTTATGAAAGGCTCATTTTTTTTTTCAATCGCCTTTGTGGATATCTGTTTAAGAATTAAGATTAGATGTTAATATGATTTATATATTAGGTTGTCCTGAAAGAAATCCATTCTTTTTTTTTATTAGGTAGAAGTCGGAAAACATACATGCTAAGCTCTAATATAAATCCACTTTTGTGTCAGCTCCGCCGCAGCGTGTAATAAGCTTGATAATGAACAAGGCTCAATAAATGAACCTAAACACTGTTGATAGCAAACAATATTCGTTAATATATTTGAAATATTTCTTAATGTTCAACTTGCATGATATCTGCTTTCTGTTGTTCAGCTATTTTGTGCCTATTAATGTGTTGCCAAAATAAAAGGACAGGGTAACCGTGTAAGTCTGCCAATTTACTTCTGAAAGAGTGAATTTTGCAAAGGAGTGATGATACATGGCTAATAACGCCACTCAATAACAGTCAAAGGGAATAACAACATTGATCAACGATAAGAATGATACGAGCATCTTAATTATAAAACAAACGCCTGCTCTCAAGACAACACGAACGAAAGTCGTCTTATCTTTGTTGAAAGAGCTTAATAGTTTATCAGACAATATCGATTTCATTTGATTATACCTAAATTTTATGACGGCTAAAGGATTTTTTAGAATACGGATATGGCCCACAACGGATATTTTGCGGCCTAGCCAACAAGCCTTTGTCTTAAGTTAGAGATTCACTGAGTCAGCTGAGATTTTTGTATTTTATTTTATGGGTAGTTCAAGGAATCTAAGATATTTTCAAATAATACTAAGCGTTTACCACCACGAGTTCAACCTCAGTTTGAAGTGGGCTGCAGCAGATGAAGGACTGCAGGGGCTATCCCTTCCCCAAGGTACTCGTATTGGTTCGGTCATTTGTAATACCTAGCCACGGAGACGAGTCGCCGCTCGAACAGCCTAAAAATGTTCTCCCCTGTATGCCTGGGCTGTTGAGGATAGTGGTGAGCCTTTGACAGTCTCCACTAACTAATGTAATCTGCTGTTCCACACACCCTTTTATGGGTGACCTGCGTACCCAACCCACGTTAGCTGGGCTATCCCAGCTGCGACCCCCAGGGGTTCAACTATTGCATATAGGCGTAGGGTTTTATGGGTGAGCATCGTGGAGTCTAACATTCACCCAATTTTGAAATACACAGTATTACTAGATCTATCTCTTTCTCTGCCCAGGGCTCCACCTAAAATTTTTATTTTTATTTTGGCACATGTTAGCTTTTAAGTTTGATTCCTCCACTGTAGAGCATCTGCAACTGAATCAACTTTGGCACGAAGGAGCTATTTTATCCTGCCGAGGCTACATCACCACAGCCACAAATAGTTCACTGCAGAAGTATGACCTCTTCAATATCAATTCATAGGAAAGGGTTGCTTACATTCCGTTTATATCATACAATCACCTCCTGTGTGGACCCGATATCGAAGGCAGCATGATCTCTGAGCTTCATTTTGAACGCTCACCCAGCTGGTTTAAGTGAACGCATCGAAGGGCGCTTTCACGACTGTCTAGATAGGTCTAGGTCTAATCAGGTACAGTTAAGTTACAATCTCCCCTAGCAACATGGTCCCTACGATGCTGATCAACGCCAGGGCATGGAATGCGTGGTGCAGATACGCATCGAGTGTCATGACACAGACACCCAAGGAGATGCACGCTGAATAGTGTGCATACATAGAAGGAGCCCAAGAGGGACACACGGCCGTCACTACCAGGTAATACTTAACGGTAGCCGGGGTGACAGCAGAGATCTGTCCCCTCCGAAGAATATACCGGAGGGATAGAGGAGGCCAGAGGGAGGGGTTTAGTGGGTAAAAATCTCCACACTACCCGCAAGGGTGTCTTGTGCTTGCTAAAGCCCACTCGTAGAATTCCACGGGTGTAAATATTCCTCGCCCACAGGAAAAAAAGATAGGTACAGTCCCTCCTTACCTTGCAAGGTCGACACTGAGCCAAGGTAAAGATATAGATAACGCATCTCCATGGATAACATGTGTTATGTGGCGGCTTACACAGTCCTATAGGATAAATTCTAATTACCCAGGTCCTTTGACAACTTGCCTATCCCAGTGTAAAGGAGGTCTGCTGCCACTTGGGTCCGAATCTAGATAAATATGGTTTGAGTTATCCAATAAAGACGGCGGCGAATTATGACACTGACAATTGATGATTCGCCGTGCATGTCCATGACCTCCCAATTGGACCCAATGGCTTCGGTGCCTCGTGCAATAGCGATTTATTCCCTGATCTATTTACAATTTACTGAACATAGAGAATCATTTTACACAGAACCAAGATAACTATGAAAACATCTGCATCCAAAGCATGATTGAAGCTCACGTTGGAAATTAATGAAGTAATTACATCACTGTTTATGTTATTTTATGATCTGCATTGGGTTCTAACGAGCTATTGGTGATGAATAATATATTAGCATGATCATTCATCTTTGAGAAGAATACGACAGGCGCAGAATTTCATCGAAGAAAAAAGACAAAACAGAAAAATTAGCATACGATGCACGACCCTTGTACCGTCAGAGTAACAAGGAAAGAGCCTTACTTAACCATAACTTAATCGCTTTTTTTTTCTAATTAATACAATGACACTGGGATCGTTTCAATTAACAGGGAAAAAATCTTTGACGCTTAAAAATCTGCATATAATGGTATGACCTTTCGCATTTGAATTTTTCCATTATTATCCATTTAATGTAACTATTTCGACTCAAACAACAATCAAACAATTCAATGTTGTACATCAAAAAACCCGGAACAAAAGCATTTATTTGTTGTTTTTAAAAATGTGTCCCGTATAAAAACGTGATCCATACACAACAAAATCTATCCATAAATTATTTCCGCCATAGAAAGAAGTGCTTACATTGCATTTGATTATACGTTATGAAGCGTTTCATAGCAATGGTCCTTATTTTATTTTTTTTTAATAATGAATTCCAAATTTTTTTTAGCAACTGCCGTCACGAAACGTGTTGCATTCATTATTTAGTGCTTCCTTTAATGAATACGTTATAGAAATAAATTGCACTGCTGCGAAATTCGGTTTGCAATGCGTTTAAAACTCACTGACGAGGAAAATATGTTTTATGCATTTTTAATTATTGATCAACAGTCGTTATTATTATCAAGGCAGTTACTTATTTCTAACAATAAATCATTACATAGAACAGGAATGGAATACTTTTTTTCCAATTTGGCATAGCATCAGCTTTTTTTGCTTATTAATGTGTTGCGAAAATAAAAGGACAGGAACCGTGCAAGTCTGCCAGTTTACTTCTGAAGAAATATATTTTGTAAAGAAGTGATGATATTTGGCTAATGACGCCACTCCATAACACTCAAAGGGAATAACAAAATTGATCAACGATAAGAATGATGCGAGTATCTTAATTATCAAAACAAACGCCTGCTCTCAAGACAACACGAACGAAAGTCATCTTTATCGAAAGAGCTTAATAGCTTCTCCGATGATATCGATTTCAATTAATTATACCTAAATGTTGCGCATAAATTTTATATCACTCGAATCTGAACTCAAATATGCGCGATTACTCATCAACGGTTTAAATTATTATCATATTAAAAAATAGCATATCACATAATTGTGCATAAATTAAAATTATAAACAGTGATTAAATTATAATTTTATTTCATAGTTATTACAATTATTTTAATTTTAATAACAGTGAAATTAAATTTCTAATCTAAAAATTTAAATTTCTAATAATCAAAAATTAATTAATTGAATATAATACGTGTGAAATGCCTGACATCTATATTATTTTACAATAATTTATTGCATTACAGCGCGTCCAGTGCTTGCGTACACCACCGGTAGATGGCAGCACCGACACAGATGTCGTATACCCGCCTATATGAAATTTCACAGCTGAAATTTCATGCTACTCGCCAATTCGTAAATTCAGTAGTGCATAATATTCGACGAAATTTGTCCGACGTTCACGTTATTCGTTCTTGAATATCAATTACAACCATACAATACCGAAATACCAATAACCAAAAATATCTCAACATAAACAACAGTGATTGTCATGGATCGTTCTAACCCCAAAACAGAATGACAGTGTTATATAAAATTTACGCGATTGAAAATATTGAAATAATATACGAATAAAATCAATTTAATTTTTAACGATCGAATGGTGTTACGTCATGTTTAAAATATAAAGCAGCTTGATAAATATTGATTTTTGACAGATGTTTGTTTATGTGAGTTTTCTGAAAATCGCCGCTAGATGGCAGTCGGCCGCCCTTTTCCGAAGGTCGTACAATACGCTAACGTTCATAGGATTTCGTCCTGATGGTTTGAGGTTAGTTTCATATCAAATCAACGTATGAATAAAAAATGATATAATTTTATATTTACAAGAAAAATATGTTTTCGTCCTTATTTTAGCTTGATTTTGCAATAACTAAACAATACATCATATTGACGCTATTAAACATTTTCAGTAGAATCAATACTCACCCTTGGATGTAAGTTCTTCATTGCATGTCATTAAACAGGGTGTTATTAGGAGCAAAAATATATAATTTGTCAAATGCTTAACACATCGAATCGCTTTGAATCAATTGTGCATTTTCAAAATCGAAAAATGTGACGCATGCGCACCCCGATCGTTGATGCGGTAAAAACATGAATAAAAACGTCCATGTACATTTGGCCTTAAAAACATTAAATACGAGCATTTATGTCAAGCGTATTTTTATTTATTGACCCTTTTTTGTATAAATTTAAATTAAAAATTCTATTTATTATCGATTTATATGCACAGAGGGGTGAGTTACATTTCGGCATGTTATATTTAAATTTTTTTATGCCAACCGCCACCCATTTATCAAATAAACTTTTATACGCTTTCTGTAATGGCTTGAATTACAGCACTTTATGTAATGACGCACCATAAAACAACCTATTTGCCTTAACTGTCGTCGATCATTAGAAGAAAATTATTGCTGGTATAATGCTTAATGAGATTTTTTTGTTGTAAAAATTGGATGTAATATGGTCAATGCGATATTTATGTTTAAGTATATCCGTTCATTATTATTAGGTTATCTGTATAAAAAAAAGGGGAAGCGCTCATGTCAAAAAAATGTATTTATTGTTAAACAAATATGAAAATTTTCGAGCGTTTAAATTAACATCTAAAGATACTGTAAAGTTCATGATATTAGCATGCTCTTTGAGTATTCAAAGGTTCTGTTCGTATATAAAGGATCGTTATAATTAGCAAGCGAAGGGATTCGACCAAACATGTTATGTGTGCAAAATGTTTGCCAATTCGTTGAATATTTTCCTCAAAGATCTTGTTAAGGTATTCAGTCAAAATAATTCGTTTCCCAAAGATAGGATTATTTTTTTGTTCCTGGTAAGGTCGTCTTTGATGAATTTCTTTCGGTTCGCAGAGCATTTGATCAATGGGTATTCAAATTTTGCTGAAATAAGGCTACATTGATTGCTGCGTTGATCTGTGTCTTTGGTTATCCAACGGAAACAGGACCGTAACAAGGGGGTGGCAAAGTGTAAAATTTAAAAACACCAACTCGATCAGTCTTCTTCGGACAACATTGTTTTGTAATGAGAATTCGTAATCGTTCTGTAGACATGTTCTTGTATGGAGTCCGATCGTAAGGCACTCATTCGTCGCGTCAGCGGTCCGAAAAGCGGACTGATTGGACACGTAGACCTTGTGGCCACTTACTACAGGATTATTTTATTGATAATCATAATATCTTTTATGTTCATTCCTTTTTCTGATAAATCCAAATCTTCACATTACTGTTGAGAAGCTGCGGGAGACGTAATAGTGGCCTCTCTCTGATAAAATTTAGGCACATTTTATAACATTTTTTCATGTCACAATAAGCCTTCGACGTCGCTTTCTTTATGGTACAATATCGTATTTAACGTTTCAACCGTAAAAGAAACTCGCGTTAGCCGCGTAAAAAAATACCTTAAAAAACCGACATTTGAAGCAAATGACAGACGATGGGATTTCGCAATTTGCTCCGTCGACAATATATCATCAGCAGTGAGTTTGCGTTGCATAATTGTTGCACAAATATTGGACATGGTCAAACAGCATAACATAAAAATGCAACGGGCCTGCAAAATGTGACTGCTACTATGGATGTCGGGACACCTGACTACCTTATTTAATGATCATGCTAATTTAATAAATACATGCATTTTTTGCCACATTCTTGCTCAAATTTCTTAACACATTGTTTGCGGGCGCAGAAAATTACCATCATTTGCTAGATAATATATTTTTCTACACGTTAACGCTTTCACACCGGAGAACATACACGCTACGTTCAAATATAAATTCATTTTTCTCAACCAAGCTCAATAAATGAACCTTAACGATTATTTCTTAATGTTCAACTTGCACGGTATCTGCTTCTGTTGTTCAGCTATTTTTGCCTATTAATGTGTTGCGAAAATAAAAGGACAGGGTAACCGTGCAAGTCTGCCAATTTACTTCTGAAGGAGTAGATTTTGCAAAGGAGTGGTAATATTCGGCTAATGACGCCACTCCAGAATAGTTAAAGGGGAATAATACAATTGGTCAACAATAAGAATGAAGCAAGTATCTTAATTATAAAAACAAACGCCTGCTCTAAAGACAACACGAACAAAACTCGTCTTATCTTTATTGAAAGAGCTTAATAGCTTATCCGACCGAGAATATTTAGACGTGTAACGTGTACGTTTCTCACGATTACCGGTCTGATAAACGTTAAAAGCGAAAAATACACTCAATAAGTTCGTAGGATAAATAATTAAACAATAACTTATATTATAAACAAATTAAAACAATGATATAATGCATTGTTTTGATGAAAGAGTACTGTTTTCTTCTTCATTTGGTGTGGTTTTTTTGCAATATCTTCCATCAAATGCATCAATAACACAATATAATATTCGCTATTGATGGTTCTTCCTTTCTCAAGTTGATCGATGAATCAAATATCTAAATCGGAGGACATAACCTTTCTGGAGTATAGTGATAAATTTATGTTTCATCCATTGTCACACACCGCATGAAAAAAACATTTTATTTTTAGCCTTAAAACAGCGCTCTGAATTGTGGACGCGTTGTTCTTTTTGATCGACTTTGCGCAAACGTACACTTCGAACAAATTTTTCTCATGGATAAATATAATTGCAAAATGGTGAATATACTGCTTCAGCCAAAACTATTTTGTGGATGTTTTCTGGAACATTTTTTATCTTTTCTGAAACATCTACAACAAATTTTGTGGATGTTTTTTGTCTTGGTATTTTTCCCATTATACAACATATATGTAGTTCATTTTTGAGGGGAAAAAAATAACAAGGAATTTATGCACATTTTTTCTTGTTCAAAAAAAAAATTCAAATGTTAAATTTAATGAGATGTTTGACATTGTATGTCGTTGGCAATCTGCAGATAATCTGGTTGATAAGCCCTCGTTTGCAAAGCGCGTGCAGTCATCGAGATGCTTATCTGTCAAATGAGTCCGAAATTTGGATTTTATATTAGGGTGTCCCATAAGATTCTTTCAGTTTTCATACCAAGAAAAAAATAAACAATGATTTGTGTTACATCAAAATTTATTGACTAATATATTATCCATTCTATTCTATTACCTTTCTCCATCTCTCCGGAAGCCACGTAATGCCTTCTTGCCAAAATTTCCTAGGTTTGTTGGCAAAATATAGATCAAGGTACATTTTTATATCATGTTTTGAATTAAAATTTTTACCGCGTAAAGAATTTTTCAATGAAAGAAATAAATAATAATCTGAAGGGGCAATGTCCGGAGAGTATGGAGGATGAGGTAAAACATCCCAGTCAAATGATAGTCATTTATTTCTGACGAGCAAAGACACATGAGGTCTGGCGTTATTGTGATGAAAAACAACGCGTCGTTTGTTCGCTAATTCTGGCCATTTTCTGATAATTGCATCCTTTAGATTGTCTAGTTGGAAACAATATTTTGTTGAATTGATCGTTTCACCTTGCTGAAGTAGCTCATAATAAACTACCCTCTTCCAGTCCCATCAAATGCATAGCAAAACTTTTTTTGGATGTGGGCCAGGTTTAGCTACAGTTAAAGCTTCTGTACACTTGGTCCAAGACCATTGGATATTCTCATAGAGTATCCAACTTTGATCTCCAGTGACAAGTCTCTTCAACAATGGTTGGCTATTAGGTCGATGAAGAAGAAGATCGCATGTTGAAATACGCTGAAGTTTATTTGAGTCAGTCAGTTCATGAGGAAGCCACATATCTGAACGATTGATGTAGCCCAATTTTGTCAGATGATTATGGACGAATGTTCGTGGAATTTCTAACTTGTTAGTTATTAACCATGGCTATGATTAGATCTGTGTTCATTTGCGAAAGAAACTTATGGGACAGCCTAATATATTTATATAAAGTAATATATTTTTTTCGAATTTCACGTAAGTCGTCGGGATCGACCAAATTTTGCTCAAAGATCGACCGGTCGATCGGGATCGACCGGTTGGATGCCCCTGCTTTATATTCTTAAAAGCCAAGATTAAATACGCATAGGTGCGACTAATATTAATGTATTCTAGAAGACCCATTATAAATATAAACCACTCAACTATTTGCACAATTTTTGCAAATTCTGATGTTGTCACTGCTCTTCTATTCGAGTCGTTGAAGTATTATACTTGCCTAGTGCTGTTTATTCTGTAGGTCTTGTATTCTCTCTGTAAATTAATTTGTAGCATGAAAATAAAAAAAATAACAGTATGAACTTTGAATTGACGCTTAAATCATTTTTTTTTTTTTTTGGTTATCGTCTAAATATTCTGAAAAATAAACGGTACTGCGATTTTATTACGCAAATCCATAGATATATTTTTAGTTTTTTTTTTCAGGATGAATCGACTTTAGTATTGGGCACAAAAAAAAATGGGTACAAAATTATATTATTCCTATGTAAATTTGATAAATCGATTATCGGAATTTGAATAAAATAATACATGACAATTTAAAAGCTTATCGCGCAAAAAAACGCAAACGGAAAGCGTATTCATCATCGAAATCCTCCAAATTGTTGCTCTGATGATTTCTATTATTATGCAATAATACAAGGTTTCAAACAAAGGTCTTAAGGTCTGATGGTTTTTAAAATGATGATAGATTAAAATCAAGCGCAGGCAAAGGCATCGAGGGCAGGTTTACTAAAATTCACCTAAAAATAACGATCTGAACACTTATAACTGCCTTATAATTATATCAGCCTGCACAAATATAATTGCCCTATAACTATAACATGGGAACCCTTTTCTGAACTAAAATGTATATTGGTCCCACTATTCAGAACCATGCCATCCCGCTCGCAAAGTGTACAGCAGAGTATAAAACTGTAAACTTTAAAACTGTACAGAAAGGTCTAAATGACCTAAAATTGGAAGGAGTGGTCACAAGGTTTCCGGGTCCGATCGGTCCTAATTTCGGATCACCGACACATCAAAAGAGCGCCTTGCGACGTCCAGTGATCCGGGACGACTCAACGATATCACAAACGGAGAGGAAGAACCGTGATCTCTATTACCTATTAAAACTATTACCGCTTTCTTGACGCGATAACGGAGATTGCCGAGCGCATCTGAGATCTTGTAGGCGTCCGCTTACATCGGGATTTTCCTGTCTTCGATTTCCGGGATTCCAATCTTTTTGTCGAAGAATTTCGCACTGACACTGAACCTCAAGGTCTAGTAGCAGCACGCCGACAAACACCAGCAGACAATCACTGGACCATTCTATATGCCTTTCTTATTAGAATGAGAGGCGGACGCTGGCTACTCAACAGGACTCGCTGTATCAGCTGGATGCTCACATGTTGCGCTCACGCCACTGCAGCATGTTCCGCGATGTTTATAAAAATGCACTTGTAGGCCATCAGAAGAGAACGTCCTCTAGCGTCCCAGTCAGATTCAGAGTGATCCTAAAGTATAGGGCCGATTACACGAATCTTGGGAGGTCGCAACTGCTGCTCCTTGAAGAGGAGACCCTGTGACTTAGATGTAGATAACGTTAATCTTTTCAAAGCCATACAGAGTGCCTTCCATTTGTCTATGCGCAGAGCTTCCGTGTGTCCACTACTTTCACTCCATAGGATGAGAGAATAAGTTTTTTTTTACCCATTTTAGCTTAAGGTGAGATGAGACTGAGCCAAAGAAATTTCGCAGGTAACCACCGTGAGGCGACCCAGATCAATTATGTCCCCAATCGGCAATTGCCGCGTTTCTAGTCCACCTTTTAGTGGCAATAGAATCCGTAAGAATTCCATCTGCTTCCTCAGCTGATAAAGTGGAGTTATTAACTTTAATTGTTCTACACGCTTTTTTTAGGTACCTCGCTGCGTTTATTTGCGCTTTCAGATCTAGTGGCATAGTCCCTGCAAGGACACATTTGAAACATATTGTGACAGACAGCGGCTGATGGCACCAACGGATTCAATATGTTCCATTTTACCCGCGCTGCTGTATGGTCTGTTTCTGGTAACCCCGGACTAGCCACACGGAATATCATCCATTGAACTTTATCCCGGCAAGAAAACATTTACACAAGAGATTTACATACAAGAGCTTCCAGGTGCTCGACTTTTCTACTCCGCGTCCTCCAGAGGAGGCAAGGTCCCTGTAAGGAGAACAGCTTCCGATTTTGCATGTACCCGAAGGCTCGTTGGATAGAAGGATTGTGGAAATTACGGGTTATGTTAAGATCAAGGGAGATACTGTTTACGAATTCATTGCCACCACGAGTCCAACTTCAGTTTGAAGGGGGCTGCAAATGGAAAAGTCTAAGCTGTGGTACTCGTATCTTAGTAGTGACTGCCGTTGTGCAATGTTTAGGCTTCTGCTTGCCGTCTTGTCTCGTCCACGTTGTCCAAGCGTGTCCGCCCATGCTCTTGCTCCTTATGTACCAATGTTCTCGTAGATGGATTCATAGGCAATCCTGAGATATCTGCCCCTAAGACCCTAATCAGCACCTGCCAGTCTGGACATTTTGCCAAAAGCTTTGACCGCTTTGCCGGTTGCGTTTTAATTTTTTTTCTCTAAATCTACATTCCTCAGAGATGGTTACGGCCAAATGCGTGGATGAGTTTGCCTTTGAGCAAGAATAAGGTAATGAGGTATACTAACATTCAAAGGAAAATCTATGCGAGGTCACTGCCACCACGAGTTTAACCTCAGATTGAAGGAGTCTACAGCAAATGACGGACTGCAGGGACTTATCCTTCCCCATGGTATTCATATTGCTTCGGTCAATCGCAGTACCTAGTTACGGAGGCGAGTCACCGTTCAAGTAACCGTAGTCGTTCTCCCCTATGTGCAATAGGCATTGAGGATAATGATGTCATCTGTTGCACAGATTCTTCTTTCTCCTCCTGTAATCGGCAGTTCCACATCTTAGGGGTGCGTGACACTGGGTAAGCTGCTCACCCAATTCATATTAGTTGGGCCACCACAGCAGCGTTTGATGAGCAAACCGACGAGGCTGTTTTTGCATATCTCTACTCTACATCATTACCCCAGGGGTTCGATTGATCTTCCTGAAAAAAAAAATTACATACATGACAACCAAAATAAATTTAAATTTTAAAAAAGCATCAATAATTTGAAACAGCGAGTGACTATATGAAATTCTGTGAGCGAAGTTCTCGGATCATGATTTAGATCGCAATGACAGTTTAAACTTAAATTTTCAACAATAAAGAATATTCAACATAAAATACTGTCTAATATGACCTGAAAATATTACAAACATAAATGTATGCAGTTTATAAAAAAATCTTAAACAATCATATGATCCAATTTTGGTAGATTTATCTTGCATAATTGTAATTAAATTTTATATGCCCGATTTATGTCCGACTGTATCGACGTACTTTTCAAGGTTTTTGGGTTTTCGTGAGGGTGGGGGTTAGGGTTTATCGTCATGCGAAAGAATTTAGCGTCCTAGAGTTAGTCATACGTCAAAACAAGCGCCTAATCAGTACTTCAACGAGTGTGGTCGAGGGCGGACGTTTCTCATGCAAGTTTTCCATTCTTGAATATTTAACACTTAACTTATTTTTTAAATTATTTCTCATCGGGGAAAATAAATTAATTTTGTATTGAATTAATTTTTATATTTAAATTTATCCTTTTAAATTTTTATACACATGATATATAACGTTAAATAAATATATTATATTATAATATATAAAAAAAATAACTTTCGCTTAATATGCATGCAATTATTTCTCTATATGGCTTTAAACCTGTTTTAATGCATAATAATTGAGTACCAAACCTTTAACAATTCTCTAAACAATTACAATTGTATATTGATTGCTTTTTGATTGGAGTATATTTTGCCAGTTTTCAAAATTATATATTCAAGGTGATTTTTTAACTTTAAAAAAGTTTGCGCAATATCATTTACTGTATTTAATTACTCTTAAATTAACGTACATCGTGTAATTTTTTTTAAACGCATAAATTTTAATATCCATGAGCTTGACAAGGATAACATGTAATTAGATGCTTTCAAACGGTTCTCGGCTAGATTATTAAACTACCTACGAATTTATGTTAATATTTTATAGTCGAAAGTAAAACGTCTACTCCTTCAAACACCAACAGTGCATTCTAGTTGTGCAACTGTGCCAATTATTGTGCAGTTGCACGGTCAACTGAAATGGTTCTCCAGTGCCTTACCAAAATGAATCATCGTCAACTGGATGCAGATAATGTAATAACAGCAAAAATCTGTTTTAATCCCGTTGTTGTTTTAATAAAGTCACACACGCTTAAATTTAACCCCAGCCAATTGATTAGCCACTTATCGTTCGCACAAATCCATTTCTCTCTCAGAACCGCGCAGCGTGAATAAAGCTTGTACATCAATAAATTAACCCTAACACTGTTGATATTATTTAGACCAATAAAAGCGTTTCAAATAGAATCACTTTTGTTACCGCGCTTAGTTTTAAGTATATAATTGATATATATGGCTTTCAACATTCGGACAAACTCTATTATAATTTTTATTTTGTCGTCATCTGTCGATAATTGATGTGATGACTCTCTATTTTGTACTTGTTGTAAATGTAATATTTGAAATAACAATTTTAATAGATAATAATATTGAATTATAAATGTAAGCACGGCATTGAAAATGAAGCGTACCACTTGAATTCGAACGCAAATATGCGTGGCTACTCACCAACGGGCTAGTTTAAAAACAGAAGCGGTAAAACCCTTCGGCAATTATGGCCTGAGCATATCTTATTTTTCTTATGGACACTCACTGCTCTAAACTATTGTTCTCTGACAAACTATCTTCAGGATGGAAATTTCTTTTTTTTTTGCATATTTGCTCTCTCTCGCTTAGATTGGGATACATTTCCATTCTGATTGAAAACTCATCTTTTAGCTGTCCATAACGTGATTTTAAAAATATAAGCAAAGGATAAATTATGACCCAAATCATGACCTGAATAGATATTTTCTTTTTCATGATCACTCACTGCTTTTTAGGTTAATGATATTTTTTTTGCAAAGGGGGGAATCTTCAAAAGACACTACCATTCTGGTGGTAGTGTGGGATTTTTACCCACTAAACCCCCCCTCCTTGTCGGCCGCCACCCGGCTACTAATTAAGTATTGCACAAGAGCTTCTTCTGCTGCATAGCGCACGTCGTAGCGTATTTGCAAAACGCGTTCCATGCCCTAGCATCCGTTAACATCGAAGGTACCATGTTGCTAGGGGAGAGCGAGCTGATTCCCCAGCTACTCCCGTAGGATGTCCCTTTCGGTGCTCTATGCTAGGCATACAAATGTCATGTGTGCAGCACCGTCGTACTCCACTCCGCAGTGGTGGCATTCCGGGTCGATCTCTTTGCCTATTTTGTATAGGTAGCTACCAAAACAGCCATGCTCGGTAAGGACCTGGGTCAAGTTGTAGCACAGTTGATCACACAGCTTTCTGTTCACCCAGTTTCTCAGGTTCGGAATTAGCTCATGCGTCAACCGACCTTTAGCAGAATTGTTCCATCAGGACTGCCACGCCGCCACGGTGCTTTGCTTAGCGTTATTCTTGTCTTTACCTTTATGTACTGCCTGTCTCTCGTAAGCGAGTAGGTCGATTGGTGATATGGCAGTCAGTGCTAGGACAGCGTCTTCCGACACTATGCGGTATGCAGCAGCCACCCTGATTGCGCTTCCTTCTCTGGACTCTGGCCATGTTGAGCCTGGCCCTTTTAATTTGTAGTGCCTAGGCCCATATCGGCGCGCCGTACAACAGTATCGAGTGCACTACCTCGTTGTAGAGTCGCCACCTGCTTGTTTTTTGGCCACCAATGTTGGGCATCAACCTGACCAGATTCTCCACGATGCTGGCCGCCTTCGCTGCCGTTAACGATCTATATACACAATCGTACGATGTACGCAACACACTCTCTCCGTTTCTGTCTCTTATTCACAATCTCCAACCTGCAAGATACTTTCTCCGTTAACGTGTAAGAATGTTCTTTCTGAATCACTGGAATTCGGATACAACTATATCTTTTACCTCTGCAAAATGTTAATGGCATTTTAACGTTATAGTCCTGATAAGAATGCATCAATAGTAAAAGAGTCCTGTTTTTTGGGACAACAGCAGGTAGAATCATCCAAAATTATCACACATTCAACCCTAATAAATACATATTATCCTCGTTCGAGTCAATTTTGCAATGTCAAATGGTGAACTACCTTTAGCCTGAATTAATTAAGCATATCCAAATATCGAGATTCCCGGACGAAGGCGATGGTATAATAAATACAAACGAACTTCCTTTACTAATTCGGCTTTGATACGATTTAAAATTAATCCAACGATAGCAATATGTTGAATCATGCAACACTTTCTGTCGAAAAATTCGTTCGTTAAATCCAGGCTTGTTTTTGTCGATCGATCAATATTTTGATGATTCGATTCGAATAGTTCGACGAAAATGATTTTGGGTTTCGTCAACGCTTTCCTTGAAGCCTTATCGTATCTTCGATGAGTTTGTCTGATAAGTATGAATTTTTTCGTCGTGTATAACGATTTTGTTTGGTTGGTTATTCATCATCTTATAATCTGGAGTGAAAGTTCAATTTGCAATAAAGCACGTACTTCTTGGCAAGATCTGGTTTTGCTAGCCGCATGTTATTTCTCAAGAATTATTTTCTTGTGTACTTCATGCATGCTTTTAAAGTATTGATTTTGTCCTGGGTTTTCGTTCCGCAGCTTGTGAAATGCAATCATAATAATCACTTGCATGTATTTTGACAGAATGGCTTATTAATTGTATATTTGACAAAAGCGTAAATGCCTGAAAATTTTTTGTGCATCGAAAAGAATTTTGTTGAAAGAGCACTTTTTCTTCTTCATTTGTGGTCGTTTTCTTTTTGCAATATCTTCCGTCAAATGCACCAATAACAGCATATAATATCGACTGTTGATGGTTCTTTCTTTCTCAGGGTAATCGATGAATCTTGTGAATGAAAAGTGGATGAAATTTGTGTTTTTGGTCGCTTTGGACGCCTTTCGCGGAATGCTGATTTCATTCTGGAGGGTAGTGATGAATCCATGTTTCATCCATTGTCACATATCGCATGAAAAAAATTATTGCCCTGAAACAGCTCCATACAGCGCTCTGAATTGTGGACGCGTTGTTGTTTTTGATCGACTTTGAGCAAATGCGGTACCCACTTCGAACAAAGCTTTCTAGTATACAAATGTAATTGCCTTCTGATATCTTCAACGTGGCAACTTTAACCAGAAATTCAATTTATTTTCTAAAGTTAACTGATACTATTATAAATGCAATATATTAAATACGTTTATAATATATATTTTAAAATAATATACATAGTCCTAAAAGTACCCGACCTAATTTATAGATGGCGGTTACTGTTGTAAAAAAAACTATAATAGAAAGTATCTAGAAACTACGTTGCTTCCATGATCGTACAGATCATAGGAAATGTCGCAAAATGCCTTAAAAGAGGACGGAGTGGCCATAAAGTCTGTATGCTCAATCGGTCCGCTTGTCGGACCGCTGATATGACGAATGAGCGGATCGCGATCGGATGCTATACCTGAACATATTCATAACGAAGAAAAGTGAGATTAGACAACTCAATATATATCATAAAAATGGAGTCAATCAGTATTAGTTCATGTAAAGTAAAATGGTCGGTATTATGCGTTTTGCGCGTAAAGTGTTAAGATATAATAAAATACGTTTTCTTGTTATAAAATCATCAACTCATACAGTCGTAGAAATTTCCTATATAGATATTGATTTAAATTTGATTTTGTGGACAATCTAATGCAATGGTTTTTGGCTGGAAGTACGTCATAGATAAATTTGATGATTTTAAATACATTTGTGCTGTACTTACATCCGACATTAAAAATACATTACATTCATCAACATTGTCAGGTTGATCATTTTTTAATTATTATCAATTTTCCGTTGTTATCGATGCTTGCCACAATTGTGGTTTGTATGTGTCCCAGTTATAATGTATGTTGTGAAATTTAAATGTAGAATTTGCACAACCAATATTTGTCCCACATTAATAATTCGATTGGGCATTGAAAATGCAGACGTTCATAATAATCTAGTCGAAATGTTAAGCTCATGGCTAAGGTCATGGTATTTTATGGAGCAGTCAGAAAAGTGTTGAATATCCACATTCAATCGAATACACAGGATTCGATCCCATTCACCTCAGTTGCATTGGAAGGCATTGGAAGGTTTGACACCATTGGTGAAGGCTATCAACAAATCTCGCTCTCATCAGAGGCTCTCAATGGTAGGTTAATTAATTTAGCCAGATTGTTCCATAAAAACAAAGCGTTTGTTATCCACAGCTTTGTGTGTGGATTAAAATGGAGCTATTATCGTCTAAAATGTGATAGATTCAGCGTAATAGACTGTCGAAGCATTGACGACGAAAATAGACAAGATCTTCATCAAATGCATTCGACATTGAATGATGTGCCCAATCCTGGACGAAGAACTTGAAGATGATGATAAATAAATGCGCATTTATGTATGAATATTGCATTTGAAACGTGATGCTTCTTTGTGTCTTCGATTCATCGTCAGCATCATCAGGTTTAGTCTTCTTGCTGTGTCAAATTCAAATGCAGACAGTTCATATTTATTTTGAATCACATGACATATTACAAGCGTTAAATCAATGTCATTTTGCTTAATCTAATATATAAAAATTAGTGTTTGTTTGTTCGTATTTAATGCGTTGCCATACCGTTCATCCGATTGCGATTAAACTTTGTCAATTTATTCTTTACATTTGCGGGAATAACATAAGCATAGTAAAAATATTTTTTTTTGTATAAAATCAAACATTTGAGCGATTTTTTATAGAGTACAAAATAGAGACAAAATAAACATTAAAATTATAATTAAATTTGTCCGAATCCGGTTGAAAGCCATTAGGTATGGGGTCTTCTTAGATCGTTGGTGGTCTTCTTAGATCGTTGGTGATCTTCTTAGAATCATAATAAATAGTAGAAAGCCACATAAACATACTTAAAACTCAGCGTGGTAACAAAAGTGATTCTATTTGAAACGCTATTATTCGACCCAATAATATCAAAAGTGTTGGGGTTCATTTATTGATATACAAGCTTTATTCACGCTGCGCGGTCCTGAAAGAAAGGCGGATTTGTGTGGACGATAAGTGATGGATATACGAATACAACATCTCTGTTTAACTCAATTTAAAATTAACTCACTAATCAAAGGCTAATTAACCACATACGAGACAATGCAAAATTACCACGTGATAATAGGAAAATGAGGCGATCCCTGATTACGCGATCATCCACATTAATTGATCATAAAACTATACTAGAACGATGATACAAGAATCAACACTGATTAACTCTGTTAGTTTTTTTTTTACATATATTGAGTTGTCTAATTCCACTTTTTTTCATCATCGCTTAAATATTGGGCCGACTCAGCCGGAATATGTCCAGGTCGGGTATGGCGTCCGATTGCGAGGCGTTCTTTCGTCAAGTCAGTGATCTGAAAAGCGGACCAGTTGGATACACAGACTTTGTGGTCACTGCGTCCTCTTTTAGAGCTTTTTGCGACGTTTTCGGGGATAAATGCGTACCCGTGGCCTTCTATGATCTGCACGACTCATCTCAGAGACTAACTTACATAGGTGACTTGCGATATATATATATATATATATTTATTCGAAATCGAGAATGAGCGTGTCCTTGCTGTTTGCGCCTTGTTGTGCACTTTTGTTGAGCAGGCTGACATGATCTCGAATAGCAGGACCAATAAACATATCGGGTAAGTGGAGTTTGTTCCATTGTGAGCAAACGCGGCACCTATCTTGCGCACAGCTTTCTCATGTCCAAATTTTCGGTTAATATGCGGTGTACAGCATTTTTTTAAAAGCTTATCCTATCTGTTAGCTTGCGCACTTACATCCAATACCATTTTGTGGATTTTCTTCATATTTTTTTGGATGATTACTTCATTTGGTCGACCACTGCGCTGTTTATTTTGGCAGCTCGTACGGCCTCGTCTAACATTTCCTTTACGTTGATGTATTTACTACAATTCGAATCTAATAATAGGAATATTGATATGAAATATAATAGATACGGGGTTCAAAATTTTTCAAAATTCATATGGTGTACTAAATACATATCATGGTAGCGCGCGGGTGTTTTTTATTTAGTGTATAATTGTGGGTCGATCCTTTGATGCTCGTTATAAACGAACTTTGTTATGTATTGATGGGAATTGATGTATTAAAAAACTATGGAATAAAAATATTTATTCAAGGGCTTATTGGATGACTTTTGATCTCTTCTGCGATCCTCAGCATAGTTTGAAATTCCTTTGGTTCTCTTTTGCAAAGTCAATAACACCTTTTGTATTCTCCAAAATTTGTTCTTGGAATTCAGATTTAAAGTGTTATGTTTACAATCACCATTCTTCTTTGCCATGTTCGCACCTATAACAATTGCACTGATTGATAAAATTTAATGGATTTGTTGTTCCATTCAACAATTGTTCGCGAGCTAATGGTATCGTTAAATATGGTTATTTTTACATACGATCACTAATTGTCGATGCATTTGTGCAACGCGTAATAAAAAAAAACTATTGTAAACTGCAGCTCGCTCGTAAGCAAGTTTACGCAGTCATTATTCTTGGATACTCCAGGTCAAGAACTGGCCGAAGGTCGTTTAGAGAGGAATTCTGCCGAGATCTTGAACAACCTGAATAAACACGACGACCATGTGGAATGACGAATTTACGATTTTGTTCCGATCAAAGGTCTGACGACCGGGAAGATTTTAACAAAATTATTTCCTTGGATCAAATTTGATTTATTTGAAGATTAGATCTTCCTCCTTGTAAAGATGCTAATTGATACTTAAATACAAATAATCGTTTTCTTAAATGCAACCAGTGTATCCCCAGTTTACGCTCTTTAATTGAGAATCACCCCTCTTAACATACACGATCATACAATAAAAACATCAAAATTTGTTAAGCTATAGTGTCCATGTTGTTAAAGCAACATCTATAGAATTTATAGTAAATTGTTCAGAAGTCTATGGTAAATCATCATGGAAGGGTATAGCGTCGAATAATATGTGGTAAATGTGTTTTGTGTACATTTAAAAATCACGCGTCCTTATTGAATGACCCTGCTATGTTTTCCTCAAGCTCGGCACAAATTTGTAAGCTTAACTCTTATAAAAAAATAAACCAAACTCCAATCACTGACTGTCGGCATTACGGTTATATATGGTCAAGTACGTGGGTTATATTTGTACAATTATTTATTTAGTCTCAAATCTTGTTCGCTTGTTCTGCTTCCATGACGCACACATATTAAGTACGAGTATTGATCATTAACATTTTGAATTTAAACCGGTAAACCCAATATAACGCGGTCGTTACAGTGATAAAAACAGGACTTGGAGTCAAAAAGTAAAAACTGCAATATTTTCATTTTGTGTCACTTGACCAGATAAATGTGCGCCAACATGGCTCATCCGTTAAACGTAACGCAAAACAAATACCGCACACAAAAAAAGGTTGCGCTAATATAAAAACCTTCTTGGATATACGCCCAATAACTCGTCAAAGTTTCATCGCAATCGGATGAATGGTTTAGGAATGTATAATCCGCAAACAAATTAGTAAATTAACTTATAAATATTCATTTTCATATATATACTAGCGAATACCCGACATGCGTTGCAATGCCACACTTAAAGTAAGAAACGTTTTGGACATTTTAGGGCATGGCGTCCGATCACGAGGCGATCCTTCGTTGCGTCAGCGGTCCGAAATTCGGTCCGATTGGACACGGAAACGTTGTGGCTACTCCCTTTAATTTTAGGGCATTTAGGGCTTTTTGTAAAAGTTTTCATCTGTATATTTATCCTAGTCTAAGAATTTCAAAGTAAAATTTGAATCTTTTGCTAGCTTCCTCTTGCGCTCAGAGCGCAAGTGACTGCAAGAAGTGGAGAGGGAGTATGTCCTTGCAGACATAGAATTTTAATTTGACGGTTTTGCACCACGCTTTGCACTTAGTGAGATCAGAGGGCCCTCTCCATGCTGTTGTTATATTCGTCCCAAAGATTATGCTGTGCTAATGAAGTGCTTTTAGATTCACAATATTTTTCCATATGAAGCGTACCGTCTGGTAATAAATGATTTGGGCGTGAGCAACCCACATACAGCTATCCACGTGAGAAGCATGCACGCATACCCTGTGTATTTCTGTTCTTTGTTGATGCTCGCACCGAAAACTACACACGTTCACTAAAAACCTGATATCGTTGCTATATGTCGTGGTGGATTTATGTTTCGGAGAAAATTTAAAGGCACGCCAATTTTCAGTGTTAAAATACCCAATTCAAAAATATTTTTTATATAGAATGATAAACTAGCTGAATGTTGTCCTTATGTTTTGTTCGTGTGTTTACGTGTCATTTAATCAATGCCTTTACATACAATTCATATCAAAAAGTCACTCTTTGATTTTTATCACGCTGATACACGTACCACATATTGAAAACCACAATATATCGATGCAATAAGCTCTTTTGTAGGCATCACTAAAATTGCGTTTCAATCTATTAGCTGGTTTAAGAATTATATCAATTTTACGAAAGAGGTAGAATTTCATGATTTTTTTACAAAGTCTCCTGCACTTTAGACGAAGCTTAGCGTGGAACGCCCGAACTGACCCAGAGCATGACATTACTGCCTCTCGGCATAGTTGACAAAAGGCTTCTTTTACCTTAGCAAAACTGGATTGACATCCTATAGACATTAATTTTTATTCAAATTTAAATTTAAAAAAAACCAAAAATGAATCACTCGGATCTGAACCGAAAACCGGAGAAAACCGTTATTTTTTCAGGGAACCGGAATGAAAACCAAAACGAACAATATAACGGTTCGAAACCCTTATTCTAAGCTACAATTTTTTTAGCAAAAATAACCTCTTATATAAGATTATTTTATCATGAATTTAAATATGTAAATTGAATGAAAACTGAAAAAAATTAAATTTGATTTTCAGAATTGGAACATTGGTCTTAAAAAAAATACAGAATTTGTACACTTCAATTATAAAAAAACATTATGATACAAATTATTTAAAATCAATTCAATCGTATCATCGGTAATATGATGGAAAATTTTCCAACATGATTTTCCAAGTATTTGCATAATAAATGATCGTCAACGATCCAGTTATAAGCAAACAATTTTATTTTCTATACAATGGCTAGAGTATGCAAAATGACGTCTGTTCAGGTCGAAGGTGACTCCGTAGAAAAATATGCTTTTTAATACAACCTTGCTTTAATACAAAACAACCTTTTGTTATTTAAGTCTTCCCAATATTTATTGCCATAGGGATTGACTTGTAAGCAGTGTGTTCAATTGACCTTTGTATTAAATGCAATTAGATTATGAATGGATTTATTCATGATATTCCGTTATTGTACGTTTTTATTTAAATTCGATTCTATTTCGAAGGCAATAATGGAATTAATTTGTCGACATACATCATATTGAATAGTTTTTGCAAAGAGTATACAAGAAATTTAATCAAATTTAGCACAAAAAACTATGAGCTTAATATTAGAACGTTGATATCAAATGTGAAAAACTTAGAAAATCTAACTTATGAATCTTTAATTTTGCTTGTTTTTAGATTTGTGAGATCTTCTATATATTAAATATATGGAGGTGCATAAGAATAATTAATTTTTCATTCATCAAATTGCAATACAAAGATGGCAGCCGATCTAGCTTTTGACTATGAAGAATGTTTGGCGAAGAATCCCAAGTTTAAACGGGAAGATTTGGCAGAACTTAAAAAATGGATCGCCGGCGACGAAAGCAGTAGTATCATACCAAAAGACATGAGCGACAAGCAGCTTCTTATATTCTACAATGCAAGTCAGATGATAATTGAAGATACAAAAAAGTGCATCAAAGCATATTACTCCGTCAGAGATAATGCTACAGAACATTTCGACGATAGAGATTGCAGCGCAGAGCTGATGAAACAAAGTTTGGAATCATTGTGAGTACTTAAACGTTATTATTATAATGCTTAACGTATATCTTGATTATTTAGTCTTAATAAATAATTTTTCACAAACAAACATTTAGCATTTATAAACAGATTCATAAGGATAAACTATTTTTTTAGCCATAAAGCCATAAAACATTTTAAGCCCTGACGTCTGTGGTTTCCTGATATTTACTAAAATTAATGCTTTATGATAAAAATGCCATAAATTACGCTAGATTGTTGGCTATGTCCATATTAACATTTCGGTGAACGAATTTTAATAATATACTATCTTTCAGAGAATATTTCGTCCTACCCGGCAAGACCGATGAAGGTTATGATATTGTTTTTCATCGTCTACATCACTTTGAACCAGAAAAATATCATTCAAATCAAGCCTGCAGGTTATTGTTCATGACAATAGGTATGTAAACATTTTGCAATATACGCTTCTGTTTATGAAAAAACACAGATTTACATGCATTCATTTGCAGATGCTTATCTCTATCATAAAGGACCGCAGCCTGGTTTTATTTTCCTGTTTGATATGAGAGGCGTTAAGCTGGGCCATATATCAAGATGTCCAATAAGGTAGATTGAAATAAACATTAACGATTACCATATACAATAATCGGACTACAAGAAGCGCCGGATTATCGCATGTAGTATATATTTGTTACATCATTATATTTATATTGCAGCGGAATATCCAAATTTTGTCAGTACGTCCAAGAAGCACTGCCGGTCAATATGAAAGCAATTCATGTAATGAACGCTGCGTCATTCTTCGATAAGGTTTTATTACTGCTCAAACCTTTCCTCAAGAAAGAAATATTGAAGATGGTAATATTGTTATCAGATATACTATGTATAAACATTTAAATGGACGTGCATTTATATGAGCTTTAATTTTTAGATCCATTTGCATCACTCGGACGACGATATGGAGAAGTTCTATAAAGAGCATCTACCGAAACGATTGCTTCCGCCAGACTTTGGCGGCGATACTAAGGATACTCAGACGCTCCACAAAGAGAATTCGGAAATATTAAAATCGTTAAAACCGTATTTTGATGCCGAAGAGAAGCACCGAAATTCATACAGTAAAAAGTCCAAGAAAAAATCAAAGATCGAGAAGGGATTCAATGATCTGAATATCGATTAATTGTTTAGCGTTTATTTAGTCAATATTTATGTAGCCAAAAAATGTGATTCGATTCAAATTATTCATAGGGAAATGGTTATTGAATGCACTTTAAATTCCCGATTGAATTCATATCTATTAAGAATATAAAGCTATATTTTAATATAATTTTACAAATATATCGCGGTTGCTGAAATAAATTTTAACAAAGCACTTGCTCTTTCCGGAGCAAAATATTTAGATAGGTTTATGGATTGTTCATATTCGCGTATAACATTATTATGAATCGGCAACCCTCTTCATTATATTCATTTTGCAAAATTAAATACAATATAACAATAAATTATAATATCAAAAAAATTCTTATAAATTTAGTGCAAATATTAATATAAACTGCATATTTTATATTTTTACAATACAAGCATGAAGATGAATACGTTCAGTAGACCTTTTTTTTACAGGTGTGAACTCGATTTACATGTTTGACCTAAACTCTTTGATCTTATAATATAAAATGTTATCAGTATTAGTGAATGTTGTATTTTTTAGCTATTTAAAATAAATAAATCTATTTCTTGATTAAAATTGAACCCTCATTTAATATTATCTAATAGCACTTCGTTAGAAAATTGGCTCCGTTCTAATTTTAAACTTCAGATTTGGATGTATTGAACAAATTAAATACAGTAGACTTCAATAGAATAACAGCTTTGTGTGACGTGTTATATGGTAGTCTATTGTGTAGATATTTTAACAAAAAAAGTTTAAGCTCCGACCTCAAATCAACCTATTTTAAGCATATTTAATTTAAATTTATTCCCAATGAATGTGCCTATTTGTTTAAAGATGAATAACATCTAAGAAAGCCACTCCAAAAGCCAAAATACGTTGCACCCATAAATACAACAAAGAGGAAAAGAAACAAAAACTCAGTACGGCTAAATATAGCGAGGCTATAGACTAGTGCTTCGCAACCGGTGTGCTTTGAGCCGATACAGGTGTGACGCAGTCAAATAGGACAATTCCATTACATGTTTTCTGGATTTCCGTTAAGAAATAATATCCTCGTATTTCCGACAAAGCCATCCTAACACTACTTTCATACTTTCTGTTCATAAAGTAAGTGTACTGTGACCATAACGGGATGTGGTATTTTTGTTGTTTATGGATTGACAATACTGAGTGGTAGAGGAGGATCTTCAGACAAAGCGAGCATAGCAGGAATACGGTAGTACGTAAACTCACATTGTAGTATCCAGTTGCATGAAAGATGTCAATGAGAAATCACGCCAAGTGCGAATGAGACAATAACGCCCGCGAGTTTCTCGAGCGACTTGAATTGGAATGTGAGGATTTTCTGAGCTCTATTGAGATTGGTGATAAAAATGGGTGGCTCTTTACGCGTCTGAGTTAAAAAGAGAGTCGCCAACAATTTAAAAAACACAATTTCAGGCAAAAAAAGTCATTGTCCAGTGTTTTGGGATTGAAAAGGTATCAACACGCTGAAACAAGCACTCAGGGTAGTCAAGCTCAACGCTGAGAACATGGTCCACAGCATGATGGTGAGCAAGAAAAACTGGGACTTTTGGCGAGATTTCTTTGAAGAAATCATGAGCGCCAAAGAAGGCAGCGAGAGAGAGACGTAGAACGGCTCTCCAACACTAGAACAGGGCCAGCTACTTAAGGCTAGACTACCTGCCCTCCTGAAGCAATGTGATAAACAGTACCAGGGGGACAGAGAAGGACAAGGGAGTGGCGGCCTTACAACTAACAAATACCTCATAATCTTTTTCTAATATATAAAAATGAATGGAGGTTTTGTTCGTTCGAAATGCGCTGCCATACCGTTCATCGGATTGTGATAAAACTTCGTCCACTTATTGCTAAGGATTCCGCGAGTAACATAGGCATAGTCCAATATATAAAAATCAATGTTTATTTGTCCGTATTTAATGCGTTGCCATACCGTTCATCCGATTGCAATAAAACTTTGTCAACTTACTGTTTACACTTACGGGAATAACATAGGTATAGTACAATTAACTTACAGTAGATCTTATATATAAAAATCAATGTTTGTATGTTTTATCATTCCTAATTAAACAAGATAATTCTTTCAAATTTCAAATGATATTTTTAGAATTATTTCTGTGGCAGCAACGTGCCAAGCACAATTGCCACAAGCCAAACACAAGTGAACATTATGAGATATACATTGATAATACAAGGTTTCATATTATAGAATTAACGTTGTAAACAATGGTAATAGCAGTTATATAAAATAAAAATATTAACGTCATCAAACATATTCCTTGATGACTTTAAAGCATTCCAATCATCCTTGCTAGCTACAGTCTTTTTTGTTATCTTCTTAAAATAAAAAAATAAATAATTTGCAAAGATCTTGAAAGTAAAAAATACAATTGATTCATAAATATTATTTATTTACTGTCATATATATATATTAATTTTTCAATAATGATTAATTCATGATTTCATCGATATTTTGTACTATAAATTACACATTAGTTTAAAACTATCAAAATTACTTTCAGTATTCAACATTAATAATAACAATATAAATTCATAATAAATTAGCTACGCCTCAAATCACTATTTATAATCAGGTATCGTTGGATAAATTCCTAAAACCCCTCTGATATCTCAAAGCTAGAGAATCGCCGATTTCGGGCGGTTTTCTCAAATTCTCAAATCTCGATAAATTAGTTTTTGCATTTTTTCCTTTATGCAGATCAGTTCGGCTGCTCTTTTTAAACTGTGGAATCAACAGATCACTCTTCAACGGAATTTTTATATGGACCTCTGGTAGACTATCCGTTTTAACACTGTTAGATTTTCGGGTCGCACAGCTGGAACCTTCGTTAATAATACCGCTTCTCGCATCAAAAGAATCGGATGAATTTGAAGATCGTGCATAATCACTCTCGTACGAAGAATCGTTGGCCGAATATCGATCATTGTACGAAAATCGGCGCGCATTTGAAGCCATTGCGAGACCGTCCATTTTTGATAATTTACACAAATGCAATTTTTGCGATCTAGTAGCGTTTGAATGATCTCGTTCGATGTTCAGCGGTAAATGGCATTCGCGACAGCGGCTGACGTTCTGATGGTCCGCATACGCTGGTTCGGGAAATAATCTATCGTTTATGTAAAAATCGTGTTTGCATTTGTGTGGTCTTGGAAAATCGGGCCGTTGTTCATTCAATTTGGCGTTCATAGAATGGCATTCGAAATAATGTTTATCTCTGAATTTTTTTACGTCTTCCAAGTCATCCGTGTCAAATTTACACAATAAATCGTCTGCATCGTCTTCGACTCCTGTATAATCACTGTACGTTGAATCAGACGTTGATCTTTCTGATCCGTTATAAGAAGTACCATATTGTTTCGTAGAATGTTCAAATTTTTCTTTTGAATTAAAACGAGTCTTATCGTAAATATGATTGTCGGAATAATGACACGTACAATTTAATATTTTTAAATCATTCGCATTATTACAATAGCAATTTTTACACGGCGCACAAGGCTTCGAATTGTCTCGGTCAACCGTCGGTTCCGATTTTTTATAATTTTTACCGGAAACTAAAAGTCTTCTGAACTTTTTATTGGGATTCACGTCTTTCGAGGCCGGTATTGCAGAACTTGATTGCAATCTATTAGAATTAGTCCTGTTATCAGATTTTGTATTCCAATTAAAATTTGCAGCTACTTGTTGCGATGCATTTCGACTCTGCCAATTATCGTACTGATTTCTTTTAGCGACGTTGGTGAAATAATTATGAATCGAATTTGAATACATATTTCTGTTCAGATTTTGAGCTTGCGTTTCATTATGTGATCTAAAATTTTAAAAAATATACAGTACAAAATTTTTGCTAAAATCTAACCTAATCGATAAATGTAATCACGTTGAGAAGTGTTTTTTAACTCACGTGCAATCCAAATTTGAACACAACTCAAATGAAAAAGCGAGTTTATATCCCATTACCCTAATTACATTGATCGATTCTCAATAGCTGATTAAAAATGTATGTAAGCATTTAGTTACTGAATTATTACCTATAGGCTGGAGGGTGTTGCTGTAATTTTTTACACGCTTCGTTTAAATGATCGTTAGCATTGTTCATAAAATATTTATTCAGACTTCTTAGCGTTGTTATTCGACTGGGAGAATTCATTAGGTAAACACACTTGTCATATTTAAACTTTATGTCAACAAAACTTTCCGACCATGGCCGACTTATCGATAACGATATTTAAAACAAAAAAATTCTCTAAAAATATATTGAAATGAAAATCACCATAAATCTTATTCAATTGACGTTATATTATCATATTAAAAATATCTCTATTTTTTTCTTTCTGTAAATTCATCATTAATAATTATACATTTAAATTTATTATAAATTTATAACAATTTTATTTTATATAATATAACGATGGATGTTAAAAAATGTAAACGTTTCTGATATACATATAAAAATATATACAACATAAAGTCTTTGAATTATTTAAATTGATTGATCATAATTTTTTTAGCTGCCCAAACCGTATATATACGACACATTTTTTAATTATGAATTTTGTATGTATATGCAATTTTTAAGCAGAAAAGTGTTTATTATAAATGCACAAATTTAAGCTTGTTTTTTTTAGTATTATAATCAACTGCTAATTGATACAAAAATTAAAATAAGTTGGAATTTTTGAGCCAATTTATTAATAATTTTTCGATCTGGCAATATCTGTTGACAGTAGTCAAGTGCCGGCCTAGCGGCGTGAAAGATGACAGCTTTCGAAGAATTCGGCGTGCTGCCAGAATTGGCGCGTGCTGTTGAAGAATTAGAATGGACCTTGCCGACGGACGTTCAAGCAGAAGCTGTGCCATTGATCCTCGGCGGAGGTGACGTGTTGATGGCAGCTGAAACCGGTAGCGGAAAAACGGGTGCCTTTTGTTTGCCGATATTGCAAATCGTCTGGGAAACCCTCAAAGATATTTCCGCTGGCAAAGGATCCGGCCCAGCTGCAGCTGCGGCTTCTTCGCCAGGCGTCACATTGAGTTTCTTCGATCGCGGAGAAGCCCTAGCCGTTACTCCGGATGGATTACGTTGTCAATCGCGTGAATTCAAAGAATGGCACGGATGTCGAGCTACAAAAGGCGTCCGCGGCAAAGGCGCATTTTATTATGAAGCAACTGTAACCGATGAAGGCCTGTGTAGAGTTGGCTGGTCTACCCAAGCCGTACGTAAAATTTTAAACATAAGACTCTAATTGGATTTTTCAATCGAATCCATATTGATAATATATTAATAAAATCAATGTTTATATTTTTAAAGGCAAAATTAGATCTTGGAACGTGTCGTTTTGGCTTTGGTTTTGGAGGAACAGGTAAAAAATCAAATAACAAACAATTCGACGACTATGGAGGAGCCTTTGGAATGCATGATGTAATCGGTAAGTCTTATTAATATATATGTATTAATTTAAAATATTTCCAAATAACAAAGCCATATAAAATAACGGCTTGTTGCATCATATATTTTTAAATTGTGCAATCTAATCTTAACGCGCTTAATAAGTGATAGCAATCAAATTATCTTTAGTAATAAAAACAAGATTCACAAATCTGAATTTATTTTATTTTAAATTCTTACATAGGATGCTTGCTAGATTTGAATAAAGGCGAAATTAAATACACCAAGAATGGTCAGGATCTAGGCGTTGCTTTTACTCTCAGGGCGCAGCAATTGAACGACGCTTATTATCCTGCCGTCGTTCTGAAAAATGCTGAAATGTTATTTAATTTCGGCGCTACTCCGTTCAAGGTAACGAATGATTTATTAAACACATTTGTCTAAATATTTAATTTATTGAAGTTCCATAGACATAATTGGATGTTATTTCAGCATTCGCCACCGGCTGGATATATTGCCATTTGTGAAGCGAAAAAAGAAAATATTTCTCCCAATCCGATCACCGGAAAAGCATTGGCTGCTTCGAGCAAGCCCGTTAATAACGCCCCACAAGCAATAATTATCGAGGTATGAAAAATATAATCGATTTATATGTTTTTTATTTTTGTACATCAAATATGATTTAATTTATTTACGTAATTGTAGCCTTCTCGAGAATTGGCAGAACAGACATATAATCAGATAGTGAAATTTAAGAAATATTTGGAATCTCCCGTTGTAAGAGAATTGCTGGTGATTGGCGGTGTTAATGTTAAGGATCAAATATCGGCTTTAAATTCAGGAATAGATATTGTTGTTGGAACTCCGGGAAGATTGGAAGATCTGATTCAAGGAGGTAAGATTTTGATACTATTAGGAGGATTAAAGAATATTCGCGTATTTTGAAATGTTATGTTTGAGCTCAGTTTGCGTCCGGATAAAGTGACTGAAACGTCTTTGTAAGTTATTTTATTTGTAGAACTATTGTTCTGAATATCTAACGAAGTCCACATTCCGGCATCGTATGCTGTTTTTTGTTGAACTAAATAGTAATATTTATAAGAATCTTGTAGGAAAATTTTCCTACGTCTAATTCATAATTAATGTCATTATTTTAATAGGATATCTTGCACTTACGCACTGCCGTTTCTTTGTGCTGGATGAAGCTGATGGTCTACTCAAACAAGGATACACTGATATGATCGAACGTCTGCATCGACAAATTCCTAAGCTTACATCGGATGGTCAATGCCTCCAAATGATTGTTTGCTCTGCAACGTTACATTCTTTCGAAGTGAAGAAAATGGCCGTAAGTGTGGTGTACTTTAAGAATATATTTTTTTTAAATAAATAAATGCAATTAAATTTGATTTTGATAATTATTTTAGGAGAAATTGATGCATTTTCCAACTTGGGTGGATCTCAAAGGAGAAGATTCTGTACCGGAAACAGTACATCACTGTGTAGTTATGGTTGATCCACAAAAGGACAAAAGCTGGGAAAATATGTCCAAGTATATTTTTTGAAATTATAAATGTAATTGCTATTGAAATAATGAATTTGGCGTAATTTTAACATAATTTTTTTAGACGCATCATTACTGATGGGGTGCACGCAAATGATAACGTACGCCCAGGTGTTAATAGTGCTGAATGCCTTTCCGAAGCTGTTAAAATACTCAAAGGAAGCTACTGTGTCAAAGCTATCCAAGAACATAAAATGGACAGGTTTGGATTAGAATTTAATGCGTAGAATATACAAATATGAAACCGTCTTTTCATTATTTTTTACACACTTTCAGAGCTATTATTTTCTGTCGTACAAAAAACGATTGTGATAATTTAGAGAAATACATTCATGATACGTGCGGGCGTCAATACGCATGTGTATGTTTACACGGAGATAGAAAGCCACACGAGAGAAAAGCCAATTTGCAAGCATTCAAAGACGGAAAAGCCAAGTTTCTGATATGCACTGACGTGGCAGCTAGAGGATTAGATATAACGGGGCTGCCTTTTAGTATGTATTGCTCGTTAAATTGTCATGTATATTCGTATCAGCACGGCTGTGAAAATTTTATGCATTATGTTGTTTATAGTGATCAATATAACTCTCCCCGATGAAAAATCAAATTACGTTCATCGAATTGGAAGAGTCGGTAGAGCTGAAAGAATGGGTCTCGCCATTAGTCTCGTAGCAACAGTTCCCGAGAAGGTAATATAAATACATGTGAAATAGACGCGTTTGAATTATTTTCTACGTTGTTTTTAAATTTTTCATAATGAAGGTCTGGTATCATGGGGAATGGTGCTCGTCTCGTGGCAGAAACTGTAGAAATACTCAATTGACTGACGTCAAAGGCTGTTGTATGTGGTACAACGAACCAAGGGTAAATATTCGTATATTTTAATTCGTATTATAAGACATGTTCACAAAGTAAGTTTCCCAGCAAACTTAATATTGTTCCTAGCGACTGCGATTTTCTTGGTGGGTAATTCAAAATGTCGAGTGGGTAATATTCTCACAGCAGGGCCGTAATAAGTAGACATGTCCAGGTATGCGATCGGGAAGCGCTCAGTGTGTCATATCAGCAGTCTGAAAATCGGACCGATTGGACTCACAGACCTTGTGGCCTATCAGTCCTCTTTTAGGGCCGTTTTACAGCATTTTCTATGATCTGTACAATCGCGGAAGCTCCCTCAGACGCTAAATTACAAAGATGGTATCATAATTACTAATTTATGCTGCTATCTTAGTTCATTTTTTAGTTTTATGTTACAAAATCTAGCTAGTTTTTCTTCCGTGCTTAGAGTGCAGGTGGGGACTCGAAGTTGAGAATGAGTGTGTCCTGGCGGACATGGATATTATATTGAGATTGTGCACTTTTGTTGAGCGGGCTAGCATGGTCTCGAAGAGCTCAGATCAGTGAAGGGTCTCCACGTTTCTTTGTCTCAGATATAAAATGATGGGTCTAGCGGATGGATGGATATTGCTCGCCAAACATTCGATTGAAACATCTTCACGATGCTGTTTTTGTTTAATTGTGAGCAAACGCGGCACCCACCTTGCGCACAGCTTTCTCTTATCCAAATTATCAGTCAATCTGCAATGTGCAGCATTTTTTAAAGGGCCTAAATCTTTTGCAGTAGGTCAGCTGTGACATGTTTAATCATCCGCCTTAAGTAATTCCTGTCGCTTCAGTAACAGCACTTTGAGAATGACAGAGAGGTGAAGATTATTGTCATACAGCGGTTCCAATCTAAAATGGCAGACTTACGACACCGGAAAACTTACTTTGTAGACAAGTCTCGTATATATTTTTATATTCTTCTCATTAAATTCAATTTATTAATTCATTTATAGTATTTGGGTGAAATTGAAGAACACCTCACGATTACTATAGAACAAGTTCAAAGCGACATGAAAGTTCCTCTGAACCATTTCGACGGGAAAGTTACATACGGTCAGAAAAAACAAAATACCGGCTCTGGTTACAAGGTTAAACCACATTCATTATTGCATATTGATCATTTAAATTTTGCTTGTTTATTAATATTTTTTTAAATCCCGTAGGATCATGTGAGCGAAATGGCACACGTTGTCAAGCAATTGGGCAGCTTGGAATCTCAAACGCAACTTTACTATTTGAAAAATTACCACAAAGCAGTTATTTCGTAATTATAACTTCATGATATACGATTGATATTTTTTGTGATGGATTTCCTTTTTAAAAAGGTGCATCCAATTTGGTAATATGTAATCAATTTACCCAGCCAAATATCTTTTATGAATAATATATAAATAAATTATTAAACTCGGGTTTTAATTTTAATATAAATTAGTGTACTGTAATGCCTATATAAAATGATTATTATTTTATGCTTATTGAGAAAGACTAAAAAAATAAAATATGTTTTGAAGTTTATAGGATAAGTTTATTTAAATTCGTATTAATGGAAATGGCTCGAAAGTCGATATTTGGTACTTTCTAAGCTCGACGACGGGATGTAAATAATGTGGGAAGTAATGAAGAAATACCCATGCAAATTAAAACAGTTCTGTCAATGAGAGCTTTTCCTAAAAATTACAATCCATTTAAAAGATCCAGAAAAGACACTCGTATCAAAATGACAGAAACAAAATTTATACTGATTAATACAAAACAATCAATAACATAATCAACATTAGGGTTTTACGTTAAATAAAATAATCTTTATATATCGCAACCCTACTATATTGTTAGACACTATGCCTGATATCTGATTTCACATTCCGTTAGCAGATATACTGGTTTATCATAGTATGGGAATGAACTATACAAAAAATAGTCAATCGTAAAGTCGTTCTGCTAAAGAAAACCAATTCTGACAGAACTGAATAGTTAGCACAATGATGATGAATTATTTGAAGTATTTAATGTGTTGCAGATCGTCTATACCAAAATCTTGCCCTGTAATCGTCACTGCACGTCAAAAATGCAGGAGCGGTAGTGGAATGTATGATGTATCTAAAACAATACGCGTACATTTTACACCCGTTCATATTCAATATTTACGATAAAAATCATTTCAATAAATACCTGACTGGTCCGTTATGACCTAAATTCATCAATAGTGCTCTCGACGCATTTCTAGAATTCCATGCGCACAATGAAGTCGTTGCTTCGTCCGGAAAGAGCACAAAATCTTCAGTGTGATTGAACACTGCTTGTGCGAGATGTTCTTGTTTACCTACGATGACATTTCTTTAGTATAAATCCAATCAACATTATATAAATGAATTATATAAATTTTCACCTGTTGTTCCAGCACCGGTATATGCTATTAAACATCTGCTTGTGGTCAATTCCCACAGTTTGATCATCGAATCTTTGCCAGACGATAATAAGTACTAAAAATATGCATAAATACAGATTAATATTGAAATCGATATGAACATTTTCGATTATAACGGGATAATATCCATACTTTGCTATTTCTCGTGAAGGAGACTGATGAAACTTCGGCGCCATCGTGAGCTGCAGTAAACGTGTTGATGCAACGATTAGAAACGCCGTCCCATAGTTTTATATTGCCGTCGGATCCGGCACTAGCGAACATTCTACCGTTCAGCGAAAACCTAAAATTTATGCATAGATGTATAATATATGTTGTAACTCGTTAATGCAGGAATTCGAACCGGAACGATATCGATAATTGGTAAATATTATTAGTTTTCTTGTTTCGGCTATGTTAGCTGCCAAAGGAGTACTATCGGAGGGCCTGCGATCCCCCCTCCACTTATTCAGAAAGAGCACTCTTGTACATTGAGCTTGGAGACAGAGATAACGTAGCGCAGTTCGGGAGACAGAGATGGAGAGCTTCCAGGCATGCATCGCATGATTGTATAGATCGTTAACCCAGATTTATCGACTAATAATGATTTCGATCTCAAGTGTTATTTGTTTACGCAAAGAAAAAGGTCTTGTATGCTATCAACAATTGCTGTGCTTCGTATTTATGCATTTGGCTGTGTGCATACGCGTCTGTAACTCAGTGACCCATTTACATTGCAATACCTTCACATTTTTCGTGAAAATAAATCCTTTATTTTAAAAAAGCAAGATAATTAAAGTATTGTTGTGTGCGAGCACCGACTGACGTGCGAAGTCAAACAGCCTTTTGTCATTGTGACCTTCCGAGGTTGCGTTCTTTGTCCGCTAACCCGAGGTTGGAAGCGCTCAAAGGCTATGCGCGGAGTCTGCTGCACATTCTTCATGCATTAATGATATGTGTGCTCACCTTAGACAATTAACAGTTTTGGTATGTTGATGGGATGGAATCGGACATACGAAGCACTGTCCAGTAGTCACATCATACAGTCTTATAACAGGATGCAATGTTGATGCAATTATAAAATTTCCCAGTGGATGGAATGATACACATTTCACTGGTTCAGCGTCCTATAACACACAACTTTTCAATGAATTTAATCGAGTCATTAAAAACAAATACAATTAAAAACGAGGGACATACGGTGATGGTTCTGTATGCTTTTTTAGCCGACGCTTTTCTGATGTCAAACAATTTTATCATGTTGTCTTTTGATCCGCTCACTAGAATTTGTTCTTTGGGATGAAAATCTAAGCACGTCACTTCATCTGTGTGATCGTATCTAAAAATATAATTGAAAATATAAATACACAAATATTCTGTATAAAATCCTAATAATTGATACGTACAAAGTTCTAATAACGGGATGTCCTTGTGTTTCTCGACCTGGATCTATTTCATCCGGGGCTGATTTTGCCAACATTCTTTCCACGTCTAAAATCTAAAAACAAAATGATAATTTTCAGATATTTTTTTGTTAGATAAATTACAAGATCATCTTCAATTTTACCTTAATACTAGCGTCCACACTTCCGGTAGCCACTAGTTGTCCGTCACTACTGAATGCACCGGCTCGACATGCTTGTTTATGTGAAGTAACATAAGCTGTCTCATATAGAGCCGGTTCAGGAGCAAGACTTGATGCATCAGATTCAAACTCCAGATCTATATAATTTATTCGAATATAAATTTAGATTTAAAAAATTATATTAGCATGTATTAAAAAAATACATACCGAGACCAGCTGCACCTAAAAGATGCTCTCCAGTACTTGAATTTTGTTTTTCCCTCAAGTCAGGTTCATTTTGAACACCTACCATCATTACTTGATACAGCCTATAAAAATAATAATTTATTACTGGAAATTAAATCCACATAAAGATATTTGATTTGTAAAGAAATGCGTACCTATCGCTTGGTGGACATGGAGGTTCAGCATGAATAGCAGTTGATAATCCAGTTGCAATTGTTTGATGGCCATCATAATACAATTGGCTTGAAAAATTTGAACAAAAACAAATAGTAATCCATTATGAATGTGTTATATAGATTGTATTTTTTATTTAACACTGCATAAAAATGTATTTATATTTATGCTATTGAGTATATTTTGAAATATGATTAAACCGGCACATTTCTAGGTTATAATACCAATACATTTTGAAAAATATACCTTATAATAAGTCTATATAGTAGTTCTCTGTTCTTAATAACATTTCTTGGGTCTACTTCGGCATTTTCTTTCGGTTTGTTTTCCGGAACAACGGCGTTCGCAGGGGGTTCCATTATTAATGACAAACGTCAAAATCTTGAAAGATTTTAACACTAACATTAATGGCGGCTATGATTGAATCGAAGCGTCGTATATTGTATTATGGCTAGATTTACTCCAATTAAAATAAGTCTAAAAACTGAGATCATAATAGATTTTGTAATAAAGATTAAAAATATTAATCATATTTTTATTATACATAGTTAGTAATGAAAATATATTATTTTAGTGCTTGAAAAAAAAAAACCATTTGCATAATTATCATTAATAGATATTTTAAATATGCAATTATTTAATATGTAAAATGCATTTTTTATTAGAGCTTATATAGTATTTTTTAATTATCGGCATCTCCTAAATAATTATCGAACGATTTATACATACACACTTTTAACTTGCTTAAGGCCAAACTTTGTTAGCGCTATAAGGTTATGTGCGAATGTCACTAACTTACAAGTGAAAATATTTTTATAAATACAAATTGAAATAAATCTATCTGAATTAAAAAAAGATGCTTAGGCGATTCGTTTCTGCACTGACTACTCAGACTCGAGGCTTAAAAAGTTCTTTAACTGTGACATGGGTACGACCAGAGAAAATCGCATCTACACATCCAATAAAAAGCGGTGATTTGGAACCCGTAAAATATCCAGCAAGAGATGCTGCGGCACACGCCTTCGACAAACCCGATCTTATAAAAGAGTGAGTTAATAACATTGATATTCTGCAAGATTCGTATCAATCACATGCATATTTTAAGTCGTTGATATTCATTTTTATATGATTTCAGTATTGATGATCAATTCAAATCTTTATTCTCAGTCGGCTTTCAAGGAAGCTTAGCGAACAGATTGCTCGTAAAGAAAGCTTATGTTGATCGAGTAAGAAGACATAAATATGATACTCGTTCAATGGAAGCAAAAAGTAAGTAAATGAATGTAAAAATGTGCTTAAATTAAATATAAGCATCTCATTTTAATGATCATTTTTAGTTGCGTTAATGACGGCCAGAATAAGAATGTTGCAATATCATTTGGAAAAAATGCCAAGAGATGGTAGAGGAAAGGTAGACAATCTTTAATATCAAGTAAAATTATGTATTAAATTATTTATAACGTGATCAATGATTACAGGCGAGATGCAAAGAATTGATAGATAAAAGAAGGCAATGCCTCAAACGTTTGCGCTGTTGGGATTATAAAAGATATGAATGGGTCCTCGAGCAACTAAACTTAGAGTACAAACCAGCTCCGAGGTATACGATCGTTCTGTTCATATCAAAATTTATGCCTCAATTTACATTTGGTAAAATCAGTTTTTATTGTTGAAAAAATTACATAACCGTTGTGTATTTCAGCGATCAAAACCGGGTCACTAGAAAACAGTCGATTACTAAATTAGTACAATTACAAATGAGTGATATTAGACAGAAGAAAATGGAAGAATACAAAGTTCGCTTGCTCGCCGAGCGAGACAATCTATTGAAGATCTACGCTGAGAATCCATTGCCACCCTTGAAGGACGATAAAATTGAATTGGTGAAAGAAGAAAAATCCAATTGATCTATTAGTTTTTGCCATGTCTTGAATTATTATGTAGTAATTATTTAAATATAATTTTTTAAGTATTATTTCCTTTTCCAATTGTCGATCCTTTGTAAGATTGAAGGTATGTGTTACCGCTTCAAACCGAGTGGTGAACGAGAGTCACCTCTCGAGTTGCAGCATCAAATCATATGGTGAGTGAGAATCACCTCTCGAATATATAAGTATTATTTCACTATATGAAAATGTAACTATAACACCTTTTAATATGGGACCCTCCACTGACCTAAGTTGCTTATTGACCCCGCTATTTGGGGCCATGCGGGAGGGAGCTCTACGACCCTGTCGAAGTAGTAAAAGCTTCCAGGAATGCATTTTTCTCCAAATTTGTGGCAAAAAGCCCTGAACGCCCTAAAGTTAAAGGGAGTGACTACAAGGTTTCCGTGTCCAATCGGTCCAGATTTTGGACCGCTGACACAACGAAATAGCGCCTCGTGAACGGATGCTATGCTCGGACATGTCCACAGAACATGGTCTGCATCCATGAACGGATCTTCACATGGGCACTCTGAGAATGGAGAAATCTTAAGCCTGTAGAGCTTTAAACCGTCTGTGTCTCGTGAGGAACTGAGAGGTCCAGTAATCCAGGACGGTCCAGCAACATCGCATATGGTACCTAATATTTTGAAAGAGCAGAAAGAGGTGGCAGCCAGAAGTAAATGCGGATAGCCAGCTAATTAGGTCGCTGAGCGTGTCGGAGGCATCTGCATTTATGTGGATGCGTCTGCCACTGATTTCTGGAGTCCCACTGTTCTCAGCTATAAACTTTGCTGCATGGCACTGGATCTCCAGATCAAGCGGGATTTCGCTGGCCAGCAACATATTTAATAGTTAAAAATTGATACTTTTCTGGGATCCAAAAGGATTTGTTTTAACATTCATCCATCCATTGGGCTTTTTTGGAACTGATTCCCCCCCTTTTCAGTTCATTGTTTTGTCAGTTTGATGTTGGTTGGATTGGGGCCTTTTAAATAAAAGTATTGCATCTCATAAGGATGACCAATTATTTCGATGTTTATAAATTCACTGAGAACGTTCACTATTGATGGCTGCCAAACAAATACTAAACAACATAGCTAAACTTGAAACATAAGCTTTATAGTTAGGTGCGGCTCTTTCAAATCACTCTTCTCGGAATAATTGTCGCTTCAGGGTGTGCATTTCAAATAAAGAAGTTTCACTGCCGCGTCCTGTAAAATTATGTCCTTTTTTTAGTAAATGGTGATTAGTGAATTTAAAAAAAGCTAAATTATTTTTCTCTATTTATTGTATAAAAGTAAAAAAATCAATAAAAATGACTTAATTATAATTATCTCATAGCTTCATATAGGAAGAACTTTAGAAAGTCTTATATTGATTTTTTCCGATTAATAAATGGCATCCGAGAAGTATATAGATTTACTAAAATAGCCATCAGCCGTTTAAATAAGAGAATGAAAAGATCTTCCTATATTTATAAATCAACATTGTATATGTTATAAATATTAGTCTAAGATATTTTGATGTTAAAATCCAACAATTCAGTCCAATTACATTCTTCCCTCAAATGTAAACACTTACAAGACATATTAGTAATAGATCATCTCTTTAACAATTTTTTACATATATTTTTCAATACATAAAGCTCATATTGTCATCCATATATAGATTATACAGTGCAATTTCTGTAAAAATATTTTAATTTGCCTCACGATTCGCAATAAACATTAGATGTGTTTTCGAATTAAGATTTCTGTTAAAAGTTGCATAGCAAAATAATTGTAATTATTAGCTGTTTTTAATCTTGGATCCAAATAATAAATTATGCTTATTAGAAGATTACGATATAATTATGCAGAATTAATATAGATTTAGTTATATAAATACTCTTAGGATTGACTGAAGAAGCGCGTACAGACCAAGGATTATGACATCATGGCTTTAAAGCCTCTTAACGATATTATTAGTTCATTATATTTAAGAATTATAATTACAATTGATAATAAAATATTTTTATACTTTAAAACATTATCATAATTGGCATCTTAAGGTTTTTGGGAAACATGTCAACAAATTATAATCAAGCGTTAAAGACTGGTGGTCGCTGGCGGTCGGGCGTAAGCTTTTGGTATGAATCCATATCGTCGTGTTTTAGGAGCATGCGCCCATAACCATCCCTCAACAGTCTGATGTAGAAGATCTGCATAAACCCACTCTCCACGACGAACGGACAAGTCGTCTGGGGCTTGAGCCTATAATTGTAATCGAATCAATAGTTTTTTTATTCACCTTAATTATTACTTTATTATAAATGTATAAAACATATTTTGTATACCTTATAATCGTATAACATTACAAGTTCTGTTCCGTGATAGCGTGGATCTGGATCAGGTAATGGAGCAGGGGCTGGCGCAGGTGGACTATTAACCGGAGCCTCAATGCTTCCTATAAAATTAAAAAAAAACAATGTTAATAACTACGATAATTAGAGAATATTACACAAAGAGAATAATAAAAATTATGTACCGGCAGTTTTACCTTGAATTACATTATCGGCCGGATATACAAAACCTGAAGGTATAAATCCTTCTTGTCCATTACTACGGACTACCCAAAACCAATCAGGATCTTCGCGATTTAATACTATAGGATCAAACACAAAATACATTTTTAAATGGAATATCACACGATAATTTTAAAAGCTAGTTATATGTTTACCAGTAACGAATTCGCCGCGTTCTACAGGTACATCATTTTCATCTCTAGCTTGGAATGTATATAGTACAATGCATCGTCCAGACGGTGCTTTACTAAACGGACAACCGTCACTTTCACTACCTTCTTCAGATCTACTTTCAGCCCCGCCTCTGTAATAATCGTATTATTAACATTTAAATTCAAATAAATGTAATAATGAAATAAAACAATTTTCCTACTGTTCTTGAGTTGTAAGATCAGGTGCCGAGCCCGCCGGTTGACGAGGAAGCTTCTTTTTCAGATCCGGTAATAAATGCGGTGAATACGGCGCACAATATGAATGAGGAATAAATCCTTCTTGTCTCGAATCTGCTAAGATGACATAAACCCAATCATTTTCTCTATATAACATATTCACAATCTGTCCTCGTTTAACCTGCAATATATAAATAGTAAGTATGTATGCTTTGATAGTTGTGCGTAATATTTACTGCGTCAAAATTCTTAATGCTTACTTCGAGTTCATCATCTACGCATGGTGCGAAATCATGCAATACAACCATTTTAGAATCGGGACTAAGACCGTGTTCTTTTTCAATGCCGACTCTCACCAGGGTCTCGATACTGGCAGATCCTGTAATGCGGCCCATTCCAGGGCTGAGCCCGGAGCCGGGCCGGGAGAGCTCTTTGTCTGCATCGCCGCTGATAGCTGAAATAAGTTTAAAACTTATATATTGCAACGTAATCTGTTTGGATACAAAATAGATATTTAATTTGTGCATGATTGAATCTTTAAATGATAATCAGTGCTGGATTTTCATATAGACGTACAAGGCAAATTTAGAGGACCTCAGACTTAGGTTGTGTGGAGCAGAAGCGGTTTCACTATTATGGGGGTATGTACAAAACGGGAAAAAGAATGAAGAGGTGCTATCAAATAAATTAGAACAGTCATCAAGAACACGTCATCTTGTCTTTCTTTTCGTTTATGTGCCTTGCACTTCAACTGCGTCGGCAATCAGCAGCTGAAGCTTTATCTTGTTTGCGACAGTGCAAAAAAGCGCTTTGGTACTGAGCCTGTACCACTGCCGCAAGTTATTCATCCACGATGCCTTCTTGGCTACACAGCTGCAACAACCCTCGATCTTCCGCTGTAATATTAATTGTAGAAGTGCTTTTTGCTGCACATAACATGTCCAAAGTACTCTAATTTTCCTTCTTTGATTATAGTAAGCACTTCGGGTTGTTGGTTTAGTTGCGCCAGAACCTCTACATTTGTTTTTCGTTCCATCCAGGAGATTTTCAACATTCCTCTGTATGTCCACATCTTAAAGGCTTCTAGACGCTTACACAGCATCCAGGGTATTTGCAAGACTGCATTTAATAATCCTCGCAGATCGTTGAGGTTTGTGGTCAGCAACACATCAGCAACACACAGCAACAAACAGCAACACAGTCAGTAAAGATTTGCTATTATTTTCTTGACAGCGTTGTGCCAGTACTTGGATGCTAAAAAGCACTTTGCGAGTGCCAAAGCCGCTTCTAATGCCAAATTGAGTGTTGCCTATTCTTTCTTCACATTTATTGTGTATTCTTGTATGAATGATTTTCTGGAAGAGTGAGGATATGGCTCATTAAGCTAATCATTCTATGATCACTGCAGGTTTTAGCTTTTGGTTTTTTCGATATTGTAATAAAAGTAGATTTTAACCAATCTGACGGTATAGTTCCAGTTCTATACATGCTGTTAAACAAGTCAATTAACGTGGAGATAGCTGTATCTTCTGTTAATAGTTTTGGGATACCCCTTTGAATGCCATCTGAACCAGCCGCTTTACCGTTTTTAGATTTGTTGATTGCATGGTGCATCTTGTCTTTGGTTGCCTATTAAAATTTAAATCCATAATTTCTGTTATAGTGGATAAACTTTCTTTTAAAAACTCCGTCAATGCATCCTTTTGCTTCTTTTCGTCTACAGAAATAATATTTTTATCATCTTAGTGCACTTATCGTTCTGTTAATTTTTTAAGATCATTGTTGGAAAGACTTTCCCCAGTCTGTTTTATTAGCTAGCTTGACAATGTCATCGAATTTAACAATGGATTCTTTTGTGTTGACATTCTTGCTTAGCTCTGGTTATACATTCTTCCATGCCCTTTTCAAATATTTCTTGGTCACTTAATTCCAAGAAAGAATGATTGTCTACAGCAGGGCCGTCAAACTCAAAGGTTAACATGGGCCAAAACAAAAAAAAACTTTCTGCTGACATCCCTTCAGCAAAAACATTCATTAATAAACTGAAGCTATTTGTGAAGAAGGATTCAACCAAAAGATTATTCTTATATGATATAGAAGATGTAACGGAGTGGTTAAATTTCGATGCAAACGATCCTGGATTCCAGATTTTGAATGATGAGGAAATAGTTGAAGAAATATGCCTCAGAAAAATAAGATCCAGAAGACGAAGCAAAAGATTTGCGAGGGGTTAGATATTGGTCTTACACATTCTGAAGCTTCTGGCAAAAATCTATAAATATCTAATATATAAAAATTCATCTCTGTTTGTTCGTATGTAATGCCCTGCCATACCGTTCATCAGATTACGATAAAACTTCGTCCACTTATTGCTAAGGATTGCACGAGTAACATAGGCTTGGTCTAATATACAAAAATATAAATTTGTTTGTTCGAATTTTATGCGCTGCCATACCGTTCATTTGATTGTGATAAAACTTTGCCAACTTATTGTTTGCACTTTCTCAAATAATATAAGTATAATACAATTAACTTCCAGTAGATTTTATGTATAAAAGTAATTTATATTTTTCCCTTATATATCATTCGATTTTAATAAATATATTCATTATCAGAAAGAAAATAAATTTCATTCTTTCTATTATTCCTAATTAAACAAGATAACTCTTTCAAATTTCAAACGATATTTTTAGAATTATTACTTCTGTGGCAATCTGCACAAATCCACTTTCTCCCAGGATCGCACAGCACAAGTCAATCTTGTATATTAATAAATGAACCTCGACACTGTTGATAGCACACAATATTCGTTCATTTCTTTGCGTAAACATAAACAATACACATTTGTGTCTTCAGTTTTAGTAACAAAATAGTGAATTTGTTGAAGCTAGATATCAATTAATTTGGGTCATCGTTATTTATCGATGAAATGCTCTTTTGTATCACTTGAATCCGAACGCCAATATGCAAAAATACTCATCAAAGGGTTAGAGGAAAAAAATGATAAAAACGAAGTGGATAAATTTAAAAATGATAAACAATGTTATTCAGAGAAAAAAAGTAAATATTTTTTGATAAATAAAAGATTAGTTGTTAGGGTCTATTTTCATACTAATTCAAATACTATATTTTATTTCATGTATTTATTTTCTTATACATACACTATTTTTTAATGTTTTTATTATAATTTACATCCAAGTTTCTTTTACTGTATTTTTTTAAAGCTCTATTTTAAGGCTTTTATTTATCAATAAATAACCGGTACACAGAGGGATTTTTTAATGTTAAGTGACGATCATTCAAAAAAACTTAAATGATTAATTCCATATCACATAAGTAAGAACTTCAACAACAATGATGTTTTAATTAAAAACAATAAGTAAATCATTAATAAAAAATAAAGCTGTTAATCAGATGTTCACTGTGTATTTCAAAGGCATGTCTTTACAGTTGAAACACTAATAAAAAATGAAGAAAAAGTGACTTTGTTTTTATTTGAATTTCAACATAAAGGATACTTGACAGTGTGGGAAAAAGTTTTACACGCCAAGAATACAGCAAAGAATCGATTCCAAACCGAAACATTCGGATACAAAATCGTAAAATACGATAAATCCCAATCGTACGAACTGAGAGAATGTATCTTATTATATTTGCGAGCCGGAAACGAATAAGAGAATGGAGTTATGCGATAGGTGTGGAAGTTTGAAAGTTTTCGATGCAATGGAAACGGGTTTGCCGTCCGGGCAAAAAAGGGACGGAAGAGGAAGATCCGGGGAATAAATCGAAGGGCTTACATTTCTTCTTCTTGCCGCGGCGGATGCGCACAGGGCACAGGAAGGCCATGTCAGCCGGCGGCGCGCATTGCGCCCCGACACGCACGCACCGCTCTACAGATCCCTACTCTACCGACAACTACTCACACAACTTACCTCGTTGGCCATAACACCTCTATTATCAGCACGGGTGACATTTCCGTTCATCAATTTTCGATTTGAATAAATCCCAAATAAAATATGTTTTTCTATTTTAAAATAATGTTTTTAATATTCATGCTTATATCCGTATTTAAATTGCAAAATGATTTAATTTTTTTTTAATATTCATTTAAAAAAAATATATATAGAGATATCTGAAATATTTCCAAATAAAACAATTGCTGTAATTAGAAGTATGATTTAGCATTTGGACTTGTAATTCAAATCTTAACTATAAAATAGTTTATACTTGAGAGCAAAAAAATTAATAAAACAACACTCATTTAATTTGAAATTTTATTCAGATTATTTTCAACGAAAAGCTTATGCAAGCAAATAAATTTTAATACATTTGCATTCAACGAAATATATGCATATTTATTTTGTTTCATCTATTTATCACACAAAAGAAAGGCAATGCACACGTATAAGTTTAACTTTAACGTAGTATTGTCATAGTTTAATATACAATATTAAATACTCACTAAAACAATTTGTCTTGTTACATGCATATTGTTTATAAATATCATAAATAATGTTTTGATAGAATCAGCATTATTGTAATACTATTTAAATGGAATGTATTTGTAACAGTATAGTATATTTGTCACTATTTTTTTTGCATTTTTGGCACATATTTTTGCAATAAATATGATTTTAAACGTAATACATCAAATTGACAAATTTGTAAAAATATATATTCAAGTATATATGAACGTTTATTTGTTTGGAATGAGCTTATAATAGCGTTAACATTCATATAAAGATGAAGTAGGTATCTCTTTTAACGTATTCCAAAACAAAAACCATTCAAATACGACTTTCATAAATCTCAAAGACTCTATTATATATACATATATATGCAAAAATACTTTTATTACGAACATTTTAATATGAATAATACTAAATACACATGCATAAGTCCTTTTAGTGTGGAGAAAGAGCAAATTAAATAATGGAATATCTATTTTCATGGTTCCTTTTCCGTCAAGCAATGCCATTGTTCGTGTTTATGATCAGGAAATTTGATGCAATCGAGCCAATGCTTCAATCTCTTGCCTTTGCTGAAAGCCCCTATTACGAGACTGCCGAGGAAATCATTTGATTTTCCGTAGTCTTTGTCCCAAACCGTCAACGCGAGCGATTGTTTGGCAAGTTCTGTTGGTCTCGTTTCAAAAAAGAATTCTTCATTGAATACAGGATTCAAATTCCTCCATTTGATAGATGTTTTATGCTTGCGATGATACGGATCCGGTTCTAAATGCCTATAAAAAATATATAATTTACTCATACGTTAAATTTTGTATCAAATATTTATAATCTTGCTATTGCTTACAATTTTACAAACGGATCTGAAAATCCATTACTGTCCATAGCTGGAAGATTTCTGCAACGACAGATAATAACTGCTAAAGATCTCTTTTTGGTGTTGTACGACAAAGATAATAATATTTGAGGCTTCATCAATTGATCTCCGATATCAGATTCAGGGAGCAGCGGTAACGTTAAATCTTGTGATGTATGAGTTCCCAACGCATCCATCAATGATATGGATGCAGATCCTAATATATCACAGCCGTATCTGCAAATCAAAGCATAATTCATTAGTAATGCTGCAAACGTTAAGATCAAGCATATCATATGTATGCAATATATAAACGAAGAATATTACTTGTCTTCATCAAATAATGTTATTCTAAATGTCTTGACTTTAATGTCTGCCTCAGTAATACCATAAAATGTTACAGTTTCATTGAATTCAGGATTTTTTGTTTTGTGAACAGTTTTTGTGCGTTGACGATTGAAGCAAGCACCGTCTAAATACAATTTATATATATTAATATGGTACAATCATATGAATATTTATATTTTTATCATAATGTGTATGTAAATTTAACCTGGGGGTAAGACTTCCATGCAGCAATACGGATCAGCGAGGCCTGCGAGATCCGTAGACGGAAGCCCTCGAGCCCTAACGGCCGTACAACTGAGTGTTCCGTCTATGGCATCGTGATGCAGTCTGACTTCAGCGGTTCCACAGCCGCTTTGCGTTGGAACATGCTGACTGGACGTTCCGAAATGACCGTTTGCATTCGACGATGAGGCGTTTTGATTGGTGGATTTATATTTGCCGTTTATACCGTTGGCACTGTTTTGAGCGATTGAGCCATACGAGCTATTTTGTAGTGTGTTCGACGATACAGCTGCGAAAGCTTCCTTTGCTCGATGCTCTTCTCAAGCCGATCAGAGGCTTTTGATTGAAACTTTCCACCCTGTTGAGGCTGAGTACCGCTGAAGCCATGATGTAAAGTGTCCGTTTCCAAGTCACCGTTCTCCTGTTTGTTTGGAAAATGATTAACAAAATGCTTACATTTTACACTATTCATATTTGATTCCAGAGCCGTAACGAGGGTATGAAGCGCCCGTGGCAAGTATCTAAATTGCGCCCTCCCCCCAGAAATCTTCTTATATATAAAAATGATTATCTGTTCGTTTGTATGCAATGCGCTGCCATATCGTTCATTAGATTGCGATAAAACTTTTTACACTTATTGCTAAGGACTGCGCGAGTAACATAGACATATCTACTAATATATAAAAATCAATGTTTGTTTGTCCGTACTTAATGCGCTGTCCATACCGTTCATCCGATTGCGATAAAACTTTGTCAACTTACTGTGTACACTTGTGAGAATAACATACGCATAGTAAAATATTGTATTGATGCTACCATATTGGCGCCCAACCCAATATATAAATGGCGGTTGTTGTTTTTAAAGAAATATTATGATAGAACTTGTCTAACTTATAAAGCTTAAGTTTCAAGTATCAAGACGCTACGTTGTTATGTTTGACAGACATCAATATTGAACAGTTCTCAGTGAATTTGTAAACATGGAAAAAATTGGTAATCGTTAAAGTGATACAATACTTTTAATTGAAAAGTCACGAGTCACCTATGTAAACTAGCTTCTGAGAGGGCTTCTGTGATCTTACAGATCATAGTAAGGCCCTGGGTATGCATTTATTCCCGTAAATGCCGCAAATAGTCATAAAAGAGGACGGAGCGGCCACAAGGTCTATGTGTTCAACCGGTCCGCTTTTCGGAGCGCTGATATGACGAATGAACGCTTCGCGGTCGGACGTCGGAGTATATATTATAAAAACGGACAGAGCCAATCAGCGTTGATTCACGTAAAGTGGAATTTTTAAGTAAAATAAAAACCATGTGCGACTCTCAACTAGGGTCTGTATTCTAGGTTTTGCGCTCCTAGCCCAGTTGCGCCCGTGGCGGGCGCCTGCTTTACAACTCGCTTATTTCGACCCTGTTTGATTCAATATAATGTTACTACCTGGAGAGTAATGAGAGATTTTTGAGATTCTGTCGAGCTTGTTTGTCTGGAAAATACTGGAACTTTTGCCGTTAAACGATTATTTTCCACCTCTGGAGTATCGGTTGAAGGTAAAGCAAGCTCACTGGTACTGGTGCTAGGTGTATCTTGTAATGAAGCAGCGAGTTTAGATTCACCATATCGATTAGTGGACTTTCTTTCCGGAAGAATGTATTTAGGCAGCCCTCTATAAAACCAAGCTCCAGATTTTTTCCACATTTCACGGGTTTCAGCGCAGACATTGCAGAGCCACTGATCACTGAAATCAATTTAAAAAACTACATAAATAAATATACAGAAAGAATGCTAATAAAATGGAAAATTTCTCTACATATATAAAAATTAATGTGTGTTTGTTTGTTCCCTATAAATTCCTATATCATTCATCCTTTTGCAATGAAACTTTGGTGAGTTATTATGTGTATACAAGTGAAGGTTTTTGTGTTTAAAATAATTAAAAAAATATATATTTACCTATTGGGACCCGCTTCTAAGACACAGCTGGAGCATACATGATTCCTGCAGATAGAACAACGTCGTAAACCTGGCAAGAGTGGTAAAATGGGGGCTCTTCTCCCACACGCCCTGCATCTCCCACGTGCCCCTGAAACCGTTCCTGCTGATATTCCCAAGCCCTAAACCAGATCCCGATCCACGTCTAAGTGTCTCCACTCGGTCCACCAAGCGACCGATACGTTTGGCTTCCAAATCACTCAATTCTTCGGATCTTTTCACCACCTGGAAATTGATCACACGTATTTTTAAGTTAATTTTATTTAAGAAGAAATTCCCTCAGTGACATAGTCTATCCTACTGGAATAGAATTTAATTATCGGATGCAATTCAAATGTAGCAGAAAGCGTACACATATTGATTAATCGGTTCTCGATAATAGAATTGCAGCATATTTTCACAGTGCTATGCAAATTTTTAAGCTTGAGCGTTCTTCTAATCAAAATAAATCAGCAATATTTCAATCAATTTCAATCATAACAAAAAATAAAAGCATATAAATAACTGTATTTTTAAGCAACACCAACTTCTCAGAATAAAAAGAAACATTCAAAAGCACAAGAATCCTTTGTTACTCACAGATGAAAAGATCTGCAACAAATTGCATTGGAAAAACTTCAATGCTTTTCCTCTTTTTACTTTATTTTTTATAAATACAATACATTTTAATCAAAGTACGTATAACAAATAAACGGTCATATACAAAGAGAAACCCCAACAAAAACTTAAAGCTTTCATTTACAAAAAAAAATGTTTGTATAAATATATAATTAATTACTCCAATGATTTTCCACTATACGTAGAGAAAAACATTTTTCATTGTTAACGCTTCGACGGACACGTCTGCAGTATGCGCCATTTTTATATGAAAAAAATGACACATAATGTAGACGAAAACTGATCTATTTCAAATTTGGCCACGAAAGCTGCACAGACTTCTATACTGCTCTAATGCGGTTAGCGACAATTTATGGTGAACCTGAACTGAACCTGGAGCATCTCCTGAATTATTAAATATGGACGACATAAGCTTATTACATTCAATCCCGGGATTAGTAAACGTAATCCCGAAAAAAATAGGATTGAAATTTTTATTTAACAGAAATCGTACACCTCACCAGCACGATGAAGGCTACTAAATCGAGACATTCCCGTCGAAATCTGGATGCTTGAAAACAGTGGCCTAACTACTAATTGGCGAACTTAGGCGACGCCAAGGGGCATTAACTGTCTAATCTATGTATAAATATATAGAGTACATTTATGTTTTTTAAATTGTTGTATTAACTTTTCCCTACCGGTGATGTATTTACTACACCTCGACTCTAATAATGGGAATATCGATATGAAATATAATAGATACGGGGCTCAGAATTTGTGTATTCCTCCGTAATATAATTACGAATCACATCAAAGTATTATAGTATATAAGTATTCATCTGTAGCGACGGAAATAAATAATTTGTCGGGAAATCGGGAATTTTGCGATTTTTAGTCGGTGTCTCGGCAGAAAGGAATTTTATCAGTCACATTGATGGTGTTAGACGAAAATGGGGGCTCACGCGGTCATCAATTCGAACTAGCATTTAAATATCTGATGACGATACCTCCAACGGTACCTCCGACGGAATTGTATTTTTATCTTTTCTTAAATAAATAAAATTCTTTCGCCTTCAGATTATTTTTTATATTAAACAAATGGACTCATTGGTAATTTTTGATCAAATTTATCAATATAATTTCTTAAAATATTGAAAATTCCGGTCTAGGGACCCCGGGATGGTCAAACCTCTTAACTCCTTGGAAAACTTGATTGTATGCATTGCTTTTTTTGCCGTTTGCTAACGGGAACTTTTAACTAAATGTACTATATAATAAAATAGGCGCACTACTGGTGTAGCGGTTGCTTTACAGAAGAGACGGCGCAGCGCATGCGCTTAGTGTCTCTATGATGTATGCGATGGACACGGACACGCTGCAAATGATTCTACCTCTCTTTTTCAATTTGCTCTACCGCGACTCCTACCAGTTTCACTTAAAATATCAATTATTATGTATTTTTTTTATTTTTGTAATAATTTTGACTTGTTTTAGCAGAAGGAGCAGAAGGATGAAAGTTGGATACTCTATGAGAATATCCAAAGTAAACGGTCTTGGACCAAGGCTACAGAAGCTTTAACTGTAGCTAAACCTGACCTACACCCAAAAAAAGTTTTGCTATGCATTTGGTGGGACTGGAAGGGGGTAGTTTATTATGAGCTACTTCAGTAAGGTGAAACGATCAATTCAACAAAATATTGTTTCCAACTAGACAATCTAAAGAATGCAATTGCCAGAAAACGGCCAGAATTAGCGAACAGACGAGGTGTTGTTTTTCATCACGATAACGCCAGGTCTCATGTGTCTTTGCTCGTTAGAAATAAATTATTATCATTTGACTGGGATGTTTTACCACATCCTCCATACTCTCCTGACATTGCCCCTTCAGATTATTATTAATTTATTTCATTGAAAAATTCTTTATGTGGTAAAATTTTTAATCCAAAACATGATACAAAAATGTACCTCGATCAATATTTTGCCAACGAACCTTGGGAAATTTTGGCAAGGAGGCATTATGAGGCTTTCGGAGATATGGAGAAAGGTAATAGAACAGAATGGATCATATATTATTCAATAAATTTTGATGTAATACAAATTATCGTTTATTTTTTTCTTAATATGAAAACGAAAGAAACTTACGGGACACCCTAATATAATTGAGGACGGGCAATGTCGCCATGTCATAAATCTAAAAATATTCAATGCCAAAGGTTATCAGGTTCGCCCCTTTTGTTGTAACATTTTCGAAGCTGTCTCCATCGACGTGAAATTTTTCTCGGGGGGTGATTTTCTTTTACAATCCCGTAATAAGATACAAGCATGTGGATGTCGCAATGTAGCAAACAAGAAATTATTACGGGCAAAACATTAGCTTGGTTGGCTTTGTGGTAGTGACACAAAAGGGCCTCGTCAACAATTCTATTCACTGGATTATTATTTATTCAACCATCCAGAAAAACCTAATTAGCCTTACCCATGAGTTGTAGCAAGAAGTTGTTACGGCGGAGGCAAAAGGTATCCGAATTTCGACAAAATCCGAAACCGAAAGGCCACGAGGATAAAAGGAAAAGTTGTAATACTCTTCAAATTAAAAAATCCTCTCCCGAAATTTCGGATCGGGAAGATTTGTCTTGGAGTTCTCTGACATCGCCGAAAATAACTGGCGAATATTAAAAATGTATAGTACCAGCCAGAGGTAATATGATACTTTTTGTGTTGGCGTATATTTTTGTGCGAAGGATAATATTGTTTTTTTTTTCGTTGTTTAAAGCCATTAAATTTTTTCGCTCTTTGTGCGACTGCAGGTTGTTTTGTGTACAAAAATACGCTGAAAACGAAGCTTTGATGATGTTTAATTCATTTTGTGATGCACTACTGTGATGAAAGCTTTTAGGGCCGGCTGATAAAACACTGAAAGCGCTAAAAATAAACTACAAAGTATATTTTTATACGGAAGCCATTAATTAGTAGCCTACGGGCGTTGTACGAGAAAATATAGTAGATTAGCGTCGCTTGATTTATGTCATAAAACGGATCATTTTGTAATGCGAAGTTTCTGAAAATGTCATTGCGGTTGATATGATTTATTCGCTTATCGTTTGGATTCGATATAAATATTCATTTGTCGCATTTTGACTGCTTTGGATGTTTCTAAGGTGGCGTGTTCTACTAAATAACCAGCAGTAAGAGTACGTCCTCCCGCGGCCAAGACTACCGGTCGACTCTTACGCATGCTCAAAAGTGCTTAAAGAGACTACGAATATTTACAGCAGTTTTGCGACGGGTGTATTTTGTCGCACAGTATAATTTAAGAAGATTTATTTTGTATCCAATGAAATACTTCTTCCATAAAAAAATATTCTGAAATTTATCACAATCTCATTTCAGCACAAATATGTTTATCAAATATTTGAATGCACAGTTTCAGTATAAATAGAAAGTCTTATAGAAGAAGCTTCTGAAGAAATGTGTCAGAAAGACGCATCTAAACCATAGAAAACTTTCATCACGCATAGAAAAAATATGGTTGACAAATCTCAGTCATAAAATCATGAATTATTTTCCTGGGATGCTAAATTACTCTTGTTGTTGGATTTCATGCTACAGAAGACTATTCCAACAGGGAAGATTTATGCCCATACAGTTTCTCCTTTGTGAGAGCCTAGCTCAAATCTGATGCTCTTGCATGATACAGTGTACATCTACCAAAGTCTAGTCTTTTGTTCAACAATATATGTAATATACAGGCTATGTAATACGGCGAAAAATCCACAACACCTTCGTTGTCAAAAATTTCCTGGCCAGGACCCATATCCCATTGATTCCCCAGCCAAATCATCTAGGTTCATTTTACAAATAAGAGAAGAAGACCGGGAATAGATCAGTTTGTCGTCAACGGCCGTGAGGTTCCGTATTCCAAGAGTATACAATACCTTGGTCTATAGACCGCCAGTGAAATTGGACAACTCGTGTACAGAATTGGAGAGCCAAAGCTGTGCAGATACACTCAATCCTTCTGTACGGAGTTCTAATATGCTACGAGTCGCTGAGATTTGAGACGAACAGAAAGCAGCTAGTGAAGATCTAAAAACTATCTAAGGATGTGATGCTCGTGATTGCCGGAATACCCCGGTGAACTTCCTGGAAAAGTAAAAGGGCCTTGGACTTTGTGGTTCTCAAGAAGGAAGCCTGGTAACATTCTGGCAACAGAAATAGGATCAGATGACAGGCAATAAACAGCGACTAACTGGATTGGGAGTTCATTTTAACATTCGATCCCATCTCCTGCGACGCTTTATGGTCTGTTCTGGGTTACCGCGGACTAGCCACACAAAGAGTGTCTTCCACTGATCTTTTAGTTCTACGAGAAACGCTACGCGTAAAGCATCCAGACGCCCATCCTTTTTGCTCCGAGCCCTCCAGAAGAGGTGTGGTTTCCGCGAGAAGACCAGCTTCAGAATATGTGCACCCGAAGGTGCGATGGAGGAGGAAGGACTAAGGTTAAGCTAAATTCAAGGGAATACTATCGCTGGTTAACTGCCACCACGAGTCCAACCTCAGTTTGAAGGTGGCTGTAGCAGATGACGGACTGCAAGGATTACCCATTCCCCATGGTACTCGTATCGGTTAGGTCATTTGTAGTAGCTACTATGGAGACGAGTCGCCAATCGAACTACCTAAAATCATTCTCCCCTGTATGCGCTAGGCGATTGAGGATAGTGGTGACGGTTTTTGCTTCAGATTCCACCTACTTTTGTAATCAGCAGTTTCAAATTCTACTCATATTAACTACGCTACCCCAGCAGCGTTTGATGAGCAAATCCACAAGGCTACTTTCGCGCACCTCTACTCCATATCATTACCCCAGGTGCTCGACTATTGCCCACGGGCGTAGGCTTGGATCCCTCCTGAGGTTTTATGGGTGGGCATCGTGGAGTCTCCCACCCGATAGAAATAGGATCAGTCCAGCAAAGAAAGATGGACCAATCGATAGGCAAAGAGACGTGAAGTACAACATCATCGATTGTGCTGTTTGGATGCCTCAAAGGGATGCGCTGAAATAAGGTATTGGGGTAACAGAGCTCAACGTCGAGAACATGATTCACAATATGATGGTGAGCAAGGATAACATTTGGCGGGAATTCGTGGAGGAAGTAATGACCACTACTAGAAGGGGCCTTTTGGTCACACTATCTACCCTCCTCAAGCAATGGGATAACAGGGAGGACAAATACGGGCCAAGGGAGGGGTTTAGTTAGTAAGAATCTGACACTATTCCTGGAGCTCACTAATCTCAGGCTGTCTTATTTTTGTCTTATGCAAGATTCCCATCCTACAGGAAAGAGGCTTGTATTACATATTATTCTAAAGGACATCTTGGAGAAGGTCTTCCAGGATGCTTTTCAGGCCTGGAAACATTACCTCTAGAAGTGTAACAACGCAGGAGGTTGCTATTTCGAAGTTTTTTTCGTATTTATACACTACATCATTCTTTAAGTTTTGATATTTAAAACTATATATTAGAGGAAAAGCGCTTTTTGAAAAATAAAAAAGGGAATAAAGCGGTGGCAATTAGAAATAAAGAAATGTTATTATTGGCTTTGAAGGAATGAAACAGGCAATCTTCCAATTTTAAGATTCCTTAAATTCATTTAAAAGGAATATATATATACGCCATTTTGCACAATTTGAACAATATACGTTACGGGGCTGAAGTAAAATCTTATTATAAATGTGGAACTCTTAGACAGCACGTTTTTATAGCAAATGTTTGCTGTGGACATTAACGAAATTTGCAAAGGTTGTGAACCCCTAAGCTACTTAATATCATCAATAAATGTTATCAAATCGACGACGTTCAACATTATCCAAAAAGTACACTTATTAACTTAATGCTATTGCATAGTGTATGTATATTGATAATTCTCAAAAGCCATGGTTTATCTCGCATCTTTTTTCGTCACCCAAACCGGGTTGTTTACGGTTTTATTACTCAGTAAAGTTATCCGACTGAGTAAGCCTTTTAAGGCTATAAAGCACCTCTCAATTTCACAGATCATCGACTTGATTAAAAATTTGACGACAACACTTTTAGAGGATTAATTATAGCGCGTAAATTTTACAAAGTGAATCATGGCCAATGAGATAATACGGATTATGTCGACTTGTCTATTAATTAAAAACTGAGCAAAGTAATGCAGGCTTTGATTCAATTAAATGCTTTGATTGTTTTTACCTCGAGTATGGCGGCTTGTTCGGCTGGTGTCAATGGTGAAACCTCCCTCGCCACGCACCATCCACTTCGAAGTCTGAAAAAAAATTAAATTATTTATTTGAGTACTTCTATAGGGCGACAATGTATTTAATAAATAAGGACGTTCGCATTAATAATTCCAGCTTGCGTGTGCCGAGTTCAAATGTCACATTATAAGTCTTGGTCTTAAGTCTTAATTATATCTGATGGCGGGGTTGCTCAAGCGACTGAAGCGATTGGCTTAATAAATTTAATAAAGCATTAACAAAAGCGTTCTTCAACCCCTTTGCAACTGCGGATCGGGAAAAATATAAAAATATATTTCTTAGACATATTGACTGTTAAGACAATAAAAATTAATGTACACTCAAACCTCTTTTTGTGCGATTTCGAAGTTATGCATTTTTTTAAAGCAATTTTTTTTTTTAATTCATAAAGAGTACGCATCGAGATATTTCGGATAAACTAGGTAATAAATAATCATCAACACTAATCGAAATTTTGAAAAAAAGTTTCCTTTTTTAGCTTTTTTCAAATGTTTCCAAATTTAAAAAAACTGTGGCAAAATATGAAGCCACTTCGTCTGTTCGCTAATTCTGGCCATTTTCTGGCAATTGCATCCTTTAGATTGTCTAGTTGGAAACAATATTTTGTTGAATTGATAATTTCACCTTGCTGAAGTAGCTCATAATAAACTACCCCCTTCCAGTCCCACCAAATGCAAAGCAAAACTTTTTTTGGATGTAGGCCAGGTTTAGCTACAGTTAAAGCTTCTGTAGCCTTGGTCCAAGACCGTTTACTTTGGATATTCTCATAGAGTATCCAACTTTCATCTCCAGTGACAAGTCGCTTCAAAAAAGGTTGGCTATTATGTCGTTGGAGAAGAAGATTGCATGTTGAAATACGCTGAAGATTATTTGAGTCAATCAGTTCATGAGGAAGCCACACATCTGAACGATTGATGTAGCCCAATTTTGTCAGATGATTATGGACGAATGCTCGTGGAATTTCTAACTTGTTAGCTATTTCGCGAACAGTATAACGCAGGTTTTCTTCAACCATGGCTATGATTCGATCTGTTTTCATTTGCGAAAGAAACTTATGGGATAACCTAATATTTCTTCCAAAGAACTGTGCGATTTTGATTTATATCGAAAATCGCGTTTTCTTGGATGTATGGCATTTGAAATTCCAGATGTAAGACATCTTTAAAATCTTACCAATTATGCAAGACGTCCTTTAAACGCTACCAAAATGTTATTTTTTAATTGCCTTATTGTTTTCCTGTGTTTTTAAATTAACTTTTTTTATGCGATTTTGGATATATTCTATATAGCTGTTTCAAAGTTATGCGGTTTTTAAAATCCACGGAACGCATTTTCACTTTCACTACTGTAAGTCACAGCTTTTTTTTGTGCGATTTATTTTTGTGCGATTTTCCGCGGAACGCATCTACCGCACAAAAAAAGGTTTAAGTATTTTATTTATTAAACCTAATTCGTCTAGACCTAATTCAACTATGATGTTGGTGTTATGAGTTCAAACATTCACACGGTGTCATGAGCAGCCCGGCAAGAGCTTCAGGTGGCGAACCTCTTAACTTTTAACATCTTAACCTCTTCAGCTACTAAGTATCTTGAAGACAGAAGAGATTGTGAGTATCATGTATTGCAGTCATGGCAGCATAAAACTGTCATTGGAGAGGGGTGGGGGGGTACACCAATGTGTGCATTTTCAGATGCGGGATCTATTCTTGGACTTCGGATTTGGGTGTCTGGGATCAGATTATCTCGAAAATCGCGGCTTTCTATATCTATCATAAGATCATAAGAATGATACCCCTACCAAGGTTTCATAGTGCGGCGGCCACTGCAGAACTTCAATATCTATTCATAGGCAGGAGTTACATTCATCTCGTCTGTATCATACATTCACCTTCTCGTTCGCTCGATATTGAAGGTAGCATAATCTCCGAGTTTCATCTAGAACGTCTCGATATGGAGTGTGGGGAATTTGTAAAGATTGAGTAGTTTTCCTCGGAAGACAGTGAACAACTACTCTTGGTGATCTTGAAGATTTTACTGGAAAGGGCTTTCTGGATGATTAAAAGGCATTGCTGGGCTAGGGTGAAGTTCTGTGTGACGCCTAAACGCATCTAAGATTCACTCCAACACCAACTGGGGGTATCTCCCCGTGCACGTGCAACTTAGACAGGCCAATTCGAGCTTAGGCGGTTTCCTATTTCAGGTTGATCCTCCTAGTTGGGTGATTTCAAAGCGATATAGAAGGCAATGGAAAATTATATTGTAGCGGATTTGGCCGGTTGGCAACCGTTGTTATCGGTCGTGATTTTGTGTGCTCCGCTCATCTGCTCTGTTTTTGAGTAAATAGTGCTTTTCGCGTCAATATCTATATCGGGCTGTGTCGGCGACCGTTTTTTGTGCCACCCTGTAAAAGCGCGGCGCCTGAAACTGATTATTAATAGCCTTTTCAGCAACATTATCGAAGTACGTTTGCATCGTACCAAATTGGCTTTTGTTTTTATTTATTTATTTTATTTATTTGAATTTTGAGAAAATCGAAAATCGTAGGAATTGACAGAAAGAATAGGCAGTCTGTTCGTCCTGGAACCCTTAGAATCGGTTGTAAAGTCGGTTGTAAAATTAGTTTACTTGTATATTATTATGATTGATTCATAAGCTCTGACGAAATGCCGACTACCTATACAATATATAAAATTCGCGAGTGACACCGAAAAACATTGTTTTTGTACATATTACATCTGCACAAAAAATGGAACATCTCATCCGCATCGCTTGAGATGAACTGCAACAAGGACAATAACGCAAGTAAGACATAAAAATCCAAGCTTTCAAGGTAAGTGAATTAACAAATACTCGCACACATCTATTTTCTATTGTCACATAAACGTGGGAACACTTAGGACCAGAAGACAAACTTGCACAACTAGGCTCGCGGTCCGACCGCCAAAATGCTGTTTCGACTGCTCCCATAATACAATCTTGACTATGAAACCATTTAATTTTGTTGATATGGACCTGACTAGTTGATATTACTTGATACCTGACTTTTTAACCTATTTATTTGTTCCAGCTCTGTCTATTTTTTTCCAGTTTGCTCCCAGTCTGACCAATTAAATATTGTTTGACTGTGCCCAGTCAACACTAAACGCCGAAGTTCTAATATTTTGATGCGACATAATTACCCTTTGCTAATACAATTTGACTAATACTTCTTTGCGGCCTAACTACATCTGACTACTCTAAACTACTATGCTTATACGATTTTATGTATTTTAACTATTGGCCACTTTACTTATACATATTTACAGAGTAAATACTTAAATACTCTTTTAACTGCAAGCTAATACTTAGTTTAACTACTATTCATTGCTACTTTTACAAATCAAGACTTGCTTATCACTCGCTATCCGTTACATAGTCGAACCTACCCAAAAATATGGAGCATGATGAACCGTATCAACGAACCAATATTTTTTAGGAACAGAACAAGGAAAAGAAGAACATCAAAGAGACGGCTTCGAAGGGATGCATATGAGGAACTTCACTTTGCAACGTAGACAAAATTGTCTTCCGTTGACTTCTATATCGTTTTGTAATCGCCGAACTGAGAGGGGCAACCTGAAATGATGGCGAAACCACTCAGTTTCGAATTCGCTCGGGTAAGTTGTACGGTGACGGGGAGACACCCTCAGTTGGTGTAGGAGCGAATCCGAGATGCACTCAAGCGTCACGTCTGTCTTCACCCTACCCCGGCAACGCCCTAGCGAGGAAAGGAGAGACTGGACTCCTTGTACTCCAGAAAGCCCTTTTCAGTAGAGTCAAAAAAAGATCGTCTAGAGTAGTTTTCCACCATCTCCTATGAAAACTACTCAGTCTTTACAAACCTTCCACATTCCTTATCGAGACGATTGCGAAAGCGTTCGTCAATACGTTCACTCAGGATACCCGTTGGGTGAACGTTCGAAACAAAACTCGGTGGTAATGCTACCTTCAATATCGAGCGAACGAGGAGGTGAATGTATGATACAGACGAAATGGATGTAACCCCTTCCTGTGAATGGATATTGAAGAGGCCCATAGTTCTGTAGTGGACTGTTAGTGGCTGCACTATGATGATGATATTGTAGCGAACACGCGTGCCCCGCCTGACTTATGGGGGACTTGTAAGTCACGATCCGTAGCAATAGTCCCGACCCACAAGTCGGCTGCGATGAACGACGGAACACGTTTATGATTTTATTCGTTCGGTGATCGAAATTAGGCAGGTGCTAATAGGTGATCAACAAACAACAACAAAATGTCGAACAATCGGCACAACCAATCCACGATTGGAGAATCAGTGACAAGCAAGGGAACTTGCGGGTTATATAGCGAGCGAGCGAAGAGACGGATGATAGATACTTCTTCTCAAAGATCCTCCCTCATCGGAATCCAAAAGCGAAGATAGAACCCCCCCTTCCGCGGAGATCTTCCTCCTAGCTAGTCTGTCGAGGTCTGCTCGACAATTCCCCGTACTGGGCACCTTTTATTTTTGGCGTAATTATATTCCGTCGCAAAATCCTGGCGTTTGATTTGGTAGTTTGTTTTGATAATTAAGCTTAATTACTCGCTTTGATTACGGCCGGATCCCTTTTTGAAAATCATCCGCTATTTTGACAGTTGGCGCCCTTTGACCATCTGCCGCTGTTTGGAAGTAGCGTCATCATCCGATTAGCACTACTCCTTTGCAGAAATCTATTCTTAAAAATAGAAAATCCGAATCTGATTGCAACTGTCTCAGGATTCTTTCCACGTTACAATATGTATTTAATATTGCAATACTTCAATCAAGTTTCCGCGCTACAAATTTAGCCACGTCTACCGAAGTCCTAACCACCTTGTATCGAAAGTAGACTGACATTTATTTGATAATAATCAATGTAATCCACTTGTAGACAAAAAAGCAGCTTTGTAGGTCTTAATTCAATGCCGGTATTCAGGCGGTAAACAGCACTCTAATTCATTATGAACGACGTATCAAATTTACCCCATAACGACGTTGTCATATGCCTCATCGGACATTATTTCAGCTTTCAACACAGCAGAAAAAAGTCTTTATGAAAGGCCAGTCTTTCATTTTCGCTTTTCTTTACGAGCGAAATCCGATCCGCATAGTTATTTACATTATCAGCAGGCAGCAATGTGAAAGACATGTTTGCCGACTCGTATATTACTTTTGGGATCTGCCCTCCGTGGATTCGTTCCTGTTTATACGAGATCTGAAGGATTATGAGAAAAATATGCCACGAAAAACACGGAATAAAAACGATTGGGATGCAGGTCGAAAATGTAAAACGACGACGTTGACAGCTATTTTTCCATAGCGCTAAACGGGATAGACGCTCACAAATGCAATTTTAAAATATTCAAGCGGTTCCCGGTATCCCGGTTTTGATAAAAATGTGCTCGCAGCGTAGTATATGGGTCGTTTTTATCGAAGTTTATTTCTGCCACGGTTTAATTTATTATTTCCCGAAGTTAATTTCGTCACCATCGCCTGGTTCGCATCATGTGGTAATTGATGTCACGTAGGGTCCGAGCCATTTTATTTTATCTTGATTGTGTTTTCGTCAAAATGTCAATTACGTGCTTTTCTTCAATAGGACACAGGCGGATACGTATAACTCGGTTAAAAAGGGGTGGGCGAAATAAAAGACGACCGGCGAATTTTAGGGGTAGTTTTTTTTTTGCTGTGGTGCAAATTTTCTCAGGCCGAACTCGGATTTAAATGTGGGCTCTTTTTATCCCAATCGGCGTGATCGATTCGTCGGAGGGATGTTTATAGATTCGTGAAATCGGACTCGTACGAAAGCAGCTCATCAATATCGTCGGATAATGTTTCACGAAGAGCGTGATCTGAATGTATCTAGCGCTTCCTACGGGATTAAAGTAATTGATGTTTTTAAATTAGATCAGAGAGCGGTCGTAGTGTTTTAAATTTTCAGCCTATGGTCAAAGTTTTCAGATCAAAATAATTACAGTCAGATAAAGATTGCGCTGTGTGCTTGTGTAATATATAATAAAATAGAATTCCCCCCGAAATCTGGACGCTTGGCAACAGTGGCGTAACTACTAATTGGCGAGCTTAGGCGACGCCTAGGGGCAGTAACTGCCTAATCTATGTATAAATATATAGAGAACATATATGTTTTTTTAAATTTTTGTATTGACCTTTCCCAACCGGTGATGTATTTACTACACCTCCACTCTAATAATGGGAATATCGATATGTAATATAATAGATACGGGGCTCAGAATTTTTGTATTCCTCCGTAATATAATTACGAATCACATCAAAGTATTATAGTATATAAGTATTCATCTGCAGCGACGGAAATAAATAATTTGTCGGGAAATCGGGAATTTTGCGAGTTTTAGTTCGTGTCTCAGCAGAAAGGAATTTTATCAGTCACATTGATGGTGTTATACGTAAATGGGAGCTCACGCGGTCATCAATTCGAACTAGAATTTAAATATCTGATGACGATACCTCCAATGAGTGTGGAGGCTGAGCGTGCATTTTCAGCAGCAGGTTGCCTGGTTACCAAAATCAGATCCAGACTAAATGAAAAAAATAGCTTGCTATCGGTGTAGTGGTTACTTTATGCTGCGTGAGTTTTTATATGAGTTTCACTTTTCGTGACGTCCAAGCCAATTTTCCCCACCGCGCCCATAAAAATTTCGCTCCAAAAACAAAATAAAATTGTTGTTACTGTATGTTTGTTACTCTTCACGATAAATCAAACAGACCACACATCACATTCAAAATAAGCCCAACCAACAAACGTAATATTTAATTAATAAGGGAAGAACAAATATTTTCACGTTTCGCGTGTTAATTGGTACCGTATTTTAATGGCTACAGGCAACCAATTTAATTTTAAGCTCTGCTCTCGGAGCGAGAGTAAATATCGGGATGTTCAGGGACTCCCAATAAGGTCTATATTAAACCAACGAATTGCGTTTGACGGTATATTTTCAATTAAATACACAATAAAATTCAACCGCATGGTTGCACTTTGGAAACAATCGAGAGGGGGAGAGGTAAATATACACATGTTTTTGTATTAATATATATATATTAACATATCAATTATTAATTATATATTCGCCCGTATAATAAATTGTAATCAGATCATGGAGTTGGGTGGCATCGATTGCTGCCCAAAAACCGCACCTCGCCCTGACACATTAGCCTCCAAACAGACGGCCTCCCTGGGTTCGTTCGCTATCGGTTCGTAGACACCATCGTTATGAAGTCTGAAAAGCTGGCGGAAAGAAGGGTTTCAAAAGGCGGCGGCAACCTATTAAAGAAGCTATACATCGCCTATTGACTGAAAATTTGGACATGAGAAAGCTGCGCGCAAGATGGGTGCCGCGTTTGCTCACAATGAAACAAAAATCGCGTCGTGATAAAGTTTAAATCGAGCGTTTGGCGATGTTTCTCAGTAATGAGGCCAAGTTTTTGCATAAATTCAAGATGATATAAGGGTCCATCATTTTATTATTGGTCCCGATATTCGAGAGCATGCTAACTCGCTCAACAAAAGTGGACAGAAAAGTGCAAAACCAGAATTTAATATCCATGTACTCGAGAATATGTTTATTCTCAACTTGGAGTGGCCACTTGCACTTTGAGCGCAGGGGAAAAATAGCTGGATTTTACAATTTAAAAGTAAAAAAAAACTAGCTTTGATAGCAGTATAAATTAATAAGATATATAAATATATAGTTTATGGGCGGGGAGAAGTCTAGAATCGTTCACGACCTCATTTACTAGGAGTCACCTATGCAGATTAGGCTCTAAAGGGGCTTCCATGATTGTACAGATCATAGAAAGCCTCGGGTGTGCATTTATTCCCGTAAAATGTCGTCTTAAAAGAGGGCATAGTGGCCATTAGGTCTGTGTGTCCAACCGGTCCGCTTTTCGGACCGCTGACATGACGAATGAGCGTTTTGATATCTGACGCCACACCCGAGGAAAGACTGATCGGATGACTGATTTAACAATCGATCGAAAATATTTTTGTCTTTGAAATGACGTTATTATGCGAGCCCTATGCAAAATCTTTTTCTTACTTAATTCCTTAATAAAATCAAAAAACTGACAGGCTGCATGACAAATTGTTTTTTCAATTTTTGTAAGACAAGTTATAATAGGATGAGGTTATTTGATCATAAATCAGTTTGATAAGCATCAATTTCATGCTTTATGTTTATAAAATTGATGTTTGTCAAAGCAGTCGCATAGATGGAACCGTATGAAATATGGATGAAGTTCGAGATTGGAAAATTAATATTGGAGAGCTTCTCAACTTCTGACGTCCATGCTCTGATTAGCCCGATCGCGCAGGGAAACATCTTCGAGACGACCAGCAATTTGGAGTCGTCCCCTCAGCAAATGTAATCATGCATTAATTAAGCAAGCGTGGGTGAACAACCATATTAATTTTCAATTTCCTTTTCTCCCGGTCTTTTTGCACGTATAAGTAATTGACAGCTTGACGAACGCACAATTAAGACAATGTCGTCACGGATAAGTGGAAATATTGGCTGATCTTTCCCACGCTTCATCGTCATAAAATCTCGCAAATGTGGGTAGCAAAAGCGCCAATCTGTTTGTATATTATTTGACATCGATGTTTAAACGCCAAATTGGATAACTTTTTAATAATAGAAAAATTGCGGCAAAATCGCCGGAGCGCAATGGAGCGCGTCTTTCCCCTTGATGTAATAAAAATATGAAAGCGTACGTGATATTAGCATATAGAGAATTTCAGACGCATGCCATGTTCTGAAATAATATAGCGCAAAATTCTACTAAAAACCCATCGTCGTCGGGTGACCCCATTTTGAGGGCGGCTATTCAATTACCAACAACTCCCAAGACGAAATCTAATTCTGATATCATTTTATTTGATAAATGGGATGTTTATTAAGCTTAATAATGCGCCTCGATGAAACCAATCGAGTCATAAAAGGTATACTTCGCATCAAATCTAAATAGACATTAGCGCGTTCTGACGGAAACAAAGACGACAAACTAAAGGTCAGCTCAGTATTCAACGTAACAGCGTTTCCAGCACCTTGAGCACCTCCAGCTTAGATATATTGACTGATTATAAATTTCTCATTATAATGGGAAAAAGTTCTTCAGGCATGCCAAACTATTAAGATTTTTTCTTTACAACCTGAATATTGGTAGTATTATGACTTTATTATTCAGGCGACGGCATCACGCGGGTTCGCTCGCTGTCGGATCGTAAAATGTCCGAATTTCTTCGTTATCGCTTAAATATTGGACCGACTCAGTCAGCATAAGCTCGCAATAAAATAAATACAACAATATTTTTGACCGATTGTAAAATTTAAACAATCCACCCGATCAGTCTTCTTCAGACAACTTCGTTTCATAATGAGGATTTGTAATCGTTCTGTAGACAAATTTAGGTATGGCATCCGATCGCGAGGTGCTCTTTCGTCATATCAGCGGTCCGAAAAGCAGACCGATTGAACATGCAAACCTTATGGCCACTCCGTCTTATTTTAGGACTTTCGGCGGCATTTTCAATGATCTGTACGATCATGGAAGCAACGTAGCGTCTAGATACTTTCTATAATAGTATATTTTTACAACAGTAACCGCTATTTATACGTTAGGTCGGGTACTTTTGGGACTATCTTTATATATTGTTTTAAAACATACGATACCCTTAACCAGGCGACTCTATCAGATAGTAATTTAAAATTGACTTTTTGTTCAAGAGCTTATTTGCCTTGAAGAGAAAACTCCAGTTTGTCCAGTCATTTTCAATAATCTTTTTTGTTTTGATAGGTCCTACCGCGTGAGATACCTCGCGCTACTGTGTGATCTTACTGAGGCAAGCCTGGACTAGCGACATAGAGTGGTTTCCGCTGATTTTTTATTCAGGTGGGTATTTCATTCTACGGTGCCCACCCATAAACCCAAAGAGAGATTGATGACACGCTGCGATTTGTCACCCACACGGAGAAGGCGGCCAGCATCGCGAAGAATCTGGCCAGGTTGATGCCCAACATTGGTGGCTCAAAAACAAACAGGAGGATCACTCTACAACGAGATAGTGCACTCGGTACTGTTGTACGGCGCGCCGATATGGGCCGAGGTACTACAAATTGAAAGAGCCAAGCTCAACATGGCTAGAGCCCAGAGGAGCGAAATCAGAGTGGCTGCTGCATATCGTACGGTGTCGTCCTGGCACTGACTGCCATACCGCCAATCGACTTGCTCGCTTACGAGAGACAGGCAATACAGAAAGGCGAAGACAAGAATAACGCTAAGCAAAGCACCATGGCGGCGTGGCTGTCCTGATGGGACAACTCCGCAAAAGGTCGGTAGACGCACGAGATAATATCGAACCTGAGAATCTGGGTAGCCAGAAAGCACGGTTAGCACAATTAGTAGCCGGGTGGCAGCCGAAGAGGAGGGGGGGGGTTTAGTGGGTAAAAATCTCACACTACCACCAGAATGGTGGTGTCTTTCGTAAGATTCCCCCTTCACAAAAAAACCCAAAGGGTGATAGCAGCCTCATCGTTTTGCTCATCAAACGACGCTGGGATAAACCAGCTAACATGAGTTGGGTGCGCAGTTTACCATATGTTGCGCATCCATAGAGTGGGGTGTGGAGCTTCCGACTACAGGATACGTAGGAGGATTCTGTACAAAGGCGAAACAACTATCTTCAATAACCTAGGGAGAATGCACAGAGGAGGCGAAGCCACCACGAGGAAGATTGTCTTCTGTCAATATGCACCAAGGAAAATTGATGAAATAAGGTAAAGTTTGGAATTACCAATGAGGTCCAATCTCAGCTGTAAGATGTCTGCAGCAGATGACAGACTGCAGGGGCCGCTCTTTCCTCACGGAACTTGTATTGGTTCGGCCATTTGTAATATCTAGCCATGGAGATGACCTTTTGCATAGAATCATCCCCATGGAATCAACAGTTCCACATTCCACTTTAAGCCATTCCAGCATCGTTTGATGAGCAAACCGACGAGGTTATTTTCGCGCGCTTTTGCTCTAAATCATTACCTCAGAGATTCGAGCTTGCCCACGGGCGTAGGAAAGCTCCCAAGGGTTTATGGGGCACTGTAGAGTAAAACACCTAGTCCACCAAAAAACAACAAACATGTAGTCCCTGTAGATTTTTCTGAACAATATCCCAAGAGTTCTATTAAAGCAACTCTTTCTAATATCATTTATTTAGAAGCCACTTCCATATTATGCCTTTTTCTTACTCTATTTAAATTAAAATACCAGGCGTTCAAGTACTTCCTTTGATAATTATTCTTTGTTCCACATGAAATAATTTCTTGGAATCCTTACACGTACGATAGAACTTTCTTAGAATCAATCCTGTTCTAATCTTAAGCAGTGTTCTTGAATAACACCATGGAAAGTCCTATTGAAAAGCTTTTATCCTCTGCTATTCATGACACATTAAATCGTTTGCTAAAATCAAGCCATCCATTTTATAGCACATATTTTCAGAAATCGCTCAATATATCATTTTATGCTAAAGTAGATACATTATTGACCGTTTCTTGATGTTCTGAATTTGTATATGTCATAAAAATGATTATTTTAAAAAGAGCTGTAACAAGGCATGATTGATTGGCATAAACGTATTAATAAAATATTGAACAAAACATGGTGGCGGTGGAGTGAATTTCCTCCCCTATCATGTTACGTCAAAAAATAAAACGACAGCGAATCGAGGGGAATACTATCCAGAAACATGGCGATATTTAATATGCATATTGCCATTCAATATGAATCAATATGATAAAAGAAAATATTCAGAAGGATACACAGGAGAATGGATAAGACGCGGAAGAGTTCGTATCGGAATATTGATAAAAAAAAATGTATTTATTTGGAGCAATTTCCTCCCTCGGATATTTGCTGCCATTGCTGAAATAAATAGTACTTATTCCTTTTGAAGTAGATTGTTTGATATGGAAAAAAAGCTTAAAACGTATTTATTTCAACGGTAGACAGCAGAAGGGCGGCCAAATATACGAGGTAGACGAGCGAATGGAATTGACAGCGGTCAATAATTTCCACAAAGAGAAAAAAAATCCTTTTATTCGCGGAATCAATGGACTCCGCAAATGGAACATAAACGACATAATAGTGACAAAATGAAGGGTGCAAAATGAAAAATCTGCATTTCAGCCGCACCATTATTCATACTATGTTTTTTCGTAGAAAAACAAACATGTTTAAATACATTTAAGCTTTTTTTTTGTGAGGTAGATGCGTTCTGGGAAAAATCGCACAAAAAAGCTATGACTTATATAGAAAAAGTAAAGATGCGTTCCATGGATTTTAAAAAAGAAAAGAAAAAAATGTTTTAAAAAAATCCGCATAACTTCGAAATCGCACAAAAAGAGGTTTGAGTGTATTTAAAAGTTATTGAGCTAGGGTAATATATGTATGAATCCAAAAATGTCTTCACATTTTACATCGGTGTTTCCATTTTATTTTAAATAAATTCAATATGGGTCATTAGGGCTGCCCATTGAATGATCTTTGCTACGTTCAAGAAATGCTCAAAAACCGTAAATAATCCCACAGGACAGAATGTAGTATTCACACAAATCGCCTTCAGGCAACAAAATATACAAGTCGAATAAGTTTCTACGCAATTTCTAATATCTGTAAAAACGACGGTGGTTCAAAGGTTAATCTTTCTATATATTTCTGTTTCAAAGGACTTAAATTTATCAATAGACTAACGACACGTGCCGCCAAATAATAGCGTTTTAGACTAAGCATAGGCAGAAAATAGAATATAATATTCATTCGACAAAATCTCAATGTCATCTGAAGACATGGCTTTAATTAATTATGTAATCTCCGCGACTAAAATTCGGATTTATTAAATACTAGCTGGTACCCGGCGCGTTGCTGCCACAGAAGAAATAGTTCTAAAAATACCATTTGAAATTTGAAAGAGTTATCTTGTTTAATTAGCAATGATATAAATAATGATATTTTTTCCGACAATTAATACATTTATTGATATTGAATGATATATAAAGAAAAAAATATTAAAAGCATACATTTTGCTTACTTAATTGTTCTGCTAAGTGCTTTAGGGTAGAGAATAGTTTTGGCTTTTCCGTCTTTAACAAATACAAATAAATTTCTCTGCTGTCCAACGTGGATTTTATAGATTCTTCCGCACACTTGAAGTGCCTTGTTGATGGTCATTGAGAATGCAAGTCCAACGGGGAGCTGCAGTCGTCTCTTATCAAATTGCACGTCGGTGGGAATGAGCACATCTTCTCCTTTCGACTTTCCATTAAGAATATATAGTTGTTTCGATGATATTCGGCATCAATTTCTTCATAGTGAGTCTTGTTCCAATTTGTAAGGTGGCACATCAGGAAGATCTGACGAATTTAAAAACTCGATTGGATAGTTAGTAACTTGGTCTGCATTCATGGCGCTATCAATCGATTTGTAGGTAACAAAATCATTTGCAATTTGTTATTGTATTGTGTGGTTGATTGTATTGACGTCGGTGTTTTCTGCTGCCAAAATAGCATGTTCGCAAAGCCAATAATGATTTTTATAATTACTAAAAATCTGCGGAAAAACTTTCTGAATGAGTAAATCGATGGATGGCACAACAACGCAAAAGTTCGATGGAAATGAAATAAACTTGGTAGCATCAACATGCACTTTTCCTTCACCAATGTTCAATAGTCGTTTTAAAAATGTGGCTGCCGACGCATCACGCTACAAATGTACCCGCATATTTGTCTTTAATGTCAGTTTTCGCACGTCTCTCCAAAGATGCGATGCTTTGAGGCAAGAATCAGCTGGTGTCGATGAAAGCATCACTGGAAGAGGTTGTCGAAAGTCGCCACATAATAAAATTAGAGCGCCACCAAACGGTTTTGCATTTGATCGTAAGTCTTTAAGAGTTCGATCAAGCATTGCATTCGTCCCAGATAATCCCCTTGCAAATTTTCAAAACTTTAGCTATGTCAGAAACTTTAGGAATGTTACATGTCAGAGCTTCCAATAAATGCATATCTAATGGCAATTTGAATGCCGAATGCGCTGTTCGTCCACCATCTAATAATGTTGCCGCAATACCTAATGAAGCAAGAGCTAAAGCAATTCTATTTTGAGATCGAATGTGAGCCAATAGTAAAGTGATGAGATACGTTTTTCCAGTACCGCCAGGCGCATCAAGGAAGAACAGATCATTTGTAATTGTATCGTAGGTCAATTTTTGTTCCGCAAGCAAAATTTGTTCGTTTGCTTCGACAAATGCATCCAAATCATTAGCATTGTACTGCTGTTCAAGTGCAGAACGAATTCTTGTTGAATGAATTCTTTGATGTTGATGGTTAAGCAAATGTCTTCGATTTCGATCAGAGCTTGATTGAAAATCAAGCTCTGATCAAATCAAATCAATCGTCAACATATTGTTATTAAATAAAATAATTATTCATTTGATTCTTGTTTTTTATTTTTTAAATTAAATTTAAATTCAAATCTGGTTAGGTTAGGTTTGTTTGTTTTCATTGTGTCGAAATGAAGGCGTTTTCAATTTACCAATAAATTTGCCCCTCGTTAACAGGATTTAACCTTTATCCATTTTACACTGGGATGCAATCTGTAATCGTAATGAATATCATATTGAAATGCAGCAATATTCAAATCAACATGTACTTTCGATTCTCGTTGCACGTTGGTCGTCTGATTTTTTATCGGATAGCACTCAAACGTACTTTTTCGGTTGTTACGTACGTGAATAAGCGATGAATGAAATGAAGCATTTTAAAAGTGCTTGCGATAAATAATTGGATATAATGACTCAAGCCGATGGATAAACCTGCAATGACATTGGACGTTTGAGTATTGTGTTTTATTTGACGACCGACACGACGCATCCTACTGCAAATGTTCAGGTCTATATAACTATAGCTTAGCAACGCATAATCTCAAACACGTCAGAATCAACAATTTCCACATTAAGTTTTGAATTTAAAATAATCTAATGTAAGTTTTAATGTTGGACTAGCCTATGTCACCCCCTGATCCTTGGCAATAGTGGACCAGTTTTGTATCAATCGATGAACGCGGCATATCAACCCATTTCGCCCGAGCATTAGACGGGAAACGCAACTTATTTTTATATATTAGATTATACAATAAGCTCAACTAGATCACATCAAAAGTCGACGTCTCTGTGAATAAATATGGCGAAATTTTATAATAAAATAAGAATAAGAAAAGGCTTGAGCTAAAGGGGATTTAATGGCGCTTTAAAATTTACTTGTGTACGCTTTTTATTTCGCTTTAAACCCATTTATATTCGTATCGGACGATTAATTTTGCCGATAACAGTCAATCTGTCGTGCGGAAATTCAGATGTGGAGCGATTTTTTTTTGGAAAATAAAACTGTGGATATTTTCCATTTCAGACGTGAGGCATGGCTTGAAATTATACGAGGATTTCACGAAATGTAAATTCGAAATTACTCGCGAAACAAAGCCGAAAGAAATTTAAATCAATTTACAAATTTACATTTCGAATGTGATAGCCCTCGATAAGAAGACATGCCCGATTTTCGGAAGCAATTCCAACAGCCTATAAAATTTTGCTTGAAGTTTAATATGGTTGTCGACTTATTTCTATATTTGCAAATAGACGCCTGGCCTCTTATTGCTTTAATAACGAGCTCCCAATCTATAGTAGGAAGATTTTGTATAGAAGGCTGTCCTTGATTACAATATAAAATTCAATTTAATCTGACGTTGAGCGAATTTTATCCGACCATCCTTTTACAATTGTCTAAAGGTAGCATAATTGGATAGACGAATTGTTACTTTGTACGGAAAAAAGCCAGGAGATAAATAGTCTGGCATCGAAGAAAGAGAGAACGCGCTATGTGCGAGTGAAATAGTGTTCCTAAAGTGTTCCTAAAATAATATATATGACTAGAGCATGTGGATGACATCTTCATAATCTGGGTGACATGGTATGATCGGACAACAGCGACTTTACCAGTATTGTGGACTCTTAATGCCTATGGACTGGCCACACAGAGTGTCTTCCATCAGTTTTTCAATCCTCGGGCGCGCTATGCGCAGTGCTTCTAGGCGCCCACCCCTTTTAAACTACACCCTTTAGAGGAGGCAATGCACCGCGAGGAAGACTACGTGCACTCGAAATAGCAATAGAGAAAGGAGGATTACTGCCACCTCAGCTTCAAGTGGACTGCAGCGGATGACGGACTTCAAGGAGCAAGAGCTGTTCTCCCCTGTGTGCTATTGAAGATAGTGGTGTCGTCTTTTGCACAAAATTCTCTTACTCTTCCTATAATCGGCAGTTCCACATTCCACTTTATAGGTGCGCGATACAGGGTAAGCTTCGCACCCAACTCATGTTAGCTGGGCTACGTATCATTATCCCAGGGATACGACTGTTATCCACGGGTGTGGGGTTGTCTCCTCCTATGGGATTTTATGGGTAGGCACCGTAGAGTGAGCACCCCGTATGGGTGTTAAGTCCGGAAGCACCTGGGTCAGACCGCACAGAAGCGGGCAGGCATGGACTGTTAGTACCACCACTACTGGACGGTTTGGGGAGAGTTCGCCACCAAGGTGATCACCTTTAAAGAGGAGGACGAAACCACAAGAGAGAATAAACCACTAACGGTAAGCGGTAAGTAAAGAAGGGCCTGCCGAGCCAGAGAGTCGCGTTTTACAATGCCTGACAGCCAGTAAGACGCGATGAATGATAATCAAGGAGGGGTTTTAGTGGGTAACCGGATCCGGATTTTTCATTTTTGAGATTTAACTTAGCTTAATTTTTAGATTTAATCCGGATCCCCACACTTTTGCCGGGTACGGACCCTGGTATGTGTGTTTAAAACATTTTCCTTCCTTGCGAAAAAAAAGGCATAGACTGTATAAAAAGAGCTCGAATATTGGTAAATCTGGTGTTATCCACGGGCTTCGAGTTGCTCGCCTCGCTGGGGTTTTATGGGTGGGCACCGTAGAGTGAAAGACCCACACGGAAAATCTGGGTGAGCAGAAGCGGGATGCTTTTGTGCGGGAATCTGCTTCCAATATTGCGAAAACGTATACATTTAATGATAGGGAATTGATACTAGAGGCCGGAAACATGAAATTACAAAAAAGTATTCAATATAAAAAGTGAAAGAATTTGCAACCCAAACGTAAATATTACATTGCATTTTTCATCCCACTGTATTTTGTCGCATGTCGGCCGAGAGAGAGGCGCTCATATGCCGTATCAGAGGTCCTGTTTCTGGACCTCTTGGTCACAGGGACTTGGTGGCCAGACCCGGTGCCTTTTCGGCGTTGAAGGCTTTCTGCCATAGTTTCGGAGCCAAATGCGACTTGGACGGATACTATTAATATGTAATATTTCCATATCAATTTCGCAGCTATTTTTAAAAAATAAAATGTTGCGAAACCGAGACGAGGTAATTTATGGGTTTTATTGATTCTAAAAGTGCGGATATTTATGAAAATAGTAGGAGTATTTAGTTTATCGTTAGATATAGAAGCCAATAGATATTGCTTTGATTGAATAAGTTTTGTAAATGTTATGACGTTTTAATTTCCCCTATGAATTACGAACGTTCATGTGATATGCCCCAATATATCGAAAGCACCTAATGAGGTACTTAATGTAAATCTGATTACAAGGCAATTTGAGTTTCATGAAATGGTATTTCAGCAGAACTTTGCCGAGTTTATAGTAACTTGGTACAGCGCTAACTTCTACCTTTCTTGATATATTACAGAGTCTACCAGTTCTGGTTATATGGTAACTCAATCTTCAATCAAAACTTTATGATATCCGATCAGTCTCATCGATAAGTATAAAGGCTTGGATGTATCTCCGTGGCTTGAAAATGACTTTCAACAAGATTAGGTTTGTTTCATCTTTTAAATGTACTAATCAGTACGTGATAGCTTTGTTACGGATTTTATACTAATAACGCCTAGTATTAAAATTAAATATGCATGTAATTAGGGATGATGGTACAAATTTTCATATAAATTTAAACACTGAACCTTTGCCTCACGTTTTATATTCCGTTTATCGCATAAGGCGTAATGCGAATTTTAGGGAGCAAAATCGTTTTAAATCCAAGCCCTGATTTTTTTTAACTTCACGCATATTATTAATTATGAACTAAACTAAAACACGTCGAATATAACACGAAATTATGAGAAGATCTATTACGAGATGATGTTCACATAACGTTTGGAGCTCGTTTTAAACACATATCCCATGGCGATCACGTGTCGATATAATAAGATCCAATTAGATAGATCATGTTATAATCCCCAAATGTATTATTCAAGCTTGCGGTTTAAATCGTATTAAATAAAAATAAAAACGCTATAAGGGAAGGTGGGGGCGTATTCTCAGCAGGGATTGTGGATCCAATTGTCCTATAATTGGGGCCATCTCCACAATTAATACCTAAATAGACGTTTCGTACAATCCATAGAACACAACAGATCCCATAAATAGCCACAATAACCACCATTATGTGGCTCGAGGTTAAAGCATTTTCAATTATACGAGCTTTCTTCAACTGTATATTTCTTATTAGGGTAGAAGAAACCCCATTGAGTTTGATGGTAAATAAATTGCAGAATAAATGCACTAAGAACAGCGAAACGACATTTATCTAATCAAAAGATGCATTTCAATCATGCTGACATAATTTTAATTAGGTTTCTTATATATAAAATATTTGTGATATTAAATGTGTCATTATTAATTATTTTTGTTAATCCGCATGAGAGGTCATGGACATGTACGGCGAAGCGTCAATCACAAGTTTCATCCTTCGTTGCCGTCTTCACTTGGAAATGGCATGGATGCCAACTCATAGATAGATGGTAAACGATGTAATTAAAGTTTTAATAATATTTAAACGAAATATTAATATAATTGGGCGTTTGTAATATTTAATATAGATTTGAACACAAAATTATTAAATTATGTGGATTAAATTTATGTTTAAAAATTTGGGAAACCAACAGCGACATGCTAATTTGATTTTAATTAATGTACTCCTAATGAGATTCCCTTTTCAAGGGTTCATCTAAAATATGCCATAAAGAAGGAAGCCATCTTTATGGGGTGCGATCTGATGGAAAAGCCCCACAAAAATGTATTTCCAGATTCCATAAATAGTTGGTCTGATGTCGATGAGACCATTGGCATAACTGGAAGACATGTATTATAGATAAATTTTTGCTATGAAAAATGTATTTTTTTTAAATCACTTATAATCCTTATTTTAATATGTTTGTATTTCTATATTTACTAATATTTACTTTCTCCAGCTTATAATATTCTTGTGAATTTATTCGGTGAAGATATACACTATACATACCTGTTCTGTTTAAAAAATAAGATTTCCGTAGAGGAAGTGCATTACACAACTTGAAAGCACCAGGAGACTTGAGCTTTGAAGAACAGGAAAAGACCGGACCGGTCATTTGTAGTACCTAGCCATGGAGACGAGTCACCGTTCGAGCAGTCTAAAGCCGTTACTTGTACAAATTCCCACTACTTCTGTAATTAGCAGTTAGCACAGGGTAAGCTGCGCACCCAACTCATTTTAGCTGGATTACTTAAGCAGCTTTTGATGAGCAAACCGACGAAGTTGCTTTCGCTTACCTCTACTTCACATCATTACCTCAGGAGTTCAACTGTTACCCACGGGCGTAGGGTGGCCTTCTCCCTTGAGATTTTATACGTAAGCATCATAGAATGAAACACCTACCCAAAGCCAGTGGGTAACAGTACTATTCATTTTAATTCCTATGCCTTCCACATGGGAATAAACGGACATTGACTCTATATAAAAAGAGCTCGAATTCTGGTAGATCTGATGTTACCCATGAGCTTCGAGTTGCCCCCCCTCGTTGGCATTTTTTAGGTGGGCACCGTAGAGTAAAAAACCTACGTGGATAATCTGGGTGAGCCGAAGCGGGATGCTTTTCTATGGAAATCTGCTTCCAACAATGCATGTTGGAACGTGTAAATTTAATAATTGGGAACTGGATTAATGTCATATAACTAGAAGCCAGAAAATTGATATTGCAGAAAGTATTTAATACAAAAAAAGTAAAATAATTGACAACCCAAGCAAAGATATTATATTGCATTATTTATCTCACAGTTTTTTCTAATAAACTCAACTGTCTTCTCCACAAGATGTGCTTAATTCATTGATAATTATGAAGCACCTCTACTCCATATCATTACCCCAGGGGCTCGACTGTTGCCCACGGGCATAGGGTTGCCCTTCCCCTGGGGTTTTATGAATGGGCATCGTGGACTCTAACACCCATCCAGACAGATGAATGACAGAAAAAATAGTTAATATGTTTATGAAATTATGAGGCTAAAGATTTAGTGATATATTTCATTGTATTTAGAGCTATTTGTGAGTGTCAGAAGACCCGCTGAAAGACCTGGACTTCGCTGGATTAATTAAATTAACAACGATGCCGCGCGTCTGGGTTTAGCCAACAGGAGAGAGGAGATTCAGGACAGACATAAATAATGGAACGCGTCGTTGGTATCAGTCAGACAGTGGCGGATTTAGCACTTGGCGCAATTTAAGTCTGAGGCCCCCAAGATCCATTTGTTTTTTGGCTTGGGGCAAATTCTGGCATTCGGCCCTGGATATGCGAGGCGGTTTAAATATTACGATTTCACTTTTAAGAAGCATGTTGGCAGAGAACTTGGGCTTTTCTGTGCTCATAAGCCTAAATCCGCCACTGGTGTCACAGATCTCAGATCTCTTAGATGACTCATATAGCTTTATAAGAAAATCCCGGCTATCAACAACGCATTTCGCCATTTTCGTCTGTCCTGAGCCTCCTCCCTTCAATGACCTAGGACCAGACATGCCGTGTCTATCTGATAAGCTCAATGACTCTTTCGACGGGTCTGCTGTCGCTCGGTCCCCCAACTTGCTTGCATGTATGTTAATTAATATGTACATGGTTTTAAACAGTCCATGTTTTATCCATTTTAATTACGATTGGGCTTAATCAACAAACCAAGCAAGCGTTTTTCAAAGTCAAATTGAAATGCGAACAAATTTAGATTTTTAACAATCGACATTAAATTTAACGAGCATTTATATTATAATATCCATTTTAGTCGTCTGGCCACCCTTATTTTGGGCGATGATTTCGGTTATCTTTCACACACTAATGTATATAGTCCCATCTGTTAGCGAGAATGTATGACGGTTTGTTACTCTGACTAATGTACATGCTAAATACTTGATAAGGGTACGCACTCATTTGATAGCGGTTTCCAAGAATTACATTAATAATTGTAACCCGATAATTACTTCGTAATAACAGTATCCCGGTCGGGAATAATATATAGCCAACAACAAAAGTTACGAACTGCCAATTTAAAATTCTGCACGGCGTTCGGACGATGATTGTAATTAGATTAATGGAGGGTCTCTACTGGTACATCTCTTTCAAACACTCCATCGATACTTTCGGATGTTGGGAAATAGTCTTGGCATGGAAAATGTTTTTCAGAAGGACCCTTGACATTTAAATGTCGGAAATCGAGATAATCGTATCTGCGTACATGTAGTATGGATGACGTATACGACGCGTCGAATTCCATTTCGGTCTTTGACGTTGAAATGTGCAACTCATAAAATGACGCAAACTTCAGATTATTCTCATGAAAGTGTCGTAAAAAGCTCATTCAAAGGACGCTGAACAATTTTCAGAATTCTCGAGACAAAATGGGGATGTTCATTAAATGCTCAAATGTGGCAATGTTTAGAATTACGATCAATTATGACAAATGTAATATCATCCTGTATTCCAAACACTATCTCTGCCAAATGCATATTTGAATACATGAAAGCGTGGATGGCGATCACATTTTTAATACGCATCAAAGTCGGCAATGATCTTGCAGCGTGGGGAAATACAACTTCTCAGGAAAAAAAGACAGAGTCGACCGATAGTCTTGGCCGCGGGAAGATGCGGTCATTCCGCTAGTACCGTCTGTAGTCTCATAGTTGTGAACTCTTTCCAAATAAGTGAAAAGAGTTGAAAAAAGAGCACTGTCAATTTAATTAGTATATAAACACAATCAAATTATTGTTACGGTCTAACTTATACGTTAATATGAGGATTCATCCTGTTCATAATTAATACTTTAATGGATGAATGTAAAACAATGGATAAATAAGAAAACAGCAAGGTGAATTTCATGACATTTATGGAGCAAAGTAAACAACCAGAGTACCACGCATCAAATTATTTTATGATCGCCGAGCTCCACGAAAATTATATTTACAACCGACGCCCGTAAAAAGGATGCAACCCCCACATTAAATATTTTATGTGCTTTGTTCGCCGGGGATGAAAAACAGGCTTGCGGGCACCATTAATTCTACAATTTATTCGTTTAACATTGATCTTGTTTAACAAGTTGCTAAAGCACATTTTATTTTTTTGCGAAAAGGGTTGCGATAAAAGCTTGAACTTCAGAAAGGGTAGTCTACGAGCTAGACTCGAGCGAATCAATACAGTCCAGAGGGCGGATTATCACATCAAAGATTTCATACGAGAGCTTGAATAAACGCAAGAAGACCTACCGAAATCTGCCAGAATTGATCTTTATAACTGCCGCCGTGTTATTTATAATATCGTTTGCGCTTCAATTTTTACAGACTATCATAATTTATATGTTTGCTTTATGACCTAAATACATTTATATGCGGAATTGAAACATGCCGGATATTCAATTATCCGTGGCAGAGCGCGTCGTTGCTGTGAAATATTCAATAATCGCATAAATTCCGCAATATGTTCAATAAATTTATGTTGCGGTTGCAAATATAAAGCTGCAATACCATAAATGACCCAATGTATTTTTATATCTTAAAGTGTTCATATTTATCAGTTATGGTATCTATTTATTTTCGATTATTTAAACCCCAAAGATATCTCAGCTGCGAGACTTTGATGGCGAGAGGCATATTTTATGAGCATGGACAAGGCTAGTCCCAAAGCGCCGGACAACATGTCTTCTCTTGTTCACGGCTTTCGATGTAGTCTAGCACTACACGGCTCCGACGGTGTCAGAACTTATTTAATCTGCCCGATAAAAGGTCTACGGCCCCAATTCTTAAATGTATTTCAAATTGGGAGTATTAAAGGACTAAATATATCACAGATAGGACGTCGAACGATACTGATCCGCTTACAAATTTATATATTTATCTCAATTTTCCCATAATGAATGGCTCGAATACGCCAACACAGCCATGACAAAAGGGGCTTCGTTGCTTTGTCATTATCGGCGTCAAATTAAGGGATGAACGACGTTCGCGGTTGCTCCCTTGTTGATGAGATTCCTGAGACAAACACACAGCAACAGCCAAATATACCATAATGGACGTAGTCGAGACATATTTGAATGCCTCCTAGTTAATCGAGGCAACGACACAAAGCTCCACGGAATCTATGATTGCCCTTCAGAGCCAATCGTAATGGCATTGATAAACCGGTTGCGATTATATGTGTCCACAAGTGCATTCGACATGCTAATTTGAGGGAAGTTCGAATAAAACATATCGACATTCCTTATCGTGGCCGGTAATGAACTAAATGCGTCATATGCTGTTTTATCATAGGAGTCGTATGTGCGGAGATTACCGACGCGCTAAGGTTCTATTCTAACGTCGGTCTGTTATCGTAACTAAAAATAATTCTTCTATTTTTGTACCCTTCATGGAATGATGGTAGGTTTGACGTCCGCTCTTAGTTTGTGACCTCAACCCATTTTTGAGAGGTGATCTCATTTGTCTGGCCCTGGAACCGGAGGGCTATCAGTGCAAGCATCGATAACGCCATGTTACAATGCCACTTCTGCATAGGGTTTCCCGTTTCGAACGAAACGCTCTGTTTTATTCCGAGATAAAATTTATTGTTATGGAAACCATATTTCAAGCTCGAAGTCGAATTTGCAGCTAGGGGTGGGTGGAAGGTTGGTAGTGAAATTTGCGCGGAAACTTCTCATCAAAGAAGAGTTAAAGGATTGACCTTTAAATTTGACAAAGCATTGAAATAATTCCGAAAAAGTTTAGCATATTTCACCTCAAAATGTATAAATTTAATGTTTACCCCCACGGCTCTACCATAAAGCCATGTAAAGCATGTCTCAAAGTCGTTTTATATAAAATGGTTGCCTTAAGAATTATTGTTAGCAAGAGTTTTTGAATTTTTGGATCATTTTGCACAGAAGGGAGAAGCTTTTCTGGATTCTATCGTGCCGGGGGATGAGACATGGGTATGTCACTACACCCCAGAATCCAAAAGATAATCCAAAAAGAGGTGATGGAAGCGCGCGATGATCTCTCCATCGGAAGAATTTACTGTGACTGAACAAAATGGCCGATAAACACGCGAGATCAAACTATCCAACCATTGGGATTCCCCTTACAAGCCAGATGTGCCAACTTCGATTAAAAAAAAATCAAAAAGAGCATTCTTACATGTTGAGCTCGGAGACAGAGAGAAACGGAGAGAGTTTTGTACGATTGTATAGATCGTTAATCCAAATTTATCGACTAATGATGATATGTGAATGTTATAATTAATCGATTTCAATCGTATTCCATGTGTATTGTTTATGTTTACTTAAATAAATAACCGAATATTGTGTGCTATCGACAGTGTTTGTTTCTTTATGTACAAGCTTTATACACGCTGCGACGGTCCTGACAGATAAGTGGATTTGCAGAGCCGTAGCGAGGGTATGAAGCGCCCGTGGCAAGTATATAACTTCATTCCACCCCCCCCCCCCCATTTTTAAAAGTTAAATAATACTATTATATATGCGATATATTAAATATAAATACATACGAGCCACTTATGTAAATTAGCTTCATTATTATTATTGTACTACTATTAGGGAGCTTCCGTGATCGTACAGATCATAAAAATTGCAGCAAAAAGCCCTAAAAAAGGATGGAGTGGCCACAAGGTCTGTGTGTCCAACCGGTCCGCTTTTCGGATCGCTGATGCATGATGAGTGAGCGCCTCGCGATCGAACGCCATACCCGAACATGTCTACAAAACCATGTGCAACTTTCGACTGGGTTAGTATTCTGCGTTTTGCGCCCCAAGCCCAGTTGCGCCCGCCACGGGCGCAACTGGGCGGTGGACATACCAATATAGCATCTAAGCTTATGATGATTGAAAATTAGCTCACTACACAAAGGGGCTTAAATTCATTCAGAGCATTCCCACAGAAAACCCAAATGACACTAAAAAAAAGTTTTTAATGGCACATCGGACGGCATTGATAAATTCTAAAAACATGAATGAATTAAATACTTGGCGAGCTTTATGCGTATAGAATACGAAATAGCAGGCAAGGGTGGAGAAGTTCAATAAGGGGCGAGAAACTGTTAACTCCAAATGAGACAACAAATGGAAGAGACCACATCGTTGACGATTAATTGTCTTCGAAAACGCTTTCGACGTACGACAATATTCATTGCATCGTCAAAGGCACAAAATTAGAAAGAAATACATTGACCCAATGGAAAGGAATATTGGGTCCTCCCGAAACAAATCCATTATTTTCGCCGCACGCTCTCATTTGAGTTCAATCTGTGTACAGACACGGCGAAAGAAACATGTCTGTATTTTTTTCTTGCTGTGCGATTTGTCAGCTTTATTTTTTGTGTCATTTTATTGAATCAAAACACCGAACCTTCAAATTTTGTTGAAGATATGCTGCGAATTGAATCAGATTATTGTTATCGACATAAACGACCGCAATTTTCCTCCCACAAATTATCGCCGGAGACAAGAAATTGAATGAAAATGATAACTGCGAAAGTTTATTGCCGACAAGCCAAATTCTCTTGTGAAAAAATAAAGCAATTAAACTGGGAAGTTCTATCATATTTTTCATATTCATCAGACGTACAACACCTACTGATTACTACCCATTCCTATATTTAGAACATCCATCCATTTTCTATAAAAAGGGAATAAAAACACGCAGGAACGTTGCGGGTTGGTAGTTAATAATGAAGGTGACCATATATTATATTGATTTGTGATAAAAAGTTTAAAAAATTAAAGTTTTAAGTTGAAAAACAAAATAATTTATTTCTTTCGGGATAACCTAATATTATATATGGGAGCTTGATACACACAATATTAAATTTTTATATATTTGGCAGTAAACAGGTCATGTGGCAAGGATTTGTGATTAAAAAGCGAAAAGTATTTTTTAAGTCTTTTCAATAAAAATTATCAAAAGATTAAAGGACATTCGTCGAGGGAGCGTATCGAATTTCACTCAAAATCAACACTACAGACAAATCGAGTTCGTAAAGGGTGTGTTATGTCATGATTACACACATATGTTTGCCGACATGTATTTGCTGAAGCGATCACAAAAAAGAAACATATGCGTATAGATCCGGCGGATTTCAGCAGATCTGATATCGGCGAAATTTTTCACAAAACAAATACGCGTATTTGCCGTGGATTTATCAAAACGAAATAGGCAATGGTTATCGCGTGTCCCACAACATAATTTGGCCATTGATTAAAAAGTATCCGATAAAACAACACTGGAGCGAATTCAGCCTCAACGCGTTTGAATTTAAAACGGCAACAAGTAAATTTCGACATTCGACGGCTTTGCCCGTATGACGAAAAGCGTATTTTCCAAAGCTTAATCTATATTGATTTATTAAAAAATCATAATATAATAAATGCTTGAAGTGATTTTTTTAAAGTGTATTTGTGTAATCTTTTTCTATCTATATATAAAAATCAATATCTCCTGTCCGGCGTCCATCCGGCGTTCGATGTTCGATCCGGTTGTTAAGGTAAAATAAGCTTTTTGTCAACTATGCCGAGAGGCGATAATGGCACGCCCGGTTTTGCTAAGGCAAAAGAGGCGTTCGAATTGAAACGTGCGCAGTTTCCGGTACGAACATCAACAAAGAACAGAAAAACACAGGGTATGCGTGCATGCTTCTCACATGGATAGCTGTATGTGGGCTGCCCACGCCTCGCAAAGTGCACAGCATGGTGCAAAACGATTTTTTTTCTCTTTCCGATCTACTGCCGCTTGTTATTTTCAATTTTCGTGACGTACAAGCCAATTTGTCTTAACGCGCCTTTACACGTTTCACCGAGATTCACAAGATTGATATTTTCATCTGCATGCATTATTAATTTTTGGCCCACGCGATATTAATTTAGAACAGATTCGATCGAAAACACGCGGGCGTAAAATGCGAGACACCCCAGACTGAATTTAGTAGATCCAGCTATGAATTTTATACAGTGTATTTTGTACATATTTTAATGTGATTAAATCACAGGCAAGATGTGATCACTGTTTCAAAATAATGCTCTTCTGGGTCACTGACTAAGACCTGATTAGATTACAGACTTGTTTGCATCCCCCGGCGACGGGAGTCCTTGGTCGTTTATTTGTTGTAGTAATATATTTTTTTACACGGGGGATAAATTTACAAAGGACCCAAAAATTACAATTTGAAACGCTGCGAAAAATTCAACATTCAATATGAAAAACGACAAAGAGCCCGTTCAATTTTCGACGAGGACATTGGAACTTATCTCCTCAGTTTTGAGTTTGCTCCGCGATTAAAAACATCTGAGTGCTTGACAAACAGGGGATGGATTAAGGATAAAATGTTCGTCGAAAATAAGAGGATTTGGGAGACTCAAAAGATTACTCGAGACGACGCTATTCAACACGAGTTGATAATTTCGTTTTTTCAAGAGAAAAAGAGAATCGTCTTGGAAGAAATTAGCGCCTGTTTATTCTATTTAGCCATTTGGAATATAAGACGTTTATTTTTGGATCTAAAAAAGTCTCTAAATACTTCCTTAATGCAATAAATACCGCTAAGAATTAAAGAATTGGAGAAAAATTGGAATTTAATTTAGTTTTGCATTATTTGTTGTAAAGTGGTTAGAAAGAGATGCTATGCGCATGTGCCGTGGCGCCTTTACCGTGTGTGTCTATAAGAAGCATTAAGCAACTACTGTACCAGTAGCGAGCCTATTTTATTATATATTACACAACGCAATCGCTTAGCTAATAATTTTCAATGGGTGAAGAGTGAAATGAAGAAAAATACAAGTACACACAGAGTGCAAATCATTAAACGAAAAAAGTTGTCTTGGAAAGCAATAAAGGATAAAGCTAGACAAAGGGCAAAAAATAATAAAAACCGCAAACAAATGAATAAAAGCAACATTATTTTATGCTGTTTTTTTTGTGCGTGCATTTATGCGTTTGGAGTCGAGTGATACAAAAAAAAAATCTCGCACATTGAGTGCGAAGATTAGTGAATCAAAGACAGAGACGGAGAGTGTCTTGCGTCTTATCATACATCGATTGCAAAGTCATGCTGTAGAGGTACCCCTACACGTCCAAATACACTCAAACCTCTTTTTATGCGATTTCGAAGTTATGCGGTTTTTTTTAAAGCATTTTTTTATTTCATAAAAAATACATATCGAGATATTTTATATAAAATAGAAAATGAATCGTCAACACTAACCGAAATTTGGAAAAAAATTATAATTTGGGACTGTGTAAATCCGTTTATTCTGGTAAACATTTTTGAAAAAGATTGATTTCGTTTTTTTTTGCATTTTTCCAATTTTTCGACTTTTAAAAATACATCCTCTAAAGGAATATCCAAAATTCCAACTATTTACGGAGTTATAGCTATTTTAGTTTTTCTCGAAACTACTATTATAAACACCGTTGACATGATATCTCAAATTCTAATCAAATGATTTATTTCAAATTGGGTACGAACATTTTTTATATAACCCTCTATTGTTTCTGCCAGATTTATGTCAAAATTTAATTTTTAACTATTTAAAAAAAATATAAGACTTCTTCAAAATCAAAGAATGACTTTTTTTTTAATGAAGATTATCATACAGGGATGATCCTTAATATGTTACCAATAAGGTTATTTATTAATTGCCTTATTATTTTCTTAATTTTTTATTAACTTTTTTGTGCGAATTTGTGTATATTTTATTTAACTGTTTTAAAGTTATGCAATTTTTAAAATCCATGGAACGCATCTTCACTTTTTCTATGTAAGTCATAGCTTTTTTGTGCGATTATTAACAGTGTTAAGGTTCATTTATTGATATACGAGCTTCACTCTTGAGAGAAAAATGGATCTGTGTAAACGATGAATGTTGAACGTACAAATACGGCATCTGTGTTTAACTCAATTTATAATTAGCTCACTAATCAAAGGGTTAAAAGACCGTAAGAATTGATGCATGTGTTTGCGAAAGTCGATCAATGGAAATACATTTGAATAATGGGTACAATAGAAAAGGAACATCAAAAAAGAGCTATTTTGGACAGAAAATATGTATATAATTTTTGACTTGAAAACGTTTTTTTATGTGCAAATTTAGATCCGTTAGAGCTGATTGTTTTAATAATATTTTAGTTAAACATAATATTGGCGATATCGTAAATAAATTTAAAGTTAAAATTGAAGTGATGAATTGCACGGATCAATGCGCGGGGCATTTATAGTGTTAATGTAGACAGAATCGGGCATGGTTTTAAAATCCATTTAATATCAAATTAATTCGAATTAATATTAAAAGCAACAAACATCACTATTTTTCCTATAATAAAGCTTGTATATAAATTCTTAGATAATCCATCGTAACTTTAATACAATATAATGTGCCATTTTCAAGCGTTTAAAAAAGTTTTTGATAGTTGGGCAGAATAAAACGAAAACTTTTTTTTAAGCTTAAGTATAATAATTTTTTAAAAAAATCATTCTCAAAATAAATGACGTTAAGATTCGTCCCAGTCTATTTATAAACAATATCCTGTAGGGATTTTACAAATGTGATTAATATGCATTATACTCACTTGGCCCTGAGCGATAATTGCCTGTCGTTGGGGCACACGTATTTGTTTCCGGTTCCTCCGTAGTTCATTTCCGGATGGAAGCTGTCAAACGTTCCTGTTGTGGTCCCACTGGAGAGCAGGGAGATGAGACTCGACTGCCAACTTGTAGAGCCAAAAGCATACTGACGCCCTACAAGTGGTTTGCCCGTCCAGCCCCCATCTCTTTTAAACGATCGATATGACGTTGTTCAGACCACACACTTCCTGCAGCGCGACCCAACCACATTGTGCAATATTAAAAGGACGAGGATTACATCACAATGCGATTAATTTGACTTTAATACACTGATAACGAGCACACATTGAAATAAAACAATAATTGAATGCACTCATACAATAGTGACAAATAACTATAATTTAACCACAAACAAAAACAAACGTGAACAGGCCACTAGTAGCATATTGTTTATATATTCATATTTACAGAGGGCAGGCAATAAATGTTTTCAATTAAAACCCATATAGAGACTTATTCAATATTTGCTGAATTAAGTCGACGAATATGGTATTAAATTTTGGGTCGAATGTATTTGTAGTAATGTAACATATCGGGGACTCTCGACCGATTTCTCAAGCCCATTGCGTTGTCTTCGTGGCTTCGGTTTTCGGTTACCAGGTCGTTCGGGTACAGAAATCGCACCCAAGGGATCACTTGGGGCACGGGACGCTCCACGCCATTAACGCCGATGACGACCTCGGTGCCGATAAACGACGGACAACCCCTTTTTAAGGGCGGTTTGTATCTTCTACGTGACATCCAAAAGGACGGAAAAAAAGTTGCAAAAACACCATTTTTATAGAATCGTACAAAACAGTTTGTTTGCGGATTTGTCACTTTGTTTCGATAAACGTGGTTAGAGCAGAGAAAGATTTAGTTTTTCAATTGAGGGTTGGTATTTCAATCATGTTTTCTACACGCCGCATAAAAGCGAAATCATGTATTTAAAAGGATGAACATATTCTTTGAATAATGTCTTAGATCACTTGTCACCATTTTCATAATCATAGTGCAGCCACAAACAGTCCACTGCAGAAATATGGGCCTCTTCAATATCCATTCACAGGAAGGGGTTACATCCATCTTGTCTGTATCATACATCCACCTCCTCATTCGCTCGATATTGAAGGTAGCATTACCTCCGAGTTTCATTTTGAACGCTCACCCAGCGAGTCTCCTGAATGAACATATTGACGAACGCCTTTGCGACCGTCTCGATTTTCTTCGGGAAACAGTGGAAAACTATTCTAGACGACTTTTTTGATTCTACTGGAAAGGGCTTTCTGGAGTGCAAAGAGTCCTGTCCCTTTTTTCCTCGCTAGGGCGTTGCCGGGCTATGGTGAAGACATACGTGACGCTTAAGTGCATCTTGGATTCGCTCTCGGTCACCAACTGAGGGTGTCTCCCCGTCCACGTGCAATTTACTCGAGCGAATTCGTGACTAGATCCCTTGTATTACGTGGTAAATCAAAATCTTTTTGAGGCCCGAAGCCTCGTGCCCTGGCTAAATCCACCACCGGTATTGATATAAAAAAGAAATATTTTAAGACAAACTTAAAACTGACTGTAAATGGCCTCTCCGCACCTCTTTTCTACCCAGCTTAATGTTTTAGTCATTGAGACATATGTTCTTAATATCCCAGTTTTTTCCATCATATTAGACTTGCGAATCAAGTTAATCAACTAGGCATTTTTTTGTAGTTAAAATACGAGCATTACCTTTATTGCTCTGAACTGTATTCATGTAACATCTCATGTACTGTTCGGAAATGGCGTCATTATCCAAATATCATTACACTTTTTATTATCTGGTAAACTTAGTTCAAGGGACATTATTATTCTGCCGTAAAAAATATAAATTGCGGTCTCTCTAGTGCAAAATCGACAACTGGGTGATGATGATATTGGATTTTTCATATTTTTATATAAATAAAGCATTTATATATTAGATTAGATTAAATTTAATGTAGCATGCATTTCTGAGATTGATTTGTGAACGCTCATCCAGTGAGTCACCTAAGTGAGCATGTTGAACATTGATATCCTAATCATTTGGCATGTTAAAAGCTATTTATATAAACGTAGGGCTATTATTAAAAATGTTTTTTATAGTACATATAGTCCTATATATTCTTAAGCTTTAAACCGAAGATCATTTTATTCAGTCGAATATGAACAGATCCTTTATAATGCCTGCTTGTTTAACCATTTGCTGCAAATATGATATTATTTTATTGATATAAACAGCTGATCAGTTTTCATGTATAGATTGAGATATATCGTTTTTTCCGGTTTATTTTCTATTTTTGTTCGATTAATCTGCGAACATTGGAATAATTAAATTAAGATAAAAACCCGATGGAAATCTGTTTTGCTATTACAAAGGGCAATGATTAAGCTCTTACTCGTCATTCATTGTTAATAAGAGACAATAAAAAAACTCATTAAATTGTCACGTGCCAGACTTATCATTTAATCGTAATAATAGTGATTTCATCAAATTTTTGAGATACGGATGAAAAATAAAACTAATCCCATTTATAAGATTTATCGTCGCCTCAATATATCATGCGGAACGTGTGTTATCCTTCGAGCGCAATTTTTTTGCACGACACGACAATAAGGAAATGCAAGCACTTGCAATACAATAAAACACGACTTGATTTTATAGTATCACATTATAGGGTCATTTTAACGTGATTTGATAAGGTTTGATATAAAAATTCATTAAGAAAAAATACAAAATATGCGGAGAATAAAAAATAATGCCTATTCGAAAATTAAATAAAAAAAGGTAAATTATTCCAGAGTTTTAGTAGTTATTTGATCCTTTTTTGGTAAAAACTTTCCGACTTGGAAGCAAAAAACGATTTTAAATGCATTTCCACTTCAGCTCCATTTTTAAATAGTTTTTCTCTCAGATGTGCTTCGTGAATCCTTTTTTTGTTTTTTTTTTTATTGTTTGCGAAGGGGAGAATCTTTAAAAGACACCATCATTCTGGTGGTAGTGTGGGATTTTTACCCACTAAACCCCCCTCCTCTTTGGCTGCCACCCGGCTACTAATTAAGTATTGCATAAGAGTGGCAGCGATGTGTCCCTCATCTCTCCCGGACTCTCCATTTGTCTCTTTCTGGATGTTCAGCATCCTCCTTCTGCCGCATAGCGCAAGTCGTGCATTTGCACCATATATTCCATGCCCTGGCATCCGTTAAAATTTAAGGTACCATGTTGCTAGGGGAGAGCGAACTGATTCCCAGCTCCTCCCATAGGATTTCCCTTTCGGTGCTCCATGCTGGGCAGACAAATGTCACGTGTGCAGCATCGTCGTACTACGCTCCGCAGTGGTGGCACTTCGGGCCGGTCTCTTTGCTTAATTTGTGTAGGTAGCAACCAAAATAGCCGTGCCCGGTGAGGACCTGGGTCAAGCGGTAGCACAGTTGACCATGTTTTCTGGCTACCCAGTTTCTCAGGTTCGGTATAAGCTCGTGCGTCCACTGACCCAACTGAGCGGAGTTGTCCCATCGGGACTGCCACGCCGCCGTGGTGCATTGCTTAGCTTTATTCTTGTCTTCGCCTTTCTATATTGCCTGTCTCTTGTAAGCGAGCAGGTCGATTGGCAGTATGGCAGTCAGTGCCAGGATGGTGTCTTCCGACACTGTGTGATATGCAGCAACCAATTTAATTGAGCTCCTTCTCTGGACTCTGGCAATGTTGAGTCTGACCCTTTCAATTTGTAGTGCTTCGGCCCATATCGGCGCGCTGTACAACAGTACCGAGTGCACTACCTCATTGTAGAGTCACCTCCTGTTTGCATTTGGACCACCAATGTTGGGAATTAACCTAGCCAGATTCTCCGCGATTGCATTGGTTCTTGCATCTTGTGAAAAAACAGTAAGCTAAGCTAATTGTACTATACCTATATTATTTGAGAAAGTTCAAACAATAATATGGCAAAATTTTATTGCAATCGAATGAATGGTATGGTAGCGCATAAAATACAAACAAACATTTTTTTATTTTTGTATATTATACCTATGTTACTCGCGCTATCTTTAGCAATAAGTGCATGAAGTTTTATCGCAATTTGATGAAAGGTATGGCAGCGCATTTCGTACGAACAAAAAAGAATTATTTTTTATATATTAGATTTGGGCTTAAGAGATGAAATTGGAGATTATTTTCAAGAAAGACATTGATTTTTTCGTCGTATATTATAGTAAATGAGCCATTTCTCATCACTAGTTATACTTCTATCAAAAAAGGGACTATTTTTATGTTATCAAGAAGGTGTAACACGTGTTTTATCGCTCGTTTTTATTGTGTTCAGTCAAGGCAATGTATCCATCCTACTCCATAACACCCATCCTATTCGTTTTACTGATGAGTTTTAAATGTGTTTGCTCAATTATCCATGGGCAGGGGTCGGCAACCTGCGGCTCGCGAGCCACATGCGGCTCTTTGGACGTAAAGCTGCGGCTCTTTATCACAGTTTTACTCCAAGCATGGCATCTACTCAAAAAAGGAGAAGAACTGAAGAAGAGCATCGAGAATTCAATCGGGATTAGACGAAGTCGTTCGCTTTCATATTCAACTCAGATGGCCTCCCATCTTGTCTCATTTGCCACAAAAAACTTGCACACAATACGAAATCAAATTTAGAGAGAAACTTCATTACAAACCAGAAATCTTGAAAAAAAAACCAAAGATTTGCCAATATCCGCTAAAACAGTACAAGATAGAATAGCTAAAATGTCTTCAAATGTAACATATTTGCAGGTGGAAGACATTCAACTGGCTTCTGCTTTTTCACTTGCTATAAATGAGTATTGCGACATAAAAGACACAGCAAACGTGGCTCTTTTTGTCAGGTAAAAAGAAAAACCTCTAGGATTGCTACCGCTCTCGGGACAAACTAGAGAGGAAGATATAGAGAATAACGTGCAAAAATGGCTCGAAGATAATAAGATCAATTTAAATAAAATCTTTTCGATAGCAACTGATGGAGCCAGAAGTATGACAGGAAATATAGGGGCAATAACGATTCTTCAGAGCAAAATAAACCACGAAATACTTACATTTCACTGCATAATACACCAATAAGCGCTTTGTGCCCAAAAATTTCCGGCCAAAATAGTTCAGGTCATGACTTTGGTAATCTAGATTGTTAACAGCATCTTGTCAAAAGCACTCTACCATCGTCAGTTAAAAGAATTCTAGAACGAAATGAATACTCAGTATTCCGACCTCCTTCTTCAGAATAAAGTGCGATGGCTTTCCAAAGGTAAGGTGTTGAAACGTTTTACTTTGTGCTTGGATGAAATAAACACATTCCTCAAAGAAAAATATATTAATCACCCTGAATTAGAGAACGACAAATGGTTGCAAATTTCTTTCTTTATAGTAGATATCACGGCGAAATTAAATGATCTGAATCTAAAACTGCAAGGAAAGGAAAACCCAACCTATGTTTTAATAGAAGAGTTGTTTTGGTGAAAAAATAATTATTTTTGCAGAAGATATTCAGAGCGGTTAATTTCTTCATTTTTATTTTCTAAAGCAATATCGCACTAAAACCAGTGCGATTGTTGACACAAATTACTTCAGCACAGTTATAAAAAAAATTAAAGATGAATTTTCTGACAGATTTCAGCAATTCAAAACCAACAAAGCCATTCTAGCATTCATAGTAAATCCTCTCAACACAAATAGTAACGAAATCTACATTGAGCCATTTGGAGTTGATACTGAATCTCTAGAAACGCAATTGATCGATTTAAAAAGTAAAGCTTTGTGGAGTGGAAAATTTACAGAGTTGAAAAGCAAGTTGGAAGAGTTGGAGGTCCAGAAATGTATGTACGTAACGCAATAAAAATGGACAGCTTTAAAAGAAATGCCGCGAGTTGAGGCACTTATATTCGACGCATGGAATAGTCTTCCAGATTGCTACAGTGAGGTGAAGAATTTGGCATTTGGAGTCTTGACTATCTTCAGATCGACATATTTACAAGAGTAAGGCCCGATTCACACCACGGTGCCGCTAACGGCTCGATCCCGCTCTCGGTCTCGGTCTGGTCAAACACTTTCACACAAGAAACGGAATCGGAACGATCCGATAGTGTGAATACTCTGACTGTTTCCTGTGTAAGAACATTAGATCGGACCGGGATCGGAGCGAGATCGAACCGTCAACGGCACCACAGTGTGGATCGGGCCTAAGCGTTCTCTTGCATGAATATAATTAAAAGTAAAGTAAGAAGCCAACTAACAAATGAAAATTTAGAGTCGTGTTTGAAACTTAAAACAACAAGTTATGAGCCAAATTTATCCAAACTTTCTAAAACCATGCAAAACCATCGCTCCCATTAAATTTATTTGCTCAAATGTATGTTATTGTTTTATTTATTTCTAAGTACAAATTACATTGCTTAAAAAAAATTTCTACTTGAATAACCATGCAAAACCATCGCTTCCATTGAATTTGTTTGCTCAATTGTTTGTTATTGAAGTACAAGTTAGTGTTGTAAGTAAATGTTTAATTATTTTGATTTTTTAACTTAATAGGTGATTATCTAATAATACCATATATATATTATCTAATTTGTTGTTAAAAAATACTACTTATATATGAAAAAATAGATTATTTTTACCAAAAAACTTTATTTATGCGAGTACTATTTATTGTTGGCAAGAAAAAAAAATGTGGCTCTTTAAACACTTGAAATTTGTAAATTGTAATTTTTGGCTCTTCCGACTCAAAAGGTTGCCGACCCCTGTCCATGGGTATCAAAGTCTTGGCGAAAACTCCTCAATTATTTATCGTGCATTTGACTCGATTAGGGATTTTAATGCATCGCTATCAAAATTCAATTAAGAACTTTATGACGCGCTTCATGTATACGACGATATATCGACGTTGGCACTTTTTGCTTTTTAAAATTAAAAAAATACAAAGGTTTGAATTCTTACATTGATCGAGTCAAAATTGTATTCATCGCGCAATTTAATTTCAAAATAAATCCGTTTTAGATACCGTGTATATTTCATAAATAAATTTGAAAAATTAATTGGCTTCTGTCTATGAATTAATTAGTTGTAAAAGCAACCACACACGCTCGGTTTTGTGGGGATGTTTGGTTGGCTCATACAAAGCGAAGCGTGTGCGGTCGTTCTAACTTTGAGTCTTCTTCATTTTCATGTACATTAATTCCCATGTAATTTATTTATTCAGAGGTTCGCTTTTTAATGAAATTTGTATAAACGCAGTAGGGTGAATCGACTCGAACATCAAGAAAAGCGAAACTCCAAGCGGCAGTCGGACGGAAAGAGAGAGGAGAATCGCATACACAATAGAGACGCTACGCGCATATTTTATTATATATTACACAAACACAGCTTCATCTTTCAAACAGAAAAAAAGCAATGCATAAAATCGAATTTATGTTATCATGCCTGAAGGTAATTCTGATGTATGTATGTCACTGTTCCATCGATCATTTATCCGGCTATCTAATCATTAGAATTTAATTACATTTCACGAGAGCTGCTTTTAAACGTATATTTGCTCCATTGGAGTTCGTCGATAATATTTCTAAATTAAAAGCTCATCAACAGCTTGATGGATTCCAGTGCAGAATAAATGGCATTCCTGTTCGATAGAGATATGAATGCACTTTATGTTGCCTATATTTTAAAGCACCTTTTTGCGATTCATCCGAGTTTACAAAAGATCCGTAGCAATTAAACATGACCGTGTCCAATGAAAGAACCAATGCTTAAGAATACTTTCAGTGAATTTCAAGTTGATATACAATTTGTATCAAAAAAAAAAATACAGCTGTTGGTGATCGATCAGATTCATATGACGATGATGAAGCAGATCTATGCGTTACTGCTTCATATATAATTTAATAAAATGAAAATTGAGCTCATTCAATCTCTTAACATATCTGCTTCTACATGGACTAATATAATTTGTTCTGTCTGGCTACTCTACAAGATTGCACACTAAGACGCCATTACACACTTTGTATTTTATTTTCAGATTATGTTCTATTAGCTCTTCATATGGTGGTTTAGAATTTTACGTCGATTAAAATATCATAAAAATACTTTAACCCCAATCTAGGTTAATAGAGCATTGCAGACGACTGACGCCATTGTAATTATTGACATCAAATAATGCAAAGAGAAACTGTTATAATACAAGCTTAATAATAGCATTGGAAGCGATAATAAATATACCTTTAATTATATTATTTGTTCGATTTACTATTTGTCTATGAAATAGACCTGAAAGCATTCGGAAATTATGAGATCTTATGTTTGTGCTTAGTTAGGATCACTGCGCAAACGCGTTTAAAATTCAACGGAAAAACGAATAGGATGGGTGCTATGGGGTAGGATGGGTACCCACTCGCCTTGATCGAACACAACAAAAACGAGTGACGAAATACGTGCTACGCCTTCTTGACAACACAAAAAATGGTCCCTTTTTAAATAGCATTTTAACTGGCGATAAGAAATGGTTAATTTACGATATTATACGGCGAAAAATTCAGCGGCTTTCTCGAAAAGAACCTCCAATTTCATCCCATAAGCGATCCGAAAAGCGGACCGGTTGGGCACAGAGTTCCCTTAGAGATTAATTTACATAGGTGGTTTGCGCCAAATGAGATAGCGAACAAGTCTAGATTTCCTCCCACCCATAAAAACTATATATTTATCTATCGTGCAGTATAGTGCAAGTGGTCACTCAAAGTTGAGAATGAGCGTGTCCTTGCGGACGTGGATATTAGATTCAGGTTTTGCACTTTGCTGTGCACTTTTGTTGAGCGGGCTGGCATGATCCCAAATAGGACTAGGAGCCCCCATTTTCGTATAACACCATCAATGTGACTTATAAAATTCCTGAGACACGGACTAAAACTCGCAATATTCCCGATTTCCCGACAAATTATTTATTTCCGTCGCTGCAGATGAATACTTACATACTATAATACTTTAATGTAATTCGTAATTATATTACGGAGGAATACAAAAATTATGAACTCCGTATCTATTATATTTCATATCGATATTCCCATTATTAGAGTCGTGGTGTAGTAAATACATCACCGGTAGGGAAAGGTTAATTTAACAATTTGAACAATATATGTATATACTATATATATGCATACATATATTAGACAGTTACTGCCACTTGGTGTCGTCTAAACTCGCTAATTAGTAATTACACCATTGTTTCCAAGCGTCCAGATTACAACAGAAAGGGGAAGATTTAATTTTGACAGATAGACAAATTGAAATTTTACAAAAACATACGAGCATTTCAAGAAAGTCGGTTGTGTAAATTCGTGAAAGTTTATATATATCTAAAGTAATATAAGATGGGTGAAGAATATTGATTTCCTTTCTAAGTACCTTTGACTAAAACACTACAAAGAGAGCTTGGAGCTTCTCAGTGATGATCAGGAACATTTTTATCATCGTTTAATGATAGAAGACGAAACCTGAATCTATCATAATGAGTCTATAATAAAGTCCATACAGTGAAAATTTAAATCTTATCGATAGTAGAGTATTACGAGTAGATCATAAAAAAGTCATTTAACTGAACTAAATCTTATTCTTTCGTTCAGCAATTTGGGATCCAAAAATCTACTGACTCTTTTTGGTTTATGAATAATCAAAGTAAGTCATAATGACCTAATTTCATAAACAATCAAAATCCCCATAAGGATCAATTCAAGAAAAGTGTATTTAATTGTTGTAAGATTTTGATGTCATCCCATAGAACAAATCGGATGTTATTATATAGAATCTTAGCTGAAGGTTTAATCAAATTGGGTGCTTTATCCTAGTTAATACCCAACAAAAATAGATTGTAAACGTGAGGAGAATATACTAACCTGAGTTTATCGTCCATTTGATTATATTCAAGGATGCATTGCGAAAGGTCGCAGGTTCAATCCCCAGTTCAAAAAACTCGATTGCTTATCCATAACGACATTTTCTGCAAGGTAAAGCAATAACCTTTTTTCCATGAAACCTCATTTGGTAAACGATTTATCGTATCGCAGCTTGGATGACATCATGCGTCGATTTTGGAAAATTTGTCAACGCAATCTAAATGTGTTCGTATATAACAAATAACCATTCGCTTGTATCGGCAACAGTCTGAAAACAAGCCTTTTATCTACATAGGAAAACGATATTCAAATTATGGAGAGCAAAAATTATAGGAAGGCTGTTGTGTCCTTTGAAAAAATAGCACTTCCTATCATTTTTGCGCATGTAATATCGAGAAATTAAACGAAGCCAAAAGACGAACTGCATATGCAAATTTATTATAATATGGAACGAAGTACATCAGCGTTGCATGCTTTAAGGTCGAGGCTATATACAGCGCAAAGGTTAATTGTTGGTATTGATTTTTTGTAAATATTAGGGCGTTACGCATAAACGTTCGGAATTCATAATTGAGAATTGAAACGTTATAAGTTTTACAAAACGTAATTTATTCAATCAAAACAATTTTCATTGGCTTCAATAACCTTTTGCCAAAGAAAAACTTAATTAATTTATGACACTCTATGTCATAAATTAATTGTCTAATAATATATAACTGTCTAATCTATGTATACATATATATATAGTACATATATGTTTTTCAAATTTTTATATTAACCTTTCCCTACCGGTGATGTATTTACTACACATCGACTCTAATAATGGGAATATCGATAAGAAATATAATAGATACGGGGTTCAGAATTTTTTTTGTTCCTCCATAATATAATTATGAATCACATCAAAGTATTATAGTATATAAGTATTCTTCTGTAGCGACGGAAATAAATAATTTGTCGGGAAATCGGGAATTTTGCGAGTTTTAGTCGGTGTCACAGCAGAAAGGAGTTTTGATATAAATCACATTGATATGAACAATTGATGATGAACTCGAACTAGCATTCAAATATCTGATGACGATACCTCCAACGAATGGAGGCTGAGCGTATATTTTCAGCATCAAGTTGCCTGGCTTCCAAAATCAGATCCATCAGATCAAGGTTTTTATTTTACTTAATCATTTACTCTGTCCGGTTTTATAATATATACTAAGTTGTCTAATTCCTCTTTTATTCGTTATTGCTTAAACATTGGGCTGATCCAGCCGGCATAAGCCCGCAACAAAATAAAGACAACAATATTTTCGAGCGATTGTAAAATTTAAACAACCTCGTTATGTAATGAGAGTTCGTAATCGCTTCGTAGGCATGTCCGGGTATGGCGTTCGACCGCGAGGTGCTCCGGAAAGCGGACCGGTTGAACACATAGACATTGTGGCCGCTCCGTCCTCTTTTATGGCATTTTGTAGCATTTACGCGAATAAATGCATACCCAGGGCCTTATATGATCTGTAAGATCACAAAAGTCACGATAGAAGCTAATTTACATAGGTGACTCGTGATCTTTCAAATAAAAGTATTGTATCACTTAACGATAACCAATTTTTTCCATGTTTAAAAATTCGCCGAGAACTTCAACATTGATGGCTGCCAAGCAATACAACGAAGCGTCTTGAAACTTAAGCTTTATAAGTCGAATCTTCATGTGTAACTATGTAATATTATAAATTCATGATTCATGATTGTATTTATTTAGAGTTTCTAAAGAGCTAATTAAATGTTCTTTGTATTCATATATGACCATTAAGATTAAAATCAATCCAAGGGAATTAGCTGTGTTGAAATGATTTTTAAAAAAGTTCTTGTAGAAAAAGGATGAACCTTTTCAAATTGACTTTATATTTAATACATGTAATGCAAGTTTATAACAGCAAATACAAGATCGGTTTTTCATCTATTAGAAGAGATTATAAAGATCCAAAAGATCAAACGTTTGAACCTTTTACTATATCAGAATACATGATTGAAACTGTATAATAGTTGTATATATTATATACCAGAAATTCATCCACGGCATTGACAATTGATGAAGATATTTTAGATGTTCACATATACATCATATTCAAATCTCGTTATACAGATAATGTAATTTATTTGATCCAGCTGTTTTGATTCCATACACCTGTCCCACGCGAAGATTGGGAGCCCCTGCCTTTGATAGATAATCAATTAAATTAAATGGAAGGCAAAAAATATGAACACAGTTTCATTTATGATTTGTCGACCATAGAAAATGCTACAAAATTGACATAATTTAAGCAATCCTATATTAATTGAAATATTCAGTACAGCACTATGATAGATCCAGGCGAATATCTTGCTTTATTTGCTTACTTGAAAGCTTAATATTTTAAAAATGAAACAGCGGCAAGGCCTTTATTATAGCATGAATATACATACTTGGCGTTATACGCTCGTAATATTTGACCCGAAACGAAATTTAAATGTCATGCAGCATTTGACATTTGAACGTTTTGAATATAGGTCGGATGTTTGATCGTCGAAGTATTGCCATCGCTAAAAATTGATATATGGAATTTCAATTATCGCTTTAAATATTTAAGCGCAGTATTGTTTAGGGCTAATAGCAAATATATTTAGATAATTAATATTGATTAAAAAATATATGTTATTTAAATTTTTATATGCATTAATTTATGCAATAAATTATTGATATGAATATGAATAATTGATATTAATTGAATTGAAATATTATAATACAGTTTATTAATCTTTGATTATAGATCTTTGATGAAAATGTAATAATAATGTTTTTTTTATTGCATATATAATAAGTATTATTATGGTTTGCATTTAATTTTTTGGATCAATCGAAATGTGTTAAATGTGTTAAAAATCAATGATTTTTATGTTACTGTGATTTTTAAAGGCTTAGATAAGAAGATAACGTTTTTCGCGTTAAAAATATTGTTATCGATTGCACGTAGATGGTCGTGTTGGTGTTTGTTAAGATTAACACTTGGCAGCTGCGAAAAACGTCAGTTCGCTGCGGCCGCTGTCGGCGGTCGGTTATTGTCAGTCTGTCGCGTCGAACGATGCCGGGCGGCGAGGGCGGAATGTCGGCCGAGGAGCTGACGGTCGTGGATGTGTACGATCTGGCAGCTGCCATTGGCAAAGAATGCGAACTGATAATCGCAACGCACGGGGCGGAGGCCGTCACAGGGCTGCTTCCGAGAGTGGTCGGAGCCCTGGAGTTGCTGGAGTCGCTGGCTGCGCGTGCGGAGCGCGACCAGGCCACCATGCAGGAGCTCTACGACAGGGTGGCCCATCTCGAAAATGACAAACTCGAAAAGCAAGAGTATCGACAGCGATTTGAAAAGGTAAACCGGTTGTTTTATGCATTTTTTCTCGTCATAACTTTCTTTAAATTTCACCACAATCCGTTTGTTTTGCTATGTAAATAAATCCAAACACTCAATCAACGAGGGGCTCTTGTAACCTTACCATATGACACACATAAATGATTGAATATCTTACTTTTTAGGATAGAAAATGTAATAATTTCATATTTATTCAAACATATTTACATTGAAATTCACGATAAAAACGAATTTATTTTCATCCATATGCTTTTTATTCCCGATAAATTACTGATATTTAAATTTGAATCCATTTCAAATATAGGAATTACATTAAAAGCATGATAAACATTGTAGATACGTAATCTTGATATGAAAACATAACAACGAACGGTACGAAACAAATTTAAAAATAATCACACCGAAAAGTACAAAATACGCCATTGCAGAGACGTATAAAAATTATTAAAACAATCCAAGTACGCACATTACATCCAATAAAGACGACGTCTAATATGTTGACTTGTCGAGGATATGATGTCATAATATTGTCTCATTTCTAACATAATTTGCATCGAAATAATTTCGATTTATTGTGTTATTTGCATTTCTTCACGATGCAGTCTTTTTTTTATCTTGTTAAAATAGATTTGAAATGTTGATTTTCATCAAATTTTGATATAATTATCATAAATATTTCATCCTTTTGATTGAGGTTTCTTTGATAAAAACGATTTTAAAGAGACATTTTACGGATGTATCCGTCGGGCGTAAAAATAAATTGCTTTAGAATGAATGCCTTAAAAATGTGATTTTAGTCTGAATGGATGCGAATTTTTGCTTCATAATAAAAATCAATATCGTGTAAATGAAAATAAAGATGTACACAATCAGGAAATATTATTACAATATCTATTTAGATGTAAAAAACAACTTTTTTGAGGGAGCAGACCATTTATTGTTTTGTTTGGTGAGTGGACTTTGACTCGATTTGAATTTATATGTTTGTTCTGATACTCTTGAACCTTTTTTTTTATATGCACGATTGACGGCATTGCTATTAAAAATTATCTCGGACTTCTTCGCTTTCTTTATAGAATGTACACACTGGTAGAACTGTTATAGGATGTAATTGTTGGTTTTTAATCTGAATTTTTAAGGAAATCAATTCATAATCTTTATGACAGCTGGCTTATAACTGACAATTCTTCCAGGGATTTCATAATAAAGCCTTTATTTATTTATTGGTCTGTAATCTCTGAGCACTGAAATGATATGACAAAACGAATTTGCTTGTCTATCGGAGAGAAAATAAAAATCCTTGGACCACGGCTTATATTTTTAAAGATTGCTCTCACAAATATTTTATACATGATGCAGACATTTTTATAGCAGTAAGTCGACAAACGTATATGTGGTTTCTTTCCTGCTTTCTGGAAGATTCTTTTTTGTATCATAAATTGTGGATTATCCTACTCCGTACTCACTTGCTAACTTACAAAAAGATTTATCACAATTTAAGCAGTTCAGAATCACACTTTTGCATTTTTTACATTGACAAAGCTTTAACATACATATGCACTATACTTGTATTGGGATGTTGAACTACAGGGGACGCTGGATTAGATGGAGGCTGGATTACTGTGGATCAATGCACCAGGTTATCTGCTATGACTGGAAAACATATTGTACCGCCAATAGAAGTTAAATACCAAAAGACAATCAACATTTGTCATGGTATTGATGGAGAAGGATATGATGCTTTTGATATACATAAAATATCGAAGGAAAGCAGTTGCAGCGAAGTATCCGCATGTTTCACGTAAAAAACAATAGATGACCGCTCGGGATTGGCTCATAAATTTCAACATGTTTTTATACAAAATGATTCCATGATGGATAGAGGGATTTATAAAATATTTAGGCTAAAAGGAGACAATATGCTTATTACAGAATTTAAATTAAAGGCTTAATCCAAATATTTGATGATGAAAACTCACAGCCGATCTCAAAAACAACAATTTGAATGTGAAACTTCCAATGGATGCTTTTAAAATTCACTATTTTTTTAATATGTTTTATTATGTACCTGTAAGAAGTTTTTGGATGCTTTATAGACTACGAAAAAGCATTTGATAGGCGCACAACACCAATGGAGAGACGATCAGCGAATGCAATATTGACTATAAAGACCAGAACTTTATTAAAAATCTTTACTGGTATCAAACGGCAGAGATCATACATGGATACAGAGGCTATATAAAGAGGAGTCCGACAAGGTTGTATTTTGTCACCTTTATTATCCAACCTATATGCCAATAAAATTTTCTCTCGTCTCTGGAAAACTCTAATGTGGGAGTAAAGAACAAAACCTCCTAAATATGATTAATGTTGCCGGAGAAGGGTTACATTCGACAATCAACGTCTCTAAAACCAAATGGATGACATTTGGGAGACTTGATTATTCTGGAGTATCTTTGTAGCTAAAAGGAGTGGATGTCGAAGCTGTTGACCGATTCAAATACCTTGGCAGCATCCTAACAAAGACGCTCAACCCGGATATAGAAGTAAGATGCCGAATAGAAGTCCTGCATTTAATAAAATGAAAGCATTCTTCTGTGACGACAATACGAACCTCAAACTTCTCAAACGGCTCTTTTGTATGGCCGTGAAACATGGAATCTGAGTGGACAAACAGCGAGGTTTACGCCAGAGTGATAGCTAACATTAGAGGGACCTGACACGGCACAGAAAGAAGAAGATGTATCTATGTAATGCAACAACATCACCCTTGCAAGGAAGCGGGGGACTGGACTCTTTGTACACCGGAAAGTGCTTTCCTTGATGATGAAATACCTATGCAATTTAGAATATAATTCTTATTTGAATATGAAGAGATTCATCTTGAATGTAGAGATATTAATTTCAAACCGATGATTAAATTTATACCATCAAATGAGTATTTAATGTTCTTAAACTAATTCTTCAGATTTATGAAATGCATTGTATTATCTTTTTAAACGTAAACAGCATATTTTTGAATGAATCATGTTTAGCGAATGTTAAAAATTAACATCAATGGGATGTTTGAGTGGAGATTACTTTTTTATTACATGTTAATCTATTCATGAATATTTTTATGTAACTAAATAGAACGAAGATCGTATTGTATGATTCTTGTTCAGCAGATCTATATTATTGATAATATACATACATGAACAATGGAAATAATTTTATATATACTGTCGTAAAGGATGCTGCAAATAATATTTACATTGCAACCGTTTAAATGTTATGTTTAGACGGATCGAATAACTAATATTAATTTATAGGTAATTTTAATAATACGCGTTATTTGCATTCGACGCTTATTGAATAATGCAACGATTAATTTAACGCTCAATGAATTCTTTCTGTAACTGCACGTCTAATATTTTAGTGGTAATTTGAGCTGTGAAGCATCTGTATAAACGTGATTATAATTTTATGCAGACGGCATGAAAATAATTCATAGATCATTTTTAATTTACGCGCAAAAAATATACCGTGCTAAGTCTAATACTGTAAGTGCTGGCAATTTAAAAGAGGATTGTATAATCGACGAAAAAAATAATAAATGGTCATTGCACTCGCATTATGTATGATTATGATTTTAACATGTTTTAGGAATTAGAGATCATCGAAGAACAATGGCGCTCCGAATCTGCAGAGTTGGTATCGGCAATTTCTCGCCTTCAGGAAGAAAATAGGAGATTACAAAAAGAACGCGAGGGCACCGAGAGCAATACGGATACATCGAACGGAAGCGTGATGACTAATAGTGGGGAACAACTGTGGAGACGAATGGGAGAAACCAATGAGCAACAGAGAGCTTCGTTGAGGGAGAAAGATGTTCTACTCGAAGACAAAGAGACTATTATTGAAGGGGTCAGTATAAATACATTTTATTATACGTGTATTATGTCAGATTCTCTATCAAAAGCTAGTTTGAGGTAATCACATATATTGGAAATTGCTTATGGTTGTATTTTTTATTATGGTGAGCTTATCAGCGTGTGAGTCCCCTTCAGGCAATATAGTCTTTGAAATATGCATATGTTTATTTGGTGTTATTGGAAAAACACATGTATTAAGCCTTTCTATCTTATCCAAATATTAATATTCTGCACTATCTCGTATCAAAATCACATAATCGGCATTTACTGCGAAATAATTCCTGTATTGCTTTTAAGAGATCCGATTATCAACATTATTGTTCATAATAAATTTCATCGGATGCCCTCTTACAATGCAGATTTTTATTATAATGATTTGATGATGAAAAATTATTAATAACATGGCAAAAATTATTATTCAAGGTCTGGCAAACGAGCTGTAAAAAGTTGTGCTTTACACATTTTATTTTATACAAAAATTGTTTACAAACGTCTTTTTGTATTTCTCAATGCAATAATCGATATTTTTAAACATCGACTGACTATTGTTATTTTTATAAGGACTTTTACGTAACATATTGTTTGATGCGCTTCGTGAATGTTCAGTCAAAACACTAAATGCGTTTATAATGTGCACTCTTTTGCTTCAAATGAATTTGTTTTTGGTATCGGGAACGATTCAAAACTAAATAAATGTATGCTTTTAAATACTTAATACAGGGTGCGGCAGGGAAACTACCCTATTTAAAAATGAATAACACAAACAGTATAAAAGATATCAGTTTAATTATTCTTTATATGTTAAAGAGAGACATTTAATGTTTTTATTCATTATGTTTTAAAATTAAATAATTCAGATGGTTTCCATTCTGGTTAATGCATTAAGATCGTCAAGTTTTGAAGCTTCTCATTAGGGTGCGGCAGGGAAACTTCCTTATTTGAAATGCGCACCCTGAAGCAACAATTATTCCGAGAGGGATGAGGAAGAGTAGAGAGAAGCTTCAAAACCCGACTATCTAAATGCATTGATCAGAATGGATGCCAGCCTATTGCCATAATTTTTAAAACATCTTCTTATATATAAAAATTAATCTCTGTTTGTTCGTATGTAATACGCTGAAATACCGTTCATCAGATTGCGATAAAACTTCGTCCACTTATTGCTAAGGATTGTGCGAGTAACATAGGCACAGTCTAATATATAAAAATAAATATTGTTTGTTCGTATTTTATGTGCTGCCATATTGTTCATTCGATTGCGATAAAACTTTGCCAACTTATTGTTTGCACTTTCTCAAATAATATAGGTATAGTACAATTAACTTCCAGTAGATCTTATATATAAAAATCAAAGTTTGTAATTAAACAAGATAAATCTTTCAAATTTCAAATGATATTTTTAGAATCATTACTTCTGTGACAGCAACGCGCTGTGGGTATCAGCTAGTAATAAATAACAAGTTTAAATGTCTCTCTGTAGCATGCAAATAAGAATTTAATTGATATCTCCTATATGGTTTGTGTTATTCATTTATAAAATAAAGTAGTATCCCTGCCACACTTTGTATGTCGATATAAGTTATCTATTTTGTTTTGATGTTTGTTCAAAATACACTATTTTTATGTCATTTAAGTGTAACGCTTAGATTATTTATGCTTAAGCTGTCCATCGGCTATAACAGACAGTGCGGCTTTTCATAATATTTTTATGAATGCTTACGGAAAATTTGTATTATATCAAACGTCACTATTTTAAAAGTGTGAGAAATACGATGATATCTATGTATTTTGTTGCGTAATATTATAGGTCAGTTGATACTTTTGATAGCAACAAATGTTTATCTATTGTAATAAAAAGTGGTTGATTTATAATACAAAATATAGTTTCTCACACGTTTAATCCTTTCGCTTGTTTAGATATATTTATAACATAAAAAAACTTATAATAGTTAACAGATCAAGTGAAGAGATTGGCCGCTTCAAATCGTGAGGCTCGGCGCAAACAGAAGTATTTGATGCAGCAGGTGATAGTTATTTTTATTTTGTTTTGTAATATACACGTCCCATTTTTGTGATGCATTTGAAACACTTTATATTGCTAAATAGATAACTAGCCGTTTGCAAAAATTATCTGTTATAATAAGTATGTTTGCTTGGATATAATGTTTGCATTCGTTGATGTCTGAAAATAAGGAAATCGTCTACTTTGGCTCGCATCAAAGAAAAACTCCTCGAATACAATATATATTTTAGATGCGGTTGCTTTGTAGTCAAAGGGCAGAACTTGAAGCCGGCGTGCAAGCCAGACAAAGAGAAGTTGCATCGTTGAGAGACGCTCTTACCAACGATCAAGTAAATATATACGCATATATTGTCTTGTGTATTAAATATGAGACTTTATTGATCGGTTGTTTATTTTCCGATTTAGAATGGTTCGGGAAATGGCGCTCAACTCGCTGAACTCATCCGAGAAAGAGATCAACTCAAAGAACAGTTGGATGCGCTACAAAGGACGTTGAAGTGAGTTGCGTCCTGTAAATAATAGAATTTTTATCTAATTAGCTAATAAAATAATTTATTAATGCGTTTTATTCGAATTTAAAGTCCTGAAACTGAAGAGCCTCCATCATTAGAAATACCTAATGACGATGCCGGAGGTAGTAACTTTGACGAAGACGACGAACCGCCCGTGCAAGGTCCTTTACCGTATGAACCAGATGATGCCCCGTGGAAACGGCAACAATCTGGTATAAGGAAGTTGTAAGTATTTGAAATTACATTCTGTTAAATGACGATATCATTAATCCGTGTTGTTTTTGTTATGCTATGCATATTTATTTTTTTAAACACAAGTGCACTCTTAACTGATATTTCATATTGCTTAAATATGTCTTTATGTGCATTTTGTCCTTTCTTGGGCAGTTGGATATATTAGTAAACATCAGTTGATTGTGTAACGGCATTGTAAAATTCAATGTGCGAGGGTCGTCTAGAAAGAAAGATTACAAGGGCTCCTGAGGCCGAGGATCTGAAGCTCGTAGAAATTTATGGTAGTGATGTGATGATCGACAACGCCGTCACAAAGTGTTTTAGGTTGTTCAGAGAAGGCTGATACTTATGACGAGGCAAAGAGTGGAAGAAATAAGCTTTTCTGGACTCTTTCGTGTGGAGAGATGAGATGTGGGTGTGTTATTGCATCACAGAATCCAAAAAGAGTTAACGGCGGAGATCTATGACACTGGACATACAGAAGCTGGTGCCTTGATTACATTAATGTTTGGATCTTGACGGCGGTTATGTTGAAAAATGGTGTAAGCTTGATAATGAATCGAGTAAATTTTGCAAAACATTAGTGATATTCAGCTAATGACACCACTCCAGAACCGTCAAGGGGGAATAACAAAATGTGTCAATGATAAGAATGATGCGAGTATCTTAATTATCAAAACAAACACCTACTCTCAAGACAACATGAAAGAAAGTTGTCTTATCTTTGTTGAAAAAGCTTAATGGCTTATCGGACGATAGCAATTTCAGTTAATTATAGTGTATGACACCCGTCTCTGTCTCACGATTTCCGGTCCGATAGGGTTAATGTTGTAACCTTACTTTCTGGATGATCCAGTACTATAATTTTAATTTTCAAGCTATGTGATTTTTATCGGTGTTTGATCTTATATTTTACGAATTACATTGCAATTGTATATGTGATGTCCATGTATTGATTGTGTAAAACATGCTTGCTTTTTTATGTTTCAGTTTTCGTAAATTGTTTTCGGAATATGATGTTTCTGTGGGTTCCTTTCCCGGACGTTCTTTATCCACCTTCACCACCAGAATGGCCACTCCTAAGCCAGTCATCGACAAGTGAAGACTCTGTCTCAATTGATAATAGATCTGTATTTTCCAGAGCACCTTCTACTTCTACAGTATTAACGGAAGAAGAATGCTCCTGCCAAACTCATAATACAAATGCATCTAGGCCAAAGTCTATAGATCTTTCATTACAGTTGGGACCTAGTAGTAGCGTATCAAATAATTTATCTTTAGATTTAGACATAACAAATATTGATCTTAAGCTATCACCAGGAAGTGATAATTCAGATAGTAGCGGAGATAAATCAATAGGTAACTCGGAATACTTGGACGCTCTTGATATTTCACACGCTGATGAATTTATTTCCGACAGTGCAGATTTGTACGATAGTGATGATTCGGGAACAGACACTAGCATGAAGTCAGAGGTAATCAATAGTGATAAATATTTGATGAAAAATGCATCTCAATGCTCTGTAGCCACATTGAACAATGATGATCATCAAATTACGTTAACAAATGAAATGATTTTATGTAGCGAAAATAGCACTTCGACAGATAATTCATTCTCCGTTAAGACTAGTAGAAATTTACATAGGATCGGCGATGACGCAAAGTCTTCCATGACGGAAACGGAATTCCTAACGGTCGATTTTAAACCGTTTGACAATGAAAATCTTCCCGATTACGGTATTGTGTGTAGATTTTGTTTAAGACGGAAACCCATAGCTCTTAAGCCTGTGGGCGGAAGTATGGAGATTGATTTAGCGACTGAAATGCACAACGTGTCCGACGATACCAGCGCGATATGCGGATCAAATATGAGCGGCGTGAATTTGAAGAACGCCGTGATGGTGAAAGAATGCCCGGCTGAATTTTTGGTTTGCGTCGCCGCAGCTATAGAATGCCTAATCGCTTTGTGGCTTAGACACTACGATCATTGAAGACGAATAAATTCTCCGTTTTGTTGACTAGTGAGCTTAAGTATTTGCCGGTGACCTTTATTGGGTTTTTTTATCGCACGGCGTATTAGCGTTTGAGTATTTCGTAGTTTGTGTATAATTTTATATCAGAGCTAGATTTTAAAGCATATATATATGCGTATAAAAAGGAGATGTTTGACCGTCTTCTACGTACTCTATTCGTTGACGTACACACAGGGTACACAGAGTATGTTCAGAATTATTTTACGAATCAAGGTGCATTTGAAATCTTTTAAACAGTAGTTGGAATTGGATTCGTTGAGAGTTTATCGCGATCGCGGATATATAAATTCATGTTTACGACGATGGCGTTGTATAATTTTTATAATGTAGACCGTTGACGTACATTTGTTAGATCTTGTAAGAATGTTTGTTATAAAAATGAGTTTACGATCGTATTGACGTTTTCATAGAACGCTTTTCGATATTCCGTGCATGTTAGCTTACCCGTGGTTGTAGAATATATCAGTCATTCCGAGAATTTATCTCAACCTAAATATCACAATGTATACGTTATCACAGTATATACGATTCGATGTATCGAATCGTGATTTTTGCGCGCTGCTTTTTATAATTTTATCCTATTTAAAGTTTGTATTAATTTTTTACGTGTATATTTTTATGAACAAATATTTATTTGTACCTATTTAATTATTGGTGATATTTTTAAATTTAGTTGTTAAGCGTAGCCATTCTTTTAACGCGAAGAATAAACTCATGTATCGTTTCGGTAGTCCGTTTGTGAAAATAAATACATGACGTTGATAGTATTGAATTGAAACTTTGATAATACAATATCAATATGTATTAAGGGATCATATGTATCTATATAAGTATTTTTTTTTACGTGCGTGCGAAGCTCGGTGATTATTGACGTTACATAGATAATGCTTTATTTCGTGTTTGCCTTATTTATTATAAATCGAGTGCTACTTTTTTTATGGCCATTGAATAAATAGACAAGTACTGTAGATTATATTTATTTTAATATTATTTGATGATGTATATTACTTATTATTGGATTATCAAAGTAAAGAATGAACAATTCCATTCACGGAGTGTCGTACAAACCTATTAAATGGGAATGATTTAAACCCAATCTTTAGTTTTGATCAAATTATATTGATTTATTTGGACTGCCTTTATCAATATTTAAAGAAAGTGAACATAACTATTCGATGCTTGATGTTTTTATCAGCTGATTTCGACATTACCAATATTCTATTTTGATTTTCTTTCCTTTTAATATACATTCTATGTTATTTTCTATATGATATATATACATATCTCAAACATATTTTTTAATTATATTTTATATGAAGCACACTTCATCTTAATAAGAATACTCAATGATTTACGACCCGTTATTGTATTTATTAATTTGACTCAAATATTCCCGTAGACTTAAAAGTAGGTACTCGATTATTATAGTGCAATTAAAATAACAAAATTAAATAATATGTGATCAAATTAAATATCATTTAATAATAGAAATGTTTCGACTTTGAACTTCTTCAGTAGTTTTTGATATAACTCACTCTTTATACACAATTTGATAGTCTCTTTTATTGTCAGCTTTCTGAAATGAAACTACATTAGATTAATTAAGTCAATTCGACCAAATGAATCTACGAATATATACGAATTTTACACATTCCAGAATCAATAACATTTCCAAATCAATATTTAATTTTTTATATAGTAAAACGTAAATCTAATGGTATTATATATAAATTTAAATTAAAAAAACTAAAAAGCATCTTTTAATCCTTTGATGAGTATGCCCACAAACGTTGCGCTACAAAATCAAAATATTAACAAGAGTATCGCAAAATTAAAATCTATCAATGAGAAAAGCGGCTTTTGTGCTCTAAATTAAATACCGGAATCTCAATAAAAATATATATATAGTATTTATCGTATTTCGCACTATTTTTTGTTTGTATTAAAACATCTTTTGTACTTACGTTTATAATTAATACTAGATTTGCATTTAAAATATGCGTTTCGATAGACGGCCCGTATTGTACGTGTGTTTCAATAACTATCATCATCGTAAGTGTATCTTCTGTTGTGTATAAAATTTCGCTTCGTTATTAATCTTGAGAATTCGATTAAAAATATTGATAGACAATAAAAACATGAATTATATAAGACTAATTTTGAGAAGCAACAATGTTTAAAACCGATGTTATTATCAAAATTAATTTTGCCGTATATTCAATATATAAAACGTTAGCTCAAATTTTAACGTCTATTGAAATCATAACAAATTCTCTAGGATTACGGTGAAAATTGTCAATTACATTTGTCAGCGTAACGCGCATTATCCGACTTGTGAAATTCATTCAAAATTCAGAGTACTTCTGCGAAAGTACGCTCAAAGTTTTGTTTGCTATTTTTGTTTTAAACGCGAAACTACCATCGCGCTGCCGATTCATACGACACGGCTTCGTTTGAGTTTCGTGTACTTATGTTATACACACGTTGAAATACCGATGTGTAATGTTAAATTTTAATGGAGGCATGGTCGTAGTACCTAGACACCGCACATTATCAAAGCGATTGTAAACATACAATTAGAGATGATATTTTATATTGATGTTTCAAATATGTATAATTATAAAAAGATATGTATGTAATTTATATGGAATAAATAATGTATTGAGCATCAGAGTGCGATTTTTATTTTGTGTTTAAGACGTCTTAATGAAATATCAATGCCAATTGTCAGGTATTCGCGTGGACAGATCAATCAAGTCGGTGATTGATAAGTTATTTGTTGCTATAGGGCAGAATCGACGATAAAAAAATAACATTGATGTAGTATTAGTGATATAATTTCTTTGGAATTTACGATAAAATAGTAAACATTGCTTTTATTTAACGATTGTGGATTGATCTACGGCTGTTTTTAATTATATTTTTCGTCGCAATATCCGCACGATATAAATGCTCGTTTAGAATATCATATACGCTTGATGATTATGGAATCGTACGACTTAAAAAGTGATATAAAAAGGCTTAGCGTTATCGTTAAAAGATTAATCAACATGTTTTACAGCCGTGATTATCATCTAGTTTCTAACACTTTGATGTAATATTATGTGCATTTAAACTAAAATATGATTTTGTATATGATTAGTATGTCATACAGGGCTGCATCATCTCTTCAGATCTTTTCAACATATGCGGAGAATCGCGTGGACAGATCGTCAATCACATGTTTAAGACGCGTCTTACAATTTTTTGGAGACGTCGCTCGCAGAGAAGAATTCCGTAACATGTCAACGGAATCAATTATTAAAATATGCGAATCAACGCTGCAGCTGTGAAATTTATATTTGCATTATTTTTTTAATCAGAATTTACATAACAGCGTTCATGTTAAACATGCATATTATTAATTATAAAGCAATTAAAATTCAATCAACGGAATTGAATGATTGATGATTCCGTGGTCAAATTTCTTTTAAGCCGAGTGTTTCAATTGATCCAACGTTATATTTTTATAATAGTGATCATCGATTCGATTCAATGATCCTTCCGTCAAATTTTTTAATCTCAAATATGCAAATCGGCCGATCGACGCTCAATCGTGAGCTCATAAATATTACAGCGGAGTTACGTTAAAAACAATGCTATTCATTTCTGCCGTGATTTCAATATGGCTCGATTTACACGGTTGATTATTATAAATGAATTGAATTAATTAAAAATGCAGCGAGGATTGTAGGTGACCCAAATTTTATGAGAAGCAAATCTGATGTGAACCGAGCAGGAAGTATGCAATTTGTATTTCATAATGTTATGACTTATGAAGGTCGTCCAATGCATACATATTGTGGATGTCAATAAAGTGGACGACAAACTATTTGGCACATTTTGTGCAACGTGCAATATTTACTTAAAAAATATGTACATTATTTGATCGTAGACGATAAAGAGAAGTGAATATATTCAACGTCCAACGTCAATGAAATATTTCTTCGCATTAACACCTCGCAAATGTATTTGATCATCATCACATTTACTTTCTATGCTCATTATCTTGTTGATAGGCATTGATCTTATCAATAAATTCGATGATCTATTCTTTAAAAGGAGCCGCATTGTCGATTTATGAACAGGCGTTTCAAATGATCTATGCATTTTTATACCTGAAATGAATGCATGAGACGCGTTTTAGATCACGTAATTTTAAATTTCAAGGATTTCTTCGTAAATGCTTTGAGCCATCGTGGCATCGCGAATCTGATATGTTGTCAACATATCAGAATTGCAATGATATGATGATAGCGCCAATCAATTAACCGGATATTGGAACCGATTTAGAAATTATCAGATTTGTAGGCGTGTCTGCTAAAATTTTGTCTGATTATATTAATTTAATTAATGACTCAATCATTCGGAGCAGCGACTTGCCGTATAAAAGCGAGTAACTATTCGGGTCATACAGAAATAAGGTTCGTTCTCTCCTGTTCGAAATGATGTAAAAACTCACGCACATTATCATGACGATGCTCAACTACTTTTAAACAAGTTGTTTTTAAATAATAATATCAAGAAGACAAGATGGAAGGTTGCGGGAGTGCGCGTCGACCTCTCCATCGGAATAATTTACTGTGACTGAACAAAATGGCCGACAAACACGCGCGACCAAAAAAGTGACCCTTAGGATCTATACAACCGTTTAAAATATTATCTAAAGGTTTGGAATTAAAATATTGTAAATTGACGAAGCTCTCCTCTGTATAGCTTTGATATTTGAGGATTTTCTGAGAACAGCATGAGATGGTGCATGTCGAAACCATTGCAGACAAAGTCATTGTCATTGTGACACAATGTGACAAAACAATTACAAGTGACACATTCAAAATCGTCTTTTCCGATAATATTCATTTTATAATAGATAGGACCAACACTCTGATAAATGATTCATACGATTCTTTGCAATCAATCAATTCCTCTACCGACCTAAATAGTAATAGATTGGCGATCATTCCTCGGAAGAAGCCATCAGGCACAATGGAGGAATATATCCTGCATTTGAACAGATCTGATGGAAGCAACACTGAGGAATTGGAGTCTTCCAAGGTTTCAGAACTTATACTATCGACACTGTTATAAAAAAATACAACGATAGAAAGTGTCTAGACGTCACGTTACTTTCATGCAGATCATAGAATACGCCGCAAAAGGCCTTAAAAGAGGCCACAAGGTTTGTATGTCCAGTCGGTCCGCTTTTCGAACCGCTGATATGACGAATGAGCGCCTCGCGATCGGATGCCATACCTGAACATCTACATAACAATTATGTTGTCCGAAGAAGACTGATCGGGTGGGTTGTTCAAGTTTTACAATCGGTCGAAAATATTGTTGTCTTTATTTTATTGGCGGAATCGGCCCAATGTTTGAGCGATAACGAAGAAAAGAGGGATTAGATAACTTAGTACACTTGGGTCTGTTTTTATGCGATTTTCAAAAATAATGGAATCTATCCCTCATTTTACTAGAGAGAACAAAGCTTTTTTTTATGCGAATGCGCATAAAAAAGTCACGATGCATGAGCGCGGTAATTTTAAATTGGGATAAACTTAGATCCTATATTTGTAGGTCCGCCGCTTATCATCCGTACAAATCCACTTACCTGTAGACGACCGTCGCAACGTGTATGAAACTTGTATTTAAATAAACAAACACTGTCGATAGCATACAATATTCGGGCATTTATTAGCGTAAACATAAACAATACACACGAAATACACTTGAAATCGATTCATTATATCATGCACATATTATTAGTCGATAAATTTGGATCAACGATCTATACAATCGTACGATGTACGCAAGATACTCTCTCCGTCTCTGTTTCTCTCCGAATTCAATGTGCAAGACACTCTCCGTCTCTGTCTGTCTCCGAGCTCAACGTGTAAGAATTCTCTTTCTGAATCATTGGAATTCGACACACAACAACACAGAAGGATGACGAAAAAATGTATGCTGACTGATAACGATAATTTGTACAATTATCGAGTAAAATAAACTTTAATAAAGTAATTCTAAGATAAATATGTAGTGTTTTTATTCATATGATTTTTTATACACTTTTTTTATGCGATTTTTAGTACATTCTCTCACAATGATTTGAAGTTATGCGGTTTTTAAAAATAATGGGACATATCCCTCAGTTTTCTATGTAGGCCAAGCCAGTGTTAGTTAATTTAAAGTAGAATGGTCGAGTAAAATAAAGACCATGTGCGACTCTTGAACGGGTCGGTATTCTGCGTTTTGCGCCCTAAGCCCAGTTGTTCCCCGGGTGGGGGGGGGGGGGGTTGCTTTGCCACGCCCTGATTTTTAATAATTCTAGATAATCACTCCTTCAGATAAATCTCTCCAGTGTATGTTCTTGTAGGTAAACGATTTTTCGCTTTGCGATAACAAAATGAAGTTATCCCATGCATGCGTAGTAGATTTTGGGCGGTCCGGTCTTTTCCTGTACTTCAAAGTTCCAGTCTCCTGGTGTCTTCTTATAGTAAAATGCATCTCTTTGATGATGAAATCTTATTTTTTTGTATTAACAATCTAGTGAACATGATGATGTTTTATTAATTAAAAGGGTTCTGGCATTTAAATAAGAATTTCCTTCACAAACGGAAAAAAAGCAATACATTAGTGATTGTTCAGATTAAATATTTGGTCTGGAAGATATTTTTGAATTCTTCAGGCGCGATTTGGTGCCAAAAATGGAAACATCTACTCTACTCTCATCCGAAGACTTCTGTTCCGAAGATAACCGTGTTATTATTTTGCCTTGCGAACTATTTTTCTCGGAACGGAAAAAGTGGGCACCCATTGTTTCGTATGCAAATCTGCAAGACAATAGTATGTCACAGTCTATCCATTAGAACAATATTGTGCCACATCATACGATCTTGCGTTTTTATAAACGATACCCGTGTTACATCAATAGAATCTACCACAAGAATAGGCTGGATCTCGGGCTTGGCCGTTTCGCTCCAATCGAACAATTGTGGGACTGGAAAAGCTTCGAATCTTGGCTTTTTATGGGCATCCGAAGAAGCTCGATCTGGATCGAAGTTCGTTTGGCGGATGCTATTCCTAGCAGAAACCAGCTTTCGAATTTTTCTTGTCATGATTGCATATTAGAGTTCATCGTACGTGAACGAACCCTGGCCATGGCTTGAATATGTAAATTATTAAAATTACGAAATAGAAATTTGTCTTTTACTATTTGATGTACAATAATTTAATCAACAGCAATATCATATCCATAACGTCTTTCAAAATCGAATTCTAGGCTTAAACTGGCTTCCAGTAGCGTTTTCTTTATATGGCCTCATCGCTAAAGATGATTTTATCCAAGTCCTGATGCAAAATTCGCTAAGTTGAAGTCGCAGAAAGACTTGCTGAAAAAAGTTCTTGTGAACGACGAGAAATTGACTGCGTCAGGTTTTTCCGTACACTCTCATGAACAGCAGCGATATTTTCAGCAGACCTTGCGTTTCGGTGACGTACGTATATTAACTGATTACAATCAAATCTTTTTTTGTGCGATAAATGCGTCCCGCGGAAAATCGCACAAAAGAAGCTATGACTTACATAGAAAAAGTGAAGATGCGTTCCATGGATTTTAAAAACCGCATAACTTTGAAACAACTATATAAAATATATCTTATTTTATCCAAAATATGTAGATACGTAGCCTTTACGAAATTAAAAAAAGCCTTATATAATATATAAGCATAACTTCGAAATCGCACAAAAAAAAGTCGCATAAAAAAAGTTTGATTTTGAAAATAAAATTTAGTAACTTTCACACGTTATTCAACGCAATAACCTTCCATAATAATTTGACATATATTAGGTTGTCCCATAAGTTTCTTTCGCAAATGAACACAGATCTAATCATAGCCATGGTTGAAGAAAACCCGCGATATACTGTTCGCGAAATAGCTAACAAGTTAGAAATTCCACTAACATCGTCCATGATCATTGGGCTACATCAATCGTTCAGATGTGTGGCTTCCCCATGAACTGACTGACTCAAATAAACTTCAGCGTATTCTTCTCCAACGACATAATAGCCAACCTTTTTTGAAGAGACTTGTCACTGGAGATGAACGTTGGATACTCTATGACAATATCCAACATAAACGGGCTAAACCTGGCCTACATCCAAAAAAAGTTTGCTATGCATTTGATGGGACTGGAAGGGGGTAGTTTATTATGAGTGGTCTCTAAAACTCAATAAATTTAGAGATTTCACAGAGACAGAGAACATTTTTTTTTATGTATGCGAAAATTTTGCATGGATTTTATATTAAATGCGTCGTATATTGAAAGGGTTAATATTAAACAAATATAATAAATAGTTATGAACTATGATGATTTTGAAAGGTATGCTCATTGCTTCTTGTTCTTGAAGCATTGGCTTGCATGTGTATTTTTTGGGTCCATCAGCATTAAGACAATAAAAAACGAAATCATTCAGCATCTTAAGTTCATCTTGATTGTTTATATAAAATATTATGAAGTCGTGAAAGTTCGCTTTTTTTGTATAAATTATAATTTTATTAGCGTCAGCTTCCATTTCAATGTAAAGTTTTCAAGTTTGCGCAATTCATTAGCGACGCCATGCAGATGTATCTTTGATTTTATTGCCTCGAGTCTTTGGGTCTTTTTTGTGTTGTTTATTGTCTGATTTTAGTTTGTGTGGCCATGAATAGGTTTATATGTGCAGTCGGCTTCCAATTCAAATTTCCAGGTATCAAATAAAGCGAAAAACTCGACATATCTGATTTTGCGCGAAGTACGCCATTTCCGCGGAAATATGAGACTTCAAGCAAGGTGAGAATATCAGGTGAATACGTTAATAACGTGTTTAGCTTATTTTTTAAAAATAGACTGCTTATTTCCCGAGAAAATTAAGAGCATGTCAGTTTTAAGAAACTCGAGGATAATTTAATATTTTTATTGGGTGAAAGCTTTGCTGGTATGAATTAAGATGATCGCTCAAAGGGATTATAAAGCCTTTAAATTAGTATAATTTATTTTGGCTGATAGATAAATAGATAAATATATACCCTTGCGTCTGTTTTTATGCGATAAATAGGTTCCACGGGGTGTCGCATATAAAAAATCCTTGAACTACATAGAAAATTGAGGGATAGGTTATTTTTAAAAACCGCATAACTTCAAATCAATGTGATGAAATGTAGCAAAAATCGCATAAAAAAAACTTTACGAAGATTAACCAATATTTTTTTACAGAGTTTGATCGTGCTGGAATTTGGAAACACGTTCAGAATTTGAAGTCATGTACAATAAAGAGATTGACTAGTTTCTTGTATAATTTTTACAGTAAGGCAGGAGTTTCTTCCACTTCAATATCGTCTTCTATTTCTTTGCTGGCATATAACATCAAACCAACAATATCATTCAAGGGGGTATCCTCAAGCAATTCATTGACATCATTTTGAGACCAAGTATCAAAGCCTTCTTCACCAAGTTGATTTGCCAAAGTAATGATTTCAGCTGACAATGTCGAAGTTTTTATTATTTCGCCATCTGTAACACATTCGTGCCAAAGCTGCTTTCCAACAAGAACTTAAATTGTGTGGAGTAATCTGAGATACTGTACATGAAACATTTTATGCGCATTCGCATAAAAAAAGCTTTTTGCTCTATAGAAAAATGAGGTATAGATTCCGTTATTTTTGAAAATCGCATAACTTCAAAAACGCATAAAAAAGATCCGCATAAAAATAGACCCATTCATGAATAACTGGATATGTTTAATGTCAATGTAGGATAGGTATCAATTACTGATGATTTATTTTCAAAAGAATAAATGAGCTCTTCGCTGAGGATCCAGAATATTTTTTCTAGTATTTGAGTCAATGAGTTTCTGAATTTAGATTGAAATTTATGCAATACAAAATAGCTGCGTGAAACTCTCGCGCGGTACAAAATATTGGCAAGAAAAAAACGCGCTGTGCGTTGTGTAATATATAATAAAATAGGCTTGCTACTGGTATAGTGGTTGCACATAATAGAGGCACCACGGCGCATGTGCAACTACCGTTTGGAGTTTCACTTTTCGTGACATTCAAGCCAATTTTCCCTACTGTTAGTTTAATTTCAAAAACTCCCTTACTTCTAAATAATTTGAACCTGAAAAATCTGCTGAAAATGTAATTTTTAAAACTGTTTCTAGCAATGATAAATGCTACCAATTTTCAGACATTTGATAAATAAATTGATGGTATCTAATCTAATTTAAAATCTGATCTTTATAAATAGTTCAATCACCAATTAAAGATTGAATTTGATACATGTTTAAACACATATGTATATTTGAAAGTTAATGTATGTTGTTTGTATGTATTGTATGCGATCCTATACCATTCATCCAATTGCGATGTAACTTTGGGGAGTTGTTGCGTGAACACCAGTGGAGGTTTTTGAATTGGCACAACCATTGTTCATGTGCGGAATTTGTTTTGCGAGACGTTTGCGTACAGAAGAAGAAAGATGCGCGTGCATGCTTTTGGGTAACGCATGCTGGGTGCTCGTTAGTAATGAATAAAAATTGCTATGTATCAAATGATTAAGTGATCGATAGTCTCGATCAGTGCTGTTTTCCTGGATCTCTGGAAGATCATATGGAGATCACTTATATCAAAGTCTTGAACAAATCTGCTTTGAATGCAGATCTGATGATGTCAAATCCCACAGAAGCAATTCAACTCTTTCTGACCACACAATTGTCTTCACGGCAATTGGTTCCGTGTCAGAAGCAGACCATTTCGGCGAGATTTTAATAATCCTTCATATTAGAGTATTAGGCATGCAAATCAGAATTTGATCGAACGATTAGTTCGGCTTTATTTCATGGTATAACCGCATCATTCCGTGTTTTCTACCTCATTCGAGTCTACTGACGCGTATGGGATTTTCATTGTGCGAAGAACTTCTTCAGAACAGGAAGTTACGGGCGGTTAGCGGCGTCGATGAAAGCTGTACTGTAATTATTTAATGAGGTAACGAGAGAAAAAATGATTCTTCAACAACGGCATGAATAATGGGATCGATCATGCCAAAGTTTCGAGATGAATCGCCCTCGACGACAATGCATGAGGATATCCGATGTCAATTTAAATATCCGATTAAGCAGCGTTGCTTTCACTTTCTATTATTTTCATAATTAGCCACACGATATAAAATGTTATTGCTAAATAGTATCATTCTGGTTATGTAAATTTGCTGCACAGAATGACCTCATGTGGCGATTTTTTGTGACTTTATGGAACGGACAGAACTTATCCGACAGTCTAATCACATCGCGATTTACCATATTGAGCAAAATGTTTATTAAAAAAAGTCTTTCAAAATATGTCCATGACCTTAAGAATATTATTTTTTGGGTATATTAATTACAATAAATTCAAGATTTCGTGATTAGATGATGTTTAGATATTAGCCAAAGGTCGAATGCAAACCACAAAGCATAAAGCGGGTCATTATCGGCGAAGACTTCAAATCTTATTTACCTCATGGCGGATTGATTGATGACGACGACGACAAGAAATAAATGATCAGATCGAGGCCCATGAAGGATATTTATGCGAAAGCATAAATTGATATTTAAGAGAAAGAAAATTGCACAGTCGGGAAATAAATTGAACTGCCATTGAAATGCTCGACGTTCGTATGAATGATCATCTTGGCTATAAACTGATATTAAACATATTTCTATGTTATAAATTGATGCTGTCTAAAGAATGAGAGATTTAGTTTTAAAATCTGCGGCTGTGAGGTAAATTGACCCATTCAAACAAAAATGCATTATGCTTAATACTCTAAGCGCTATTCGATACAGTCATCTGAGTGGCCCGCTGGTGAGTATGATATCTCGACTTTTTTTTGCAAATGTTGTAATATCGATTTAACAATTTGTTATAAAATAATGCTAATTGATCTAAATTAATCTGACAGACGTATAAAAGAGTATAATAAAATATTAAAGAAACCAGAAATTAATCAAAATATTAAGTCTTTTATGATCAGCTTGCATTGAGACACGGTTCAGGAAACACATATTTATAAGATTACAATTAGACGATCCACGTCAAAAAGTTCCCTGCAGAATTAAGGCCTCTCAATATCCATTCATAGAAAGCGGTTATATCCAGTTCGTCTGTATCCTACACCGCTTTTTGATACCAATTAATGTATATATGAAATACTAAAAAAAAAGTGAGGTTCCTGTAGAAGACCAGCTTTAGATTACGTGCACCCGCTCGCCCAGGAGAGACTGGCGATACAAAATGAGAAACAAAGAAGAAAACCAGAGAAATTATCATGACGGTGTGGCAGTCTCGATGGGACAAAGGGTCGGTGGACACATGAACTGACCCAGATTCTCACCGGGCATGGCTACTTTGGTAGCTACCTCAAGAGAATAGGAAACGATACAACCCCGGAATGCCATTACTGCAGAGCCTACACAGCATTCGGCCTACACAGCATTCGGCCTACACAGCATTCGTCTGCCCAGCGTGAAGCGTTGAAAGAGATACCCTATGCGAGGAACTGGGAGCAAACTCGCTTTCGCCCAACAACATGATCTCTTCGATGCTCAAGGATGCTAGGGCATGAAATGCGTGGTGCAGGTACACAAAGTGCGTTATGCAATAGAAAGAAAACACCGAACGTTAAAGGCGAAGAAGAGCTTCTGAAGTACCCCCTACAAACAGAATAATCCACAAGTTAAATAATTGAAGAGCCCAGGAGGGACACATCGCTGCCACCCTAATGCAATACTTAACTAAATAGCCGGGTGACAGTAGAAGAGGAGGGGGGTTTTAGTGGGTAGAAATCCCACACTACCACAAAAAAGTGGTGTCTTGTGAAGATTTCCCCTCTTCGGGGATAAGGTCACTAACACTACGAGTCCTCTTCTCTAGCCACGGAAACAAGTAGTCGTTCTTCCTCTTCTTTTGTAATCGGCAGTTCCAAATTCCACCACCACGTATCCGTAGTAAGTATGCAGCACAGGATAAGCTGCGCACCCAACTCATGTTAGCTTGAAGAACCAACAAGGCTGCTTTCGCCCATCTGTACTCTAAATCATTATCCTGGGGGTTCGACTGTTACCCATGGCTTCTTGGGTCCCCTGGGGGTTTATGGATGGACAATATGGAGTAAAACACTCACCAGAAATTCTTCGAGAGACAGTGAAAAACCACTCCAGTTGACCTTGTTGATTTTATTGGAAAGGACTTGCTGGGGTACAAAGAGTCTAGTCCCGTCTTTAATCGGAAGGATCTTGGTATCGGTCCCGGGATCCCGGGATCGGGATTTTCAATAGTTTAAGAAATTATATTGATAAATTTGATCAAAAAATACTAATAAGCCCATTTGTTAAATATAAAAAATAACTTGAAGGCGGAAGAATTTTATTTATTTAAGATAATATAAAACACTAAAAAAATCTAAAATTCAGATATCAGATATCGTCATCAGATATTTAAATGCTAAATGTTAGTAGAGCCCCCATTTTCCTATAACACCATCAATGTGACTGATAAAATTCCTTTCTGCTGAGACACGGACTAAAACTCGCAAATTTTCCGAGAAATGATTTATTTCCGTCGCTGCAGATGAATATTTACATACTATAATACTAGAGTCGATGTGTAGTAAATACATCACCGGTAGGGAAAGGTTAATATAACAATTTGAAAAGCATATATGTATACAAAGATTAGACAGTTACTGCCCCTAGGCGTCGCCTAAGCTCGCCAATTAGTAGTTAAGCCACTGTTTCCAAGCGTCCAGATTTCGGCGGGAATGTCTCGATTACGTTTACGAATCCCGGGATTCATGAGCACCTAAAACTGTCCGGGATCCCGGAATTGGATTCTCTAGTCACGCGTACTTGGATTCCCTCCTACCTAATTCGAGACTGGATGTTTGCTATTTCAGATTGACTTATCCAGTTGAGCGATTTCACAGCTATATAAAAGGCAACAAAATGTAATGTTATCTTTGCGAAGTGGAATTCTTCATCTATCGCTCTTATAGACCGTCTGCTTGTTCTTATTGTATTCCTTAAGTTTCTCTGGTCCTGGACCGGCCAGGCTTCGTACTTTATACACTATTGGTTAATATTAACTTTATAAGAGATAGTGAGCGACAAGTAAGCCGGTGAGTCTGTGAAAGTAGCAACGGATAGTACAGTCGCTAGGCCAGTAATATAGCATGAAATGTGTCACATAATGCAAATGCCCCAAAGGGATGGGAACCCTGAAAAAACATTTTAATAATACTACATTTATAACCAATCATTATTATCTACCTAATCATATTGCAACCAGCATATCCACTTAAATTAAAATTAGCTTACATATTAAATGAGTGTTTCAGAAAACGTTCTATGAAGTTTTTATGAGACAGAATTCGCTCGCGATGCGAATAGTAGGCGCGTACACGACGATATATCGGCGCTGGCATTTTTCGCAAGCGTTGTCGCAAGATGATGCATCGTCGTCCGGCGGTAAGAGGGTTATCTGAAGCGCGCAGTTCGACGCCGAAATATGACTTCTCACCTTTGGAAAGCCGATTGAATTTTTTTTCGGCGTTGCTACACAGTTTTTAGAGTATCCGTAAACAAATCTATTATGGAAGAATTCTAGCATTACCATATGCTTACGTGATCAATAATAGCCACTGTTTACAAAAGACTCCATGGACTCGGATGGAAACGCTTTTTCGTCAATAATTGAGGCCACCAAATCGAGCCGCAGTTTTGGGAAAATCAGCTATTTTCGATTGCCACGCGATTGGAAGAAATTAGGGCGCCACAATAAACGCAATGTGTTCATGTTGTTATTCATTGCTAGCAATATTGCTATCGCAATTAACTGGGTTTCAAGCGCATTAACTTTTACTGTGCCAAATCCTATTGTGGCTTGATAAGGTCCTCGTTTGCAGAGAAGCCTGTTCCGGTTGCTTGGACTTCGCGTTTCCGGTTTTCGAAAAGGAGTTTATAAATATTCCGCGGGTACCTGCTGCGGACGCGTTGAAATTCTGGATATCTGTTAAAAGAGCAATGCATTCTCTGTTTATAGAATGGTAGAGTGTGTGTTTTCGTGTATTTTTACGAACACGTCTGCGTGTGTTTGTCTGTTGGACAGGTAGAGCGCCCTCTACCTGGTAGTGCTTGGCTCCCAGCGATTGTCAAACTTTCACTTGGGCCGGTGTCTAGGTAGATTTATGGTTTCGTTTTTAATTAAGGCACACACGAAGATAAAGAAGAAAGCGAAAGAATTCCAAAAACATCAATCTGGATGCGTTTTTCTTGAATCACTTCTTATTTGGCAGCAATCATTCATAATTCTATTATATTTTATACTAGCCGATACCCGGCGCGTTGCTGCCATAGAAGAAATAATTCTAAAAATATCTTGTTTAATTGGGAATGATAAAACATACAAACATTGATTTTTATATATAAGATCTACTGTAAATTAATTTTACTAAATCTATATTATTTGTAAAAATGCAAACAATAAGTTGACAAAGTTTTATCGCAATTGAACCAACGGTATGGCAGCGCATTAAATACGGACAAACAAACATTGATTTTTATATATTATGCCTATGTTACTCGCGAAATATTTAGCAATAAATGAACGAAGTTTTATTGCAATCCGATAAACGGTATGATAGCGCATTTCGAACGAACAAAACCCATTTTTTAAACATAAGAAGTTGTAGCAAAATACTTTGTTTGTATATATATCATTGATAAATTACTGCATTTATTCAAATTTATCTAAAATTATCCAGAAATACAAAAAAAATATTGATAAGAAATCGAGGGACAATCGAATCTCAAATAGAGTCGTTGTTTCATTAGTAAAATTACTCTTTTGTTTATCTGTTTGTATGTCCATGAGAATGTGTGATTGATTTATGCTTGACGTAGATGCTATATTCGTATGTCCGTCACTCCATACAAATCCACTTTTATCCCAGGACCGCGCAGCATGCATCAAGCTTGTATATCAATAAATGAACCTTAACACCGTCGATAGCACACAATATTCGTTCATTTATTTGCGTAAACATAAACAATACAAATGTGTTTCTTCAGATTTAGGAACAAAATAATGCATTTTTTGGAGCTTGAAATCGATAAATTTGGACCGATCAAATAGAATCAATTTTGTTATCACGCTGATTTTTAAATATACAATTTAATCGTGTGTCTTTCTACCATTTATTATGCTTCTAAGAAGATTATTTGGTAAAATAATGGATTTTTCGATTTTAGTGGTTTGAAGTGTATATGATTTGTTTGTTCGTATTTAATGCGCTCCCATACCGTTCATCCGATTGCGATGAAACTTTGTCTACTTATTGTTGAAGATTGCGCAAATAACATAGGCATAGTTTAATGTGCAAAAATATAAATATGTTTGTTCGTTTTTAATGCGCTGCCATACCGTTTATTCGATTGCGATAAAACTTTGTCAATTTATTGTTTGTACATTTTTAAATAATATAAGTTTAGTAAAATTAACTTATAGTAGATCTTATATATAAAAATCAATGTTTGTTCAATGAATATGAATGAGTTATGGTTTTCGTTCCTTCCAAACAAAGTGTTTCTGCTTATAGCTCACTTTGTCTTGTATTTGGTACCATTGAATTCCAATTGCTTCAGTGTGTGTTATATTCAAATTTGAATCATGTTTATGTTTGTCAATAAAATTCGAGTAGAAAGTAATAAGGCTATGATCGATGATCGTCCACCGTGTTATTTGCGTGGGTGGAATTCTTTGATATATTAATTCATATCGTTTGACCCAAAGAGCCGCAACCATCGTCAGGCATTAAAGAGCCGCGGGCGCCAACATTTTGAGAGCCTCAAGAGAATGTGCCATTCGAAATATCGAGGCCAACAGCTCTTTGGCTCCGAGAGACGTGATCCTCCATTAAACTTACCAGTGCAGTGGAAGGCGTCGTTGCACGCAGACGTTTCGCCATAGCAATCGAAAACGACGAAGACCAGCCGCGATTTATGTAACCGAACCGCCGGTAAAACCACCCCCGAAACCCTCCCGGATCGATCCGGCCCAAAAAAGTGCACCCGTTAAGTCATCGCGCCAATTTTCGCCGCTGCATTTCGGCATGCAAGAAGCGCTGCACCGGTGTTAATGTACTCTGTGTTATTCGCCTGCTGAGCCCACACGTTCCAAAGTGACTCGTTCTCAAGACATTGCCCACAAGAAATTCCATCAAAAAAAAACCACAACACAGGATTTAATACACAAACAAACCGTTAAATCGGCAAGGTACGTACTTTGAGCCCCGTGCGAAATTTCGCCGATCGGGCACTTATTTCGCATACCCACATGATGCCCGATTGATGTATTGTCACCTGGACTGCTTCTCAAACTGTTCCGCATTATGAAATCGCCAAGACAACCGGTACAAACGGCAGTGCCATACTCATTTTTTATTCCGTCAGGCTCACCTGGCCACGCCGTAATACGAAACACACCGAACGTGGTTACGAATCAATGATTTTTACATCGACTTAACTACTTCCTTAAAAACGCATTATACAATCGCCCCCAAAAAACGGGTCAAACAGTTCATGATAAAGCCAAAGAGCGTACACATCATCATTACATACGAAAGAATGCACAAAAAAGCGTCAATAGCGATGCAGAAGGCGATCTTCATAACGTCCATATACGATCGCATTCAACAAAATCGCTTTTGAATCGATTTTGATGAACATTTTTAACCATAGCATGCAATGAGCATCATCGATCACGGTTATAACGAGCATCCACCGTATAACATATCGACAATCTTAACCAATCTTAATACGCTATTGTATTGCAATGATCATTAACATTTTATTACATAAACATTGTTATGGTATTTATACAATTTATGGCGGTTTGTTTGGGATGAATGGCCCTCGGTGAACCCCGGCAGAAATGTGTTAATAATATAAATAAAAGCCTCCATACTCGTTGGAGGTATCATCATAAGATATTTAAATGCTAATTCGAGTTGATGACCGCGTGAGCCCCCATTTTCGTACAACACCATCGTGTGACACGGATTAAAACTCGCAAAATTCCCGATTTCCCGACAAATTATTTATTTCCGTCGCTGCAGATGAATACTCATACACTATAATACATTGATGTGATTCGTAATTATATTACGGAGGAATACAAAAATTATGAATCCCGCATCTATTATATTTCATATCGATATTCCCATTATTAGAGTCGATGTGTAGTAAATACATCACCGGTAGGGAATGGTTAATATAACAATTTGAAAAGCATATATGTACGCTATATATGTATACACAGATTAGACAGCTACTGTCCCTAGGCGTCGCCTAAGCTCGTCGATTAGTAGTTACGCCACTGTTTCCATGCGTCCAAATTTCGGTATGAATGTCTCAATTACGTTTACTAATCCCGGGATTCATAAGTACCTAAAACTGCACTATACTTGCATTGAGATGTCGGATTATAAGGGGCGCCTGATTGGGAAAGTTTCGAAATGACACTCGGTGCGCGCTCGTTATAAGCGTGAAATATGTCTTTAAATTCGATTGTCTGTTCATAATATTGTCCCAAGGGTATTTGGCATCATCCCATTCGGTTTGGATGCCTTCTTTTGGCGAATATAGCGATTTATCGGTCAATGCATCGAAATAAATCGTCCATTATTAATTAATAATGGCGCTTTTATTGTGCATCCGCTTAAGTCACGTTCGGCGCTTAAAAGGTTAAGATGTCGTAATAGTGCAAGCGCTAAATCATTCTTGATCTATCGATTATCTATGCAAAAATTGCGTCATCCGAATTGATCCGTATTGTTTCGATCGGAATTTATGGCGAATTTATGCAGGATTATACCGTATCTGGATCAATGGATCATTGTCATTGTGCGAGGGTTAATAGATACAGATTCAGATGGTTTGAGAAGCACTGATGTGTGATTTGTTGATTCGAATATTTAACAGTGCATTATAAATCCAATCTGGGAACGGCGAAAAAACAAGTTCGATTGTTTTTATACGGTGTAAGCATTTGATTCCAATTGGACTTTTTTCTGTTCTCGGAATGAAAGTTGAGCATTTTTTATTGTTTTTTTACACTACATATGTACATTGTGTACTTCCAAGTGTACATTCGGCTCGAAAGTTTTAGAAAATGTATTAGATTCCATCGAAAAAAGCGATTTGCATGCGAAAAACTAGTTTGAACAGATCGGACTTGTTATATGTGTTATACCAGAGACATTCTTTAAATGACACAAATGATTTAATTCGCAATAAAATCGTAACATATCTGTATTTTATTGGACCACAGACTGTGCTTGATTAATCACACGATGATAATATAAATTAGTATGTGAGTTATGATCTGCTCGGGGGCAGGGCTATGGACATTTATGCTCCGAAATACTCTCCCTAATAATATTGCATAACGAGTCTTCGGATTGAATATGTTTGAATCGTCAAAACGCCAAGTTTTGTATAATTTATCAATAATTTAATGATGATGAGCTATCAATGTCAAATGTCTATTTTATAGACAAAACTCCTTTCACAACTCTATGCTTCAAGCTTCTTGCCTTGATTGATATTTAATTTGCCTTTTCCAAGTATCTGTATGATCTATGATAAAGATCTATGATTCAGCTACGGAAGCATCATTTTGTTTATTCGTCGTTATCTGCTCGAGGGCTACTATTTAAGTATTAAAGATGAATGACGATTTCTGCTCATTAAATTCCATACAATATAAATGAATGCACTTATTCAAAAGAATATTTTATAGAATTAAGTATGAAATATAACATCGTTCAAATGTCTACCGCGGCTTTGCTTGGTGCCACGTATTCAGGTGCCCAATTTTCGATGAATTTTTCGGTCTAAATCTGATTGAATTTACTGAATGGCGTTAAGTTTGAGGACATCAATTGTTTGCATAAACTTGCGATTTAAGATAGCCCCAAAGGAATAAGTCTAAAGGCGTTAAATTATAAATAAAGGATTCCGCGAGTAACATAGGTTAAATCTAATCTTTATATATAAAAATGTATTGGGCTTTGTTCGTTCGAAATGCGCTGCCATACCGTTCATCGAATTGCAATAAAATTTCGTCCACTTATTGTTAAAAACTTCGCGAGTAACATAGGCATAGTTTAATATATAAAAATCAATGTTTGTTTGTCCGTATTTAATGCGCTGCCATACCGTTTGTTTGATTGCGATAAAAATTTTCCAACTTATTGTTTGCACTTTCTCAAATAATATAGGTATAGTGTAATCAACTTTAAGTAGATTTTATATATAAAAATCGATGTTCGAAAATATAATTCCTAATTAAACAAGATATCTCTTCCAAATTATTGTGTTGAATCCTGGAGTTTATTTCGTATTCATCAAATTCTTCTCCGTGAAAGGTTCCGGGTACTCGCTTTTTTAAAAATAAACAATAATTATGAATTTGCTTATTTTCAACATAAAAAACAATTATAAACGATGTAATAAAAGCCAAACAGAGTTTAAAAGTGACTCGAATACGTTTTCGGTAAACGAATTGATCCAGGTATGAATTTAAATGATGACATTTGTGTCTTACTGCCTCCCGGTATTGTCCACCGAAGACCGAACGCTTAGCAAGTACATATTGACTGATTGATGATAAGTACATCATCCAAAAATGGGCGTTTGTCATCAAAGATGATTTTTTTGGGGAAACGTTTCTCGAATTAATTTATAAACATTTTTCAAGGCTATAATTCCTTATGATTATTTGCCATACACTATTAAAAGATTTACAATAAATTTTATAGATGTTCCTTTAATAATATACCCGCTATAGTCTAACAAACTTCAAGCGTCCGTATTGAACGACCATGCCTTTGACGATCATCATCTTTGGAAACAATATAACTTCTCCCTTGATTTTGTATAGTCTTTTAAAAATTTGATAGCGATTGTGCAATAACGGAAGGTATTTTATGGTGTATTAAAATTTTTCATGGCAGCTCCTCGTTGAGGTGACGATATAATTTTATTGCACGCAATTAAAGCAATACAATTTTATCTTCGCGGAAATCACAATTTAGCCAATTTACAACGCCGCCGACCCCCGGTTATTAAATAAAAATAACATGAGAATTTATGGAATCCCATAATGAAGAAGCGAACCCGTAACCTCGCGTGCATGGAATGATGATGCGGTTCATCGTTTTCTATTACGCACATTCCCATATAACAGCGAAGCCTGTCGATTTGAGCCTGTTCCATAAATGGAACTCGGATTTATTTTTAAAAAATTACGTCGCCATCGGCCGTGTGACCTTTGTGCGAATCCGGAATCGGCGCTAATAATCTGTTTGATTTGCTTATCGCGAGAGAATATTGGCTTAATGAGCCATTTTCATGGACAATTTAATCTCTTGCGTAGTAGGTCCTGTTTGTTAACGAGGCATCCTTGCTCTGACCTTTATTTTATCGTCGCATCCTTCTTGGTTTTATATTTCTCATGGAACATTGTAGTCCTTTTGTCCGTTATAAATAAACCTTCTCGACGTATCCTGTCCATGTCGAGTTCGTCCATTTTGACCTTACTATTTTATATCCTAATGTCGAGCCACAAAGGTTGTATTGCTATGCAATAAAGATAATAAAAGCATCGAAGGTTTCCAAGTATCCTCAACGCGATAATTCTTTTACTCAGAGCCGTAACAAGGGTATGAAGCGCCCTTATAAATGCAATATATTAAATACTATTGTAATATACATACACTAAAAAAAAATACTATGATAGAAAGTGTCTCGACGCTAGTTAGTTTTCGTGATCGTACAGATCATAGGAAATGCTGCAAAAAGCCTTAAAAAAGGCCACAAGGTTTGTATGTCCAGTCGGTCCTCTTTTCGGACCGTTGATATGACGAATGAGCGCCTCGCGATCGGATGCCATACCTGAACGTCTACAGGACGATTACACCCTCAAAGAAATGAAGTTATCCAGGTATTCGTAGTAGATTTTTGGCTTATTCTTTCATCTTGAAGATTTGTTCAGTCAGGCCTTTAACAAAACGATGAAGCTGCATATTTAATTTTTGAAATGATACTTTCGCAGTGGCCACAAGGTTTGTATGTCCAATCGGTCCGCTTTTCAGATCGCTGATATGACGAATGAGAGCCTCGCGAATGGCCCAATGTTAAAGCGATAATAAAAAACGGGTCGGTATTGCCACGCCCTTGTTACGCCCCTTCTTTTACTATCCATTGACAATATAAAATTGGGTAGATTGAAGTGATTATTATGTATAAAACCATTTTTTTTCTCTACAGGATATTGCATAATAGCCGTTTAGTATTTAAAATTATTTGAGTACCGTTTGATGTGTTTATGGGCGTAAAATTGAAATTGAACCGTTCAATCAAACTCACTTGACGGCTTAGAACCGGGTAAAATGGCCGCACGTTAATCGCTTTATGGTCGTTTAATTCCAATTTGGATACATTTTGACATGTCGGTTTATTTATTATTGCCGTTGTTGTGGAAATGAAATTGAAAGCTGTGCTAAAAATGTTGATTTTATAAAAATCATATATGATACGATTGCTTTATAGATTGAATTTCCACTGGTGTCAGATATGTTGATGTTGATTATTTTTCAGTCATATTTATCTTTTTATATTTTACTCTTTATAATTGTAATTGTATGTAATTGAGAGCAATTCGGCGCGATCCGTAACAATGGTCCCGATCCACGAGTCGGCTGCGATGAACGACGGAACACGTTCATGATTTCATTAGCTTTTATTGGGAAAGGCTTTCTGGAGAATAGAATTTAGTCAGTCCTTTTCTCGCAACGGTATTGTCTAAATTGCTCCTACATCAACTGAGGGTTTCCCCGCCTCTTTTTTGTTATAGTAAAAGCCATATTGTCAAGTATTTTCGCTGGATAACTTTACCCCATCATGTCATATGTTGCTATATAATGCAATAGCCTCTATTTACATTGCCAGTGTTGGAATTATTGCTCCATTTCATATTAATATTTAAATATATTGCGCCTCAGGGGTCTATCGTCAGAGCCAATTATAGGGTTCACCTTAACCCACTACGGCTTTAATATACATGTAAAATGCTCTCGAACGCTTTGTATATATAAATATTATCATCTCCATTTTAATGGCTCCCATAAATAATTTTTATTTGCACTGATAACATCTTAGCATGCAACCAAACCCGCCAGTCGTTTAGATCAGTCGATAGCACGCGTGCAACGCTAACGAATCGTTTCCTAATCATTGTTCTTATGAATGTCAAATATTAACAATGTGCTTGTTAAAGTGACTGCAAGAAACATTTTGGTGTTACAGCCTACTTCCGGCACATTTTTGCCATCGATGATGAATGATCGGATAATGATATTATGTGTGTAATTATTTGAGAGCGAGTAAAAGTACCGCGGACTGCGAGGTTCGTTGCTTTTGGATCGTTTCGAAACGCAATATTTTACCCGGCACGCAAGTGTTAATTGCCATCTAAAGAGCATGTCAAAGAGGTAATTTTTCATCATCTTTTCGAGCCCAGTTCACTTCATCGATCAATCGTTTTAATGTGGTCGCTGACCTATGGAACGTGGAAGATGGCACTTCAAAGAGCTGACGCGTGCCTGAAGAATTCATCAAATTCCGTGTCTTCCTATATCAAATCTTACTTTGGTATGTCGTAGTATAGTATGGGTACTATCTTAATTTGTTCTTAGAGATCTCGAAACTAAGCACAATTTGCTCATGTGGTTTGTTTGGTGGTTGCCTCATTTGGTGATAGTAGACTGTTTTAAGAGTTTATGCATATCTTTCTACAAAAAACATACAAAAATAAAGTGTTTGAAAGCTCACAGATTATCTAAAGAATGCGTTGGGAATGAGTCGAGGCTTCGAAGTAAGTTTATCAATGTCTTCTCCTTAAATTATTTTTTGGCAAGCGGTCAAACAATGCCTTGTGGTAAAATTACTAGTTTTCCATTCAAGAGTTTCTAGTTTTTTTTAATGGTTTGTACATTTATTCCATCTGAAGCTTTTTGATCCCGTCACTGATGAAAGGCGACTGTTCCGAAAGCTTATTGTGAACGTATTGTTCGACCGCAGCGTTGTCTTGAAATCGTTGCCCTCCCAATGCCTTTTTCAATGGCCCAAACACATGAGTCACATAGCGCCAAATCTGGACTGTAAGGTGGGTATTCCCAGTATAATTGGGTGAGTTTATCACGAGTTGCGATGTCATGCAAAAGGACATGGGGGCCCTTCATTGACCCGAGCTGTTTGTTGATCCCGCTATTCGGGAGCATGCCAGCCCGCTCAATAAAAGTGCACAGTAAGGTGCAAAACCTGATTTAATATCCATGTCCGCGAGGACACGCTCATTCTCAACTTTGAGTGGTCATATGCGCTTTGAACGCGGGGGAGAAACTAGCTAAATTTTGTAAATTAAAAAGCTAGCTTAGGTATATATAAGTTTTATGGGTGAGGGAAAGTCCAGTCTCGCTCGCGACCTCATTTGGTGCAAGCCGTCTATGTAAAATAGCCTCTGGGGGGGCTTCCGTGATCATGGAGATCGTAGAAAGCCCCGGGGATGCATTTTTCCCCATAACTTACCCAAAAAGTCCTACATACATACCCTAAACTACGAAGGAGTGGCCACAGAATTTGTGTTTTCAACCGGTCCGCCTTTCAGATCGCTGACACTTCGAATGAGCGCCTCACGATCTCCAGCAGACTGATGAACTTCGCTTTGATCGGCGCCTTCTTTCCAGGTTGTCTCCACTTTATTTGGAGTGTAATGGTGGATCCACTTTTCATCGCAGGTTACAATACGATCCAAAAAAGCCACTCCGTCTTCTTCATAGCGATTCAAAAGTCGCTGAGAGATGTCTTTCCGTACTTTCTTTCGTGTCTAGCTGAGCAGACGTGGCACTCACTTTGTTGATATTTTTCTGTATCCAAGATGTTCCGATACAATGGTATGGACACTTTCAATACTAATATTCACGCAGTAATGCAACGATCGCCCTTCGTAAGCTTACAAACGGTTCGAACGTTGTTGTCGTTGATGCTCGCTGCAGGACGCCGTTTATGACTTTTCGGCCCAATCAAACACTTGCTGCTCATGTCGGTCTGTGATTTAAAAAAAAAAAAAAAAAAGTGAAATTCCGGGTTATATTTGAATGTATCTTGTAACTTATTTATGGAGCGCAATATTTCAATATGTTTTGAAGTGGAACTTCTATAGGCGCGGAAGATCAAATTAAGCTGAACGTCACGAAAAGTGAAACTCCAAGTGGCGGTTGCTTGGCAAGAGAGGGAAAATCGTTTGTAGTGAGTCCGTCTCCATCGCATACATCATAAATATGATACGCGCATGCGCAGCGCCGCATCTGTTCTGTGTGTGTGTGTCTATACGTAGCATATAGTACCACTAGACCAGTAGCTAGCATATTTTATTATAAATTACACAAACACAAATTTCCGTTAACGAATGGGAAAAAGCAATGCATAAAATCTATTAATATTTATAACATATTCCATTCATAAAATTTAAAAATAAATCAAAGGTCTGTACTTTGTGCTATTGAATCTAAGGTAAAATCAATATAAATACCAATATGACAGCTGGTATCCGATGAAATATTGCCAACAGGATGACCTTCAACGTGTATCGTTGATATCAGCTGCTGCTGTCATTGTCAATGAATGCAACAGGAAGAAAAAGCAAAACCAAGGTCATCCATTTAATCCAAATATGCACATTGAATTGCAACATTCTTTCGCTCGATTCTTTGTGAAAGTCATTATTATAATCATCAATTTTAGCTCAATATAGGACTCTGTATTATTGTGCTCATACGATTATAATTTTATTTGAATTTCGAAATAAGAAATGGCGCTCGGTCAAGTTCGGCAATTTCCGCCAATCTTCGTAGGTTCGAATCAACCGACGCTCACCGATGCGATTAAAGCGCTGTGCGGATTAAAAAGCCGCCGCGTATAAACGGACGTGATGGGTTTTATTATTCTGGTTAAACTCTTCATGCATTTTGCAGCGGCTTTGTTAAGACTAACAAGTGGTCTTTTATTAAGATCCTTCGGCGCGGGCACAGTTAACCGCTACTGGTTTTACAAGTTTATCGATGATTTATAAAGCTTTATAAAACTGAATATGTGGCTTAGAGTCTAATGCTCAGGTTGAAAGACCTTTCGATTTTCTTTGCTTCACCTTGGGGGCTGGATTTTACCTTTGAAATCAAGTTTACTTACTCACTTTTCAGACATAACCTAAGCGATAGCTTTGATGTTTATGTTTCGCTCGCATAGCGGAATTTTTGCATTTAATTGAACGAAATGCGTGCATGAATTTGCGTCAATTTTTAAGCGTGCGTTGAATCGTGTATACTTTGCGCCATTTTGACATAAGCGTATTTAATTAATCGATGAGCATATTTGATAATATTTTTTACGTTGAATATGACTACCGTTATTTTCAATAACGTATGCCGATTATTTCTCTTTCATCATTTTGTTTTTGACACATTTTAAGATGAAAATTTGCATAAGTAGCCGTCATACGATTTAATTATCAGTCATACGCGCTTCAACCACAAATATTTACAGTTAGATAACTCGTCACGCTATTCTTTGACATTGCATGCGACTCAAATAAATATATAGTAAAGATCAATGACTCATAACGCTAAGATCGACAATTGAAAGTCGCCGGCAATTATGAGGTAAAAAGCATATTTTCCGGTAAATCGTATCTGCCGTATGTTACCACGGTGTTAAAACATTAGGAACGATTGATAGTTTTTGCGTCGCTTCCATTCCGCAATTATTCAGGATCGTCACGCCATAATAATGTATAATCGATGTTCCATAAGAGTGTTTAAAATCGCTTTACAACATTGTAAATTGATGTATAAAATGGCTTAAATTAAATATGTATAAGTTTAACGACGGCACGTTTAATTGATTTACGCAACTGACAGAAAGGCTAAATCGTTCGGCGTTCAATTTGACAGGTGATAATGGCCATGATGTAAAATCGATATAAATTTGAATTTCAATGTTTAAATATAATTTAAAATATTTTAAACGTTAAGGATTTTTTCAAAATTCATATTTTTTTGTTATATGAATAGTCATAACAACATAACCTCAAAATGTCAAACGTCAAATGTCATTTGTTATGTGGTCTAAACACATCAAATAATGTACAAGTCTCGATCGTTATTATTTGGCCGTTTGTCAATTTAAATTCATATAATTGAATGTTAATAAATTGGGATGTGATAAATGATTATTTTTTGCGGTTAAAATGCATTTTTTTTCATACGAAAAAAGCAATGAAAGATCAAGGCGTGACAGTTTTAACTGCAGCATTGACGTTTCAATGCATATTTGGCAAGGTTAAATGCAGATGTATGAATAACGTGGCGTATTAATATGTAATTTGGTGTTTCGGAAAAGAGATAGAACTTTTTACCATGGCCTAGTTTGATAATCGAGGCTCTTAGGAACAATATGGTTCAATCGCTGGTTCTAAGAGCACATTTGAACCGCAACACAATACCAAAGCGACCATGAACTTTTTTTTTTAATCGACTTATTGCACATTTTCCTTGATATGCATACTATTTTAACTTAAATATGGAACGCAATATTTTTTCCGAATCTATTGTGCGGAGTTTCTTTGGATTTATTTTTGTTTCTCTCCCATTGTTGATCACATCCGATGGATGAGTGGAGGTCTACAAAAAAAATAAAAAACTGGACCTCTTTTCGGGCAGGTTTCTCCGCTTAAAATGGCGGCTCTCTCCATTCTTCTCCGACCAAAACTAATGACGGCTCCGTAACGGTCAACATAAATATATAGCTTTTTAGCTTTTTATTGACACTCACGACTGAAATTTCGATGTTCGATCCACAAATTCGTATTTTCATCTCGCGGGTGTCCGTTAGATTCGGGCATAACTTATCTCGATTTGCATACAGGACTGCAAACGCAGGCGATGAACACGCCGTAAAATCCAGTTAAACTGGTTATTTACACAGGTCTAATTTGTGCATGTGGAGCTTTACTATGGTATTTTCTATGTAATTGTCAAGGTCATAAGTTCAAAATGCTACAAAATTGTTTTGAACTCGATGTGTGGATGGATCTATTTTTTATAATTGCTAGATGCCACAGAGAAAGGCTTTCATGGCTTATAATCAGTGATTCAACAACTATACTAATTGTAGGTGATCAGTTGTTCGTGTACATTCAGAAAAAAGCCACTGCTTTGATTCTGATTACAGATATAAAAATAAACACAATTTATTTTCATAAAACTCTTCTGATTCTCATCTGAAATACATCTAAATTATATAATCGATAGCTTAACACATTACTCAATAAGTTTGCAGATTACAAAACGATGTAAATTGGAGTTACGTGAGATAACAACGGGCGTTAGCGATCCGAAAAGCGGACCAGTTGGACACATAGACCTCGTGGCCATTCCGTTCTCCGTTTTTGTGGCACTTTTCGGGAATATATGCATACCCGGAGCCTTATATGATCTGTACGATCATGAAAGCCACATCAGAGGCTAACTTACATAGGTATTTAGCAGCAAATGAAATCGCAAACGAGTCTAGACTTCCCCCCAACCATATAAACTATTCATTCATCTATCTTACTAATTTATGCTGCCACTATTAGCTAGTTTTTTTTAAGTTTTAATTACAAAATCTAGCTAGTTTCTTCTCCCACGCTCAGATATGAAGTGTTGGACCCATGTTTCATCCATGGCTTTGAATTGATCTAAAAATTCGGCCTTATTGTTGTGAAACATTCGTCAAACACTCGATTGAAACATCATCACGATGCTGTTTATATTACATTGTGAGCAAACGCGGCACACATCTTGCGCACAGCTTTCTCATGTTCAAATTTTCAGTCAATATGCAATGTACAGCATTTTTTGAAATAACTAACCTAACCTTTCCTTCGCCATAATGTATTTACTACAACTCGACTCTAATAATGGGAATATTGATGTAAAATATAATAGATACGGGACTTTCATATGGTGTACCAAATACATATCATGGTAGCGCGCGGGTATTTTTTATTTAGTATTTTTTTAAATAACAAGTGCTCACATTCGATCGAAACAACAACGCGTCCACAATTCAGAGCGCTGTTTCGGCGCAATAAAATGATTTGGTTATCACTCTAAGGGTCAATGTATTAATAGTCGATTTCAACATCTAATTTTTCATAAATTATTTTTAAGAGTGGGAAAAGTCGTATATGTTTCTTGCATTTATTTTTCCTGGACTTCAGCAAAAGCTTTCTAAGAAGGCAAGAAGATATCCAATGATGGATGCAATATAATCCATTATATTAACATATTTAGAATGTTTTTATTGAAAAAATATTAAGAAATTTGATTGAAATATAGACGAAAATTGATTTAAATCCTTGCACAATATCATGCATTTTTAGCGTTTGGATCAAATTTGATCGTTTTATGGATGATTTTATTATTCGATGATACATATTCATTATGCTATTATTTTTTTTAGATACAAAAAAATAGATTTGATAATTCAAAAGGATAATTAAATTAGATTCAGTCCATTGAGCCTGGAGCAATTATTAAGCAATCGGGTTTGAGTGCTGTCTGCTCGTTGATGTCTCTCGGCTCTATATATTTATTTGCGAGCCTTTTTCGCGTAGCTTTTTTCTCCATTCACAACTACCAGGATTAATTGAGCCAATTTTTTTCCGCAACAATAACACCACGCCTTCGATTGCAATTATCAAATTTTGATAGATTACTTCTCGTCGGATTTGGATAAAATCAATTTCGACACACTCCCATTCCATACGAACATAAATCAATGATCTCCGAGGAGCACTATATATGCGAGTACTTCTCGCTCGATTCCCAGAATCATCATTCATCCGAAGGTTGTACAGTTGTTATTACGCAATTTGCCGATAATCATTTCAACATTACGAAAATTCGGAACATATATTCAGTGTCGAAAATCTAATATATATTATAATGTAGACGTGTGCATCGTCTGAGTAATAAAACTTCAATGACATCATATGCTACCTTATAATCAATCAATCGGAATTCTTTCAGCGTCGTTTTTTATTTGAACATCAATAAAAATACATCCTCTAATACCAAAGCTTCCCACTAGACTTGATTTAAATTGTTGAAAAATAAAATAATCAAAAAGAAAAAGATAAGAAATTACATTGATAAATTTGATCAAAAATTAAAGCATCGAGTGTTTCGTCATTTAGTCTGGATCTGATTTTGAAAGCCAGGCAACTTGCTGCTGAAAATGCACGCTCAGCCTCCATACTCGTTGAAGGTATCGTCATCAGATATTTAAATGCTAGTTCGAGTTGATACCTCATTTTCAAAATTCCTTTCTGCTGAGACACGGACTGAAACTCGCAAAATTCCCGATTCCCCGACAAATTATTTATTTCCGTCGTTGCAGATGAATACTTATATACTATAATACTTTGATGTGATTCGTGATGATATTACGGAGGAATACAAAAATTCTGAACCCCGTATGTATTATATTTCATATCGATATTCCCATTATTAGAGTCGAGGTGTAGTAAATACATCACCGGTAGGGAAAGGTTAATATGACAATTTGAAAAACATATTTGTACTTTATATACGTATACATAGATTAGACGGTTACTGTCTCTAGGCATCGCCTAAGTATGCCAATCAGTAGTTACGCCACCGTTTTCAAGTGTCCAGATTTCGGCGGGAATGTCTCGATTTAGTAGCTTTCATCGTGCTGGTGAGGTGTACGATTTCTGTTAGATAAAAATTTCAATCCCGAATTTTTCTGGATTACATTTACTAATCCCGGGATCCATGAGCACCTAAAACTGTCCGGGATCCCGGGATGGGATTCTCTACTCGCACCGGAGCACCATCAAAAACGTGTGACTGGCATACAAAACGCAGGTGTTCCGACTACAGAAATGTCTCGATCTCGCCGGCGATTACAACCTGTAAATTTCAATTAAACACAAGCATTTTTCAATCCTACATAACCATGCGTTGTAACACTATCAATGTGACTGATAAAATTCCTCTCTGATGAAATCCCGATTCCCCGACAAATTATTTATTTCCGTCGCTGCAGATGAATACTTATATACTATAATACTTTGATGTGATTATATTACGGAGGAATACAAAAATTTTGAACCCCGTATGTATTATATTTCATATCGATATTCCCATTATTAGAGTCGATGTGTAGTAAATACATCACCGGTAGGGAAAGGTTAATATAAGAATTTAAAAGACATATATGTGCTGTATATATAGATTAGACGGTTACTGCCTCTAGGCGTCGCCTAAGCTCGCCAATTAGTAGTTCCGTCACTGTTTCCAAGCGTCCAGATTTCAGCGGGAATGTCTCGATTTGTACGATTTCTGTTAGATACAAATTTCAATCCCGAATTGTTCAAGATTACGTTTACTAATGGAATTGATGGACTGCATTTAAAAACAATCAATTTTAGAAATACATTCAACCCTCCTATAGCGTCCCCTTCGTTTGCGGCGTCTTTTACGTAGACAATGGGTAAAATACACGAGGTCAATGCCCCCTCATGTGTCACTTATTAACAAACTCATCACGTACACATTTTGTATGGATGTTTAATTTTCTATAGTGTTTTGCTTTTATAGCACGGTCCCTATCTCGACACTATAGAAGGGTTGACGCATCGTACGCGTTATCCTTCCAAAACTAAGTTGTATTTTTGAAGGAGAAGAGGGACGGGTGGAGGCCGGATTTAAAAAAAAAGATTTAAACATGTGTGCAAAATTTCTTCTTCAATTTTTAGTGTGTCTTCTTGAATGGAATTAGTAATTTTAATTGCTGAAATCTACTTCAAATCGCTTTTTTTCATCTTTGGAAAATGTGCAAGAGATTTTTTTAGAACTTTTCCTAATGTTCAAGATTTAAATTGCTTAATTTTTCTCATATATCAGTCAAAAACGCCATGTACATTTATACAAAGTGCTTCGAATTTTGGTAAATCCAATTATGGTTATCTTATTGTTCAAATATTTGACCTTTTATAATGAAAACATGTTTAAATCGCCCACAAAAAATGGCTCTAAGAGCGCACAAAAAGGGCCTGAGATTGGAAACCCCCGCTGTAATGTATGCGACGGAGATGGAGAGAATAAAAAAGATTCTCCCTCTCGTACCGATCAACTGCCGGATGAAGTTTCACTTTTCGTGACGCTCAAGCCAATTTATCCTACATGTTTAAATTCAATATAAAAATGTGTGAGCAAACGCGGTACCCGCTTCGAACAGAGCTTTCTCATGGACAAATGTTGATGCGAATTTATAAATACATTGCCTTCTGAGATATTTAAGACATCAGCTATCACACAATTTCAATTTACGATCGACTTTTGTAACATACGAAATTCAGATTTTTTCCCATAGTTTTAAAAAATTACAAAAGTAGCGTCACTAAAAACACTGTAACTTGTGAACTAAACCTCAGATTGCCATGAAAATTTGACACGTATTATTTGAATGTTGGTATTTCCTGAAAATTATATGAATTTGTCAATAATGGCACCAATTATACATCATCCTACAAACTTATTGAGTGAAATATTTAGTTTAGGTTTTCGTTGGAATATAAATTGGTTTATTAAGATCAGAATATTAGCAGATATCTGAACTGTTGCATTGTCAATTATAATAGTGAAAGTCCTTTAACATCAACATCAAATTCCTTAGAAACCATCTTGTATCAACGAAAAATGCCCCAAACTGCGTTTGAAATGAGATGTCACCATTCGGGATATCTTCATTCAATTGTCTGTTAAAACCAAGTATGTATATCATTTTCGGACACATTTATTTAGAAGCCCCATCATGGGAGTTGTCTTCAATGTATGCTGTGTATTTATTTTGGAAGTTTGCCTTGTGTTTCGTATGCGATACAAAATCCAAGCAAGAAAACTAATAACTAGTTAAACGGTCGATTTGATGATACCATCCAATTTTTATAATTCGCAATGAAAGTGCAGTGTAATCGAACAAAATATGCACTCGTAGAGTTAATATCGATGAACGTCTGGAAATTTTAGAAAGACCCCCCAAGAGAAAACGCCAAATTTGATATTTTCATGCGAAAAATTAGTATTTCATTTGGGTTCATTATCGTCGCAATGAGAGTTTATGGCTTTTATGCAATGCTCGATTTCGTTAATATAATAACATTGATATATTTGGAAGGAATGGAGGCTTTATGGTATTAAATTTGCAATGCATGATGATGATTGCTTCATAGTTTGCGGCTACATCATCAACTATAATCTAAGGAAGTACCATCGTACGATGGAAATAGTCAGTATAAAATTCAATCGAAATTATTTCTTCATTTAAGCATCAATCTTCATGAGGTTTTAATAAGAATATAAGCTTTTGTGTGATTGCTTCCCATTGCTTTTCCCATATGGTTGAATTAGGATAGGATATCATGATTTTTTGCATATTGAATTCAATAACAAGTTCAGAATTTATTTATTTGGTATCCAATGTCTTCCATATATGATTAAGATATCGTCTCAGTATTTAATTTCTCAGATTTAGGCAATTAGGGTAAGCTTAGGTCGATTGAATACGATAGCTATATAAATAGATTAGGTATAGGGTGGCTGAATATATTGCTTATTGGCAAAGAAAAGTTGTAGATCATTCCCAGCTCTTTAATAATAAATTTGGCATATTTCATCATCGCAATTTCCGTGTAAGTCATCATTAAAAACGTACATTTTATGATGTAAGCCTCCCAAAGCGGTTGAATCTCTGATGAATCATTTCGTGCAGTCGTGTCAGAGACCACATTGTTCGTACGTACGCCATTTTCGCGGGACCCGAAAAAAGCAAAAAGACTTATATAAGGAATGAATATTCATAACGTTGCAAACACGATCGGAAAATAAGCCAGTTTATCATATCAGTTAAACAATTAATCGTAAAATTAGCGCCGTTGCTGTGGATACAGCGGTGTGTTCATTCCGCCATTGTTGGCTTTTTGCAATAGCCATGGCAAAAAATGAGATTTTCTCTCCGTTCCATCTGAAATACATTCAACCGACGAATCTCAGGGATTGTAAAAGTCGGTTTGTGCAATAGATGGATACCAAAGTCGTGACCAACGAGCTCGGCACAATCAACGGCTGCCTTTGGTTCTTTGAGCGTATTGCGTGCAGCAAATTAACAATAATAAAAATATAAAGTTTCGGTACGACCAACCGAAGCTGAGAGGCTTAAAGGCCAATCGAAAAGGTCTCCAGGCTTCGAAATGTCAATTTAGTGCATTTGAACATCGCACAAATCTGGATGAATTGAATATCAAATCAATTGACCGTTTACGTGATTGCGAAACGGTCTGATTAGAAGTATTAAAAGCATTGAGCTCCCAGACTACCGGTATTACGTGAACCAAATAAATGACCATTTCTAAGAATATTTCAAACAAATTGCTTCAAAATAGTACTAAAAAGGCTTACATTTAAGCATGAAGATTGCTTAGAAAAATGTATAAATACCAATATATATTTTTTCGTTATTGTATCGATGTTGATGGATAGAAATCGTCGTTTGAGTATCACTAATCATGAGATTTTTACCCAAAAAAAATCATTTATTTACACGAAAGCTTTAAAACTTTAGCTTAGTTGATTAAATAATATTATAGTGAGTAACATCCCAAAATTTCAGTCAGATCGATCAACAAATTTTTAAGCTACAACTGGCGAACATTTTGAAAATGCATTTCGAGATAATCTCGTTTAAAGTTTCAATGCGATAAAAATATCAATTTTAATAATTTATCGATCAACCAATCATTCTAGATGCATATAATAGATCTTCAGCTTTCTCAAAAAGTTGATTAACTTCGACTAATTGTTGTTTTCGGACTATATGAGCTGCTTTTGTCTCAGAAAGATTCTTATGGTTCTACCTCGTTACCCGCGCTTCATCGGTATTTTCAGCAAAGACTTTACAATAGGTCCCAATAATTATATTTAATGTATTCATCATCTTCAAAATGAAGCTGTAGTCGTTATTAAATATCCCAGCAGCAATGTATGCTAATATTTCAATGATTTTAACACCAGAATGCAGGCGTCAAGTTAAAACATTCATTAGCATTTTGGGTATGGCCACCCAAGCATCTTTGAAGTAATTAATCCCTGGACAAATCTTTATAAATTGCTAAGAGATGTTCTTTCTGTATCATTCGAGTTCGAACGCACATATGCGCTATTACTCATCAACGGGTTAGGCTTATGTCCACTAATGTAAACATTGATTTAATACTTTGAGGGATTTTTTTGAGTTTGGCGATTTGCTGCAATCAGAGCACGGTGTTTCCCACATCTATGCCAAAACGAATTTCACTCTATACCATAACAATTAAAGCGGTAATAAATTGTGATAATGGTACGGTTCTTGTGAAACCAAAATGCAGCCATGTTGATACACGACACAATTATTACATGCATTACTTCATGTATAATTATGATAACAGTAAGTTCACGACAAGCCATATAAACATATCGGTTGAGTAACGCGAATGGAATGTTCCTAAAAAGGCTAAAATACAACGAGGTTTCATCATCAATTTTAACACGTTGCATTGATTGAATAGTCTTGACTTCCCAATGGAAGCATTTCAAATCATGCTTCGATAAATAGCATTTCTAAATGATAATAGATCAATATGAAAATATCGGATTTTAGTAATATGGAATTTGTTCGTATGTAATGCGCTGCCATACCGTTTATCAGATTGCGATAAAACTTCGTCCACTTATTGTTAATGACTGTGCGAGTAACATAGGCATAGTCTTAATATATAAACATCAATGTTTGTTTGTCCATATTTAATGCACTTCCATATCGTTCATCCGATTGCGATAAAACATTATAAATTTGCTGTTTACATTTGCGGAAATAATATAGGCATAGTAGAAATATGGATGCACCATGTTGGCGCATATTGTTCTGGTGAAATGAAGTCTGGGCTGCAGAGACGGGGAGACATAAATGGGCCAACAGCGATCGTTATTTGCAGCCCTCATTAGTCTCACAGTCGACTACATATCGTTGCTTAGCATCCAGGGGGTTAACAAACAATCCATTAAATTTCTCATGCTCACTTTTGTTTCGAGGTCGTTATTTCGACTGTATAAACATAATCGCTCCATTTCTTCCGACTGTTATTTCGCTTTGAGGGTCACATATTTCAAAGATTGGCTTATTTGACCAATTTACTTATAATGGCGGCAGTTTGTCGCTAATCGGCTATAATCGAGCTTAAAGTTCATCAAAGCATGAACGCCACAATTGTATTGTATTATTACGGGACACGTCGAAAAGTGATACTACAAAAAATTGTGGAATTATCTAAAAGATAAATTGAATCATTTTTGAAATGATCTCCATCAAATCTTTGATGTTGCTGAAGTGCAATAAAGTATCATAGTTTTAACGATTTCTAAGATTTTTTGAAATATCCACCTTTGACCTGGTTAATAGCATTGGTTCTGGCGATGAACGTGTCGCATGCAAAACTGAGTTGTATTTTAGAAATATATTTATATTGTTGAAATTTTGCCTTGAAAGTGTTCACACTATTATGTTTTAATGCACTCTATAGAATCTCAAGCATTTTTATTACAGTCCATGACATTTAGGTCTGATAATTAGACTCTTTATAATGGTATATTAGCATATACTTAAATTACTGATGGACTTAATTTTCAACTAAATAATTATTTTGCTATGTTTAGGAAACCCCAATATTTACCTCAAGATGTTTTTATTATTATTTTTGTGGCGCCTTGCTGCCTGTAGTAATAATTCTAAAAATATCATTTTAAATTTGAAAGATTTATCTTGTTTAATTACAAACATTGATTTTTATATATAAGATCTACTGGAAATTAATTGTACTATACTTATATTATTTGAAAAAGTGCAAACAATAAATTGACAAAGTTTTATTGCAATCGAATGAACGGTATGGCAGCGCATAAAATACGAACAAACATTTTTTTTAATTTTTGCATATTAGACTATGCTTATGTTACTCGCGCAATCCTTAGCAATAAGTGGATGAAGTGTTATCGCAATCGAATGAACGGTATGGCAGCGCATTAAATACGGACAAACAAACAAACAGGGATATTGAATGCAGTACAAAATTTTCAAATATATTGATAGCGTTTCTGCTTTACATGATGATTATGAATTGTAGACAGAGACGGTAAGAGTGTCTTGCGTCTCATCATACACTCGTACATTGATGGCAAAGTCGCGCTGTAAAGATACCCCTAGAGATGCATTATTTTGTTATTAAAACTGAAGTCACACATGTGAATTGTTTATGGTTAGGCGAAGAAATGAACAAATATTGTGTGCTATCGACAGTGTTAAGGTTCATTTATTGATATACAAGCTTGAATCATGCTGCGCGGTCCTGAGAGAAAATGTGGATTTGTTTGGATGATAAGCGATGCACATACGAATATATCTATTAAAGGATTAAATTGAGCCTTCATCGATTTTACTGCGATTGTAGCAACGTATTAAATCAACATTGTAGATTAGGTTCAGCCAGATTGCATAATATTAATGCATCATCATTTAATGCAATATTTTATGGCCTTAAGGTTGATGTTAATCATTCGGAGATAACCTGATCTTATACTAACTTCTGAAAGCAGGAAGTCTGAGCTCGATCGAAGTAGCCTTATCGTTAATCTTTCCGATCGCAAGAACTCAGTCTAAGGATATTAAATAAATTATTCCCAACTGGTAGATCTTCTTGCATGGATTTTGTAATTCGTATTATCATTTCGAATTGATCAACAGTATTTCTAACAAGGATGAAAATTTCCAGTTTCAATACGTCGAAATAACGACGCGTAATAACCGGGCTCGGTAGTCACGTATAACTGTTGCAAGGCATTCTGGATTGTCTGACTAGTTTTCATCATCCATGATTTCGATATGGAAACACGATTTTTTTCATAACATGAGTGATCAGAGCGATTTTCATCCGAACAAGATCAACAATGGAATGCTTGCTTTTTAGCGCGCATGAGGCGAATAAATTACCGGAAACCTTGAGTCTCCATGATACCGTCGATTGTCGATGTGAGAAAATGTCGACCGATATTTTTTCACAGGCAATGATCGATTTCCGGTTTTCACAGTCGACAACCCGTTTTCCCCGACCATAAGTCAATCTCTTTGGCCGACCCGAAGAAGAAAATGATAAATAATACTTGCATTGTCCGCGGCGACTTTCGATACGAGTCGGAGGAATCGGTAGAAAGTGAATCATGGATCCGTGTGTGATCGACTTTTCAATCAATTAGACCTGTTCTTTTCATTATATTATGGACGCATTAACCAATGCGATTTACACATCTTTCATACGAAGCTTATGACGTTTAAAGATATCACAATCTCGCTGTGTTAATCGGGTCCGGGTGCAACACAAGAAGACATTAAACACATAATTAGCGACATCAAAATTAGCGACTTCAAAATATATCCTACAAACTTATCGAGCAATATGTTAAGAAATTATGTCCGGAGAGTATGGAGGATGAGGTAAAACATCCCAGTCAAATGATAATAGCTATTCGCTAATTCTGGCCGTTTTATGGCAATTGCATAATTTAGATTGTCTAGCTGGAAACAATATTTTGTTGAATTGATCGTTTCACCTTGCTGAAGTAGCTCATAATAAACTACCCCCTTCTAGTCCCACCAATTGCATAGCAAAATTTTTTTTGGATGTAGGCCAAGTTTAGCTACAGTTAAAGCTTCTGTACCCTTGTTCCAAGACCGTTTACGTTGGATATTCTCATTGAGTATCCAACTTTCATCTCCAGTGACAAGTCTCTTCAAAAAAGGTTGGCTATTATGTCGTTGGAGAAGAAGATCGCATGTTAAAATACGCTGAAGTTTATTTGAGTCAGTTAGTTCATGAGGAAGCCACACATCTGAACGATTTTTGTAGATATGGACAATGATGACATAATGATGATATGATAATCTGTGCTCAGTCGGACAGAATCTCTAATATGCATACATTATAATGACATATTATTATATATTTATTTATTTGTCTTGACGCTGATATGGATTAAATTTCCCACATCTCTAATTATACAAATTATGAGAAATCTGCTATTATCAAGCACAAATTTGTGTAAGAAAGTTGCAGAATTGGCGATTGGCAATGACAACCTTCAAGCGTGCATTGGCAAAGAAATGTATACGTGTTGTTGAATTTTAAATGAATTGATCAACTCCTTGCCATTGTTTGATGTTGTTTGTATATATCAAACGTATTAAAGATTTTTTCGAAAACATTTTAATAAATTTATTTTTCATTGTTGCAGGTCTTCCGGCGCAAAAATTGAAACTTCTTTAAGTTCTTGAAGGTAAATAATCAATTAAATTGGATGCTATATTATTGTATATATTATGAATTTTTATATATTAAAATTCGACTCGAATAATGGGAATATAATAGATACGGGGTTCAAAATTTCATACGGTGTACCAAATACACATCATAGTAGCGCGTAGGTGTTTTTAGCACGACAAGGGACGCATTGATAAATTTGATCAAAAATTACTAATAAGTCCATTTGTTCGATATAAATCAATATAAACCATCGAGTGTTTCGTCATTTGGAGTCTGGATCTGATTTTGGAAGTCAGGCAACTTGCTGCTGAAAATGCACGCTCAGCTTCCACACTCGTTGGAGGTATCGTCATCAGATATTTAAATGCTAGTTTGAGTTGATACCTCCTTTTCGTATAACATCACCAATGTGACTGATTAAATTCCTTTCTGCCGAGACGCGGACTAAAACTCGTAAAATTCCCGATTTCCCGACAAATTATTTATTTCCGTCGCTGCAGATGAATATTTATATACTATAATACTTTGATGTGATTCGTAATTATGTTGCGGAGGAATGCAAAAATTCTGAACACCGTATCTATTATATTTCATATTGATATTTCCATTATTAGAGTCGAAGTGTAGTAAATACATCACCGGTAGGGAAGGGTTATTATAAGAATTTGAAAAACATACATGTACGCTATATACGTATACATAGATTAGACAGTCACTGCCCCTAGGCGTAGCCTAAGTTCGCCAATTAGTAATTACATGAGATTATTTATGTCTCCAAAAGCACTCATTTTCAATCTGTTTCTTTTTTTCGTGACGAATCTCATAACTACAATGTGACAAAGCAGGCGCCCGCCACGGGCGCAAATGGGCTTGGGGCGCAAATTGCAGAATACCGACCCAGTCGAGAGTTGCACATGGTTTTTATTTTAATTGATCATTCTACTTTACATGAACCAACACTGATTGACTCTGTTCGTTTTTATAATACATACTAAGTTATCTATTTTTTAACCCACCCGATCAGTATTCTTCAAACAATTTCGTTTCGTAATGAGAGTTTTTAATCGTTGACATGTTCAGGTGTGGCAATCGATCGCGATGCGCCCATTCGTCATATCAGCGGTCCGAAAAGTGGACCGATTGGACATACAAACTTTATGGCCTTATATTACTTATATTATAATATCTTTGTATAGCCAAAACCGAGCAAATTTAAAGATATTCATTTTGATTTGTATTTCTTGCACAACGAAAATAATTTTGTCAACCTGACGCGTGTGTATTTTTTGCTCAATTAAAATTGAATATGTTTTTTGCCCTCGACAATGTTGTCTAACAGTTCTTCCTTATATAAGCACATATGATTGTTTGCTCGGGCCTTTGATTACATAAAAAAAAATATGCTTTTGTATTGCGAATGCGTTTCGAAACAATGGCTTGTTGGCTTCTTCGTTTATAATTTTCCAACAATAACAGCGTATGAATAAATTAACAATCGCGGCTTCGAGGAGGGCCATATTGCTAAAGTCTGCGGCGCTCGATCCTTTTACAGCGACGTTATCTAATGAGGCAATGCGACCGACGCTAAAAATTTCAGCATTTCAAATCACGATCGGAACTGTTCTATCCTGTATGTGTGAAAAAATATTTTGAGCTGCTTATTATAAATGATTTTGTTGTGAAAAGTTGTGATAGCACAATGGCCACCTTGCGGCAATACTATGAGGATGAACTACTTTTGTTTCGTTAATGCCTGTACATAATAGCGCTATACATATCAAGTCAATTATATTACATAGTTGCGTGTGACCAAATGATGGGATCATTTTATAAAATAGAGATATCTCTAAAGAAATTCGTCATGGTGCCGTGTAAAATGAAACCGTGGGAATGTCCTTGTGATGATGTATTATATCGGACGTAAAGAAATTCTATTGCGGTTCTATTGGTACGAATTTAATTCAGATCTATATGCATAAAAGTCTTACGCGTATGCCCGTCGCATTGCTGCTGAGTTTATATGCGTACACAAACAATATTTTTACTATGCCTATGTTATTTCTGCAAATGTAAACAATATGTTGACAAAGTTTTATTGCAATAGGATAAACGGTATGGTAGCTTATTAAATACGGACAAACAAACATTGATTTTTATATATTAAATTATGTTTATGTTATTCGCGCAATTCTTAGCAATAAATGGACGAAATTTTATCACAATCCAATGAAAGAGATCGCGTGTGGACACAAACTGAATTAAAATGAGAGTTTGCGAAAATAATGGATTTCTTTCGGGAGGACCTAATATTTTATACTGTTGAATGTAGTTTTTATTGAATTCTCAAAGTAAAATTCGGACAATTTTTAATGTATATGGTTTTTTATGTAGTTTATGTGCTCTTGCTTTATGTAAATGCATAATAACATCGTGCGTTATCTTAACAAATTTAATTGCATTTAAATGCCAATGAACCATAGCATTTTTATATGTAAGCTGAGGCAATGTTGACCAAAATGACCTGACCAAAACGCAACATTGCTCAAAACGACCTCTTTAGCGCTTTACGCAACGCACTAACGCAAAATTAATGAGCTGTCAAAATATATAGCATAATGTGTGAAAACGAAAATAATTTTAGAATTAATGTAACAAGCGGCACCTTAAATACCGTAATCCGCCATTGGGTCATTGGACACTGGCGTTGCAGTTTTTACCACTGAAGCAGATCCAGTTCGTGATGGACGATGGCGATCGTGGACCTCCGAATCTTCGAGTTGTACGACCGCAATCGGAGGCTGTTTAGAAATTGGCGAAAATTGCCCCAATCGCCATGGACGTGACTGGAGAGCGAAATCGCCGTAATTTCTCTTAATTATGCAGAATTTTTAAGTGTTGCCAAAATCGCCTAAGTATGCTTATTTCGAATTTTAATAGCGGCCTTAAGATTCACCCAGACGGCTTTCTATGAACATCATCTGGTGAATCGCGGATGGATGAAATGTCGGTTCATTGTTCGCATCGAAAGGATCGGATCGGGGAGTATTTGGCATGCACGATTTGTCGTTATTATGCGAATCATTGGAGCCGATGTTAATCGCCCTCCGTATTAGGAACAAACAGTTAACGATGCGATGGACTATTTAATTCTTTTTTTATTTGGTACTCGTGCCGTACAAAAGTGAAGTAATGCACACGACCTTGATTCGCTGATTAACCGTTAGTCATTTAATATTTGCGAAGGTGTTTAAGGCGAAATTAATATTTTTGACAGGAGAAAAAAGCTTTTGAGAGCCAGTTTGTGTCCATCAGAGCATGAAAGATACAAACATATGGAGCGAAAGACGTAGTACAACAAGCCAAAGCATGTCGACTGTCCCATTAGATTAATTCGACTTATTAAATGCTTAGCTGAATTTTATGTCAGGCTTTAGTTCAAGAACGCTTATTATAGTCCAAAGATCTTCAATCTTTTCACCTTACCTTTTAAATAGCCAAACAAAACATTTTTGACATAAATCTGGTAGGAGCCATAGAAAATTATATAAAAAAGTTTTTAGCAAATATAAAGTAAATCGGTTAATTATAACTTAAGATATCATGTCAACCGTGTTTAAAAAAGTAGTTCTGATAGGACCGGCTTAGTTGTCGCGTCACTTAAATAACTCCGTAAATAATTTTAATTTTAAAAATCCCTTTGGAGGATATATTTTTAAAGATTCAAACTTTGAAATATGCAAAAAATTAAAATCGATTTTTTAAAATTCTATATCTGAAAATCCCTTTAAGTGCGAGGTTCGGATTTATCCCACAATCTATCAAAAAATGTTCTAGGATATTTTTTTGTGGATTTAATCGAATATTATTCGAGACCATTATCGAGTAATTGAGCAGTTATTATACGTGGCATTTTGATAACCACCTCTTCAATGTGCCAAAAATACCCACCGATGATATGTATTTGGTACACCACTTTATTGACTATAATCGAGGTTGAAATCACCGGTAAGGAGAGGTTAAAATCAGAATACGAACAAAAACAATAATTACCACAATCAGTTATGAAATTCAACGGAAGATTATTTTTCAATTAAATTTGTACTTGTCTTTTCATCCTTTACATTTTTCACACAATGGAAATTATTATCTGAAAGATGAAGTTGTATTTGTATAATATATAAAAACACAGTAGAGGCGGCGCTGCGCATGCGCGTAGCGCCTCTATGATGTATGCGACAAAGACGGAGATATTACAATCAATCTTCCCTCTCTTTTTTACCATCTGTTAGGACTGCCGTAGCGTGTATGAAGCTCGTATATAAATAAATAGACACTGTTATAAATAAATAGTACCCGATCTAAAATATAGATGCGGTGTTGTTTTTAAAAATATATTATGATAGAAAGTGTCTGCCTTATAAACTTTAAGTTTCAAGATTTCAACTGGCTAGATTTTGTAACTTAAAACTAAAACACTAGCTGAGATAACAGCATAAATGAGTGACATTCATTAATATATAATTTTTATGGTACTTCCCGAAGACTAGTTCGCGACCTTGTTTAGCGCAAGCCACCTATTTAAGTTAGCTTCTGGGAAGGCTTCCGTGGTCGTACAGATCAAAGAAGGTCCCGGATACGCATTTATCCCCGAAAATACTGCAAAAATCTCTGAAAGAGTGATCACAAAGTCTGTGTGTTCATCCCGTCCGCTTTTCGGATCGCTGATTGGCAAGTAAACAGACTACGAGTTATCTCGTAGTTGGCAGTCAACATGCAAATAGGTATACTTTTTTATCATAGTTTAAATCAATATTCATCAACAATTTTCAGAAATATAAATCATCGATAGTCTTGTCAAATAAATCCATGGAGATTATTATATTAGCATTAATGATCGTTTGTTGTCGTATCAATGGGGTCACATTGAGTCCTCTTTCGGTGTGCGACAGTTAATAAGCATTTCGGCCAATCCAAATCACCTTCACGTTTTAAATAGTACACATATGGTATATAAATCAAAGTAATTCATCGACCTAATTCTTGCAATGGGTATCCATTGTTCGTGATCACATCGAATAATCGATCGAAATATCACCTTGAATGCTAATAAAATTTCGTGCATGAAAAATGTACATATCGTGACGATTTTTAATTATTCGTGACTGAAATGCGTGTGTAACTCTCGTGGTATTATTGTCGATGCAATCGTACGATACCGAAAATATTATTGGAAAAATTCGAATCAAGATTTGAGCCAAAATCGAGGGAAATTCATATGTAAGAGCGTAACGTCTGGATGATTGTTCAATGGCGCTTTGAGGAGCGCTGAATTTTCACAACGGTAATATAAAACTGCACTGGTTTGCCACAAAAAGCACGCTAGTTGGTCCCCATTATATTGCGAGCGCAAAAATGACTCTCCTCATAAATCGCCATGACAAATTCAATATTTACCGTTGAATGTCTTAAATGCGAACGCCACGGGGTCTGCGCCTCGCAGGGGTTAAATGCGCATTGCGCCTTCTAGATGCGATTCATGCATTTGTATACATTTTTAGAGATTTCTCTCGTTAAGACGCGTTGGAAATACACGATTCCGATGATCGTTCGAATCAGTATGGAGTCAAATTAGATATAATTGGTTCAGAAACAGAAACAGGCTGATCAGATAAGTAGAAGACAGGTTTGCGACGGATGCGAGAGAAGATGCTGCACCACCACCTTTCAGAGCAAACTACAACTAATTCGAAGAGCATGCTCCACTATTCACGCAGGAGATGATTTTTAATCATTTTATTGCATTTGTATGCTTTTATATTAAGTAAAAAATCGAATTTAGCATCAAGTAGCACCTTTCATCGTGTAGTTCAACAACGCCCATGTGAAAAAAGGAGGTATTGGACTCTTAGTATTCTGGAAAGCTCTTTCCAATAAAATCAATAAGGTCGACTATAGTAGTTCTTCATTGTCTGTCTTTACAAATCTCCCACACTTCCTATCGAGACAGTCGTGAAAGATTTGTTCGATTAGTTCATCCAGGTCATGGTTAGGTTCTAAATTAAGCTCAAGTTGCAAGGGTTCTTGAGGTCGAGTAATATTTTTTCGAAGGTGGTTTTGTCAGTACACCCCAAAATCCAATCTTAAAAGAGGTAAAGATTCTCCCTATGAAGAATTATCCATAGGAATGAGGAGGTGTATGTATGACACAGATGAAATGGACATTGAAGAGGCCCTAGTTTTGCAGGGGACTGTTTGTGGTTGCACTATAATGATAATATAATAAAGAACAGCTTAAATCTGCAAAATGTCGATTACTTAAATGATGGCTTTAAAAATATATTGAAGCTGTATTAGCATTAAAAAAACTGTGCTTCTAAGAGCTGATAATCTAATTTTTCTCTATCGCCATGTTTTGATGAAATGCAGACGTAAACTGTGCAATTATAATCATTGAATGATTTTTTGTATATGTTGGGCGCTTTTATAAAAATCTTCTTCTTCTTCTTCTAATATATAAAAATGAATTGGGTTTTGTTCGTTCGAAATGCGCTGCCTTACCGTTCATTGGATTCCGATAAAACTTCGTCAATTTATTGCTAAGAATTCCGCAAGTAACATAGGCATAGTCTAATTTATAAAAAACAATGTTAGTTTGTCCGTATTTAATGCGCTGCCATACCGTTCATTCGATTGCGATAAAACTTTGCCAACTAATTGTTTGCACTTTCTCAAATGATGTACGTATAGTACAATTAACTTACAGCGGATCTTATATGTAAAAATCGATATTTGTTCATATTTTTAATAAAACCAACAAAATAAAATAATTTTATTAGTAAATTACTTCTATGGCAGTAACGCGTCGGGTACCAAGCTAGTGAAGAATAAAATCCGATTAATCCTAGATATTTTGAATTGATTTTTTTGCATTTTATATGATTGTTGCTATCCAAAAGTGAACAGCGATCAAGCTGGTCCCTACCGCCCACCATTTCAGAGGAAAACTGAAAGATTCAGTAGCCACCTTAACGAACCTAAATTTGATATGGAATAACGATGATGATATTTTTAACTTGAACGTGTATGACTAATATTTGGAAGAATAATACAAATTTCCGAGAAGAACTGTTAGAAATTAAATATGATGATGTTTGTCTTTATTGTATCCGACTATGTAGAAAATTATATTGAATTTAGGGCTTTATTGTTGTTAGTCATATTATCATCAAACAGAGAAATCATCTGAATATTTCCAAAAGAGGAGATCCTCGTTTATTCCTTAGGGAAATGAAAGCAAATGTGTTGTTAGAATTTTTTTAAAAATCTTATATCAGGGGTGTCAAATTATTTGCAATTGTCTTTATTTTCATGGGTTTATAAAGCAGATAGTCACTCTAATAGCATCATCATTGACAGAACTAACTGCAAATATGAGCTGATTAACTACAAATAAGAGCGATGATTAGATAATATACAAATAGAGTCCCAAAATTACCCGACCAAACCTATAGATGTAAAAATATACTATGATAGAAATTATCTAGATGCTACGTTGCTTCCGTGATCGTACAGATTATAGAAAATGCCGCAAAAAGCCCTAAAAGAGGACGGAGTGGCCACAAGTTTTGTATGCTCAATCGGTCCGCTTTTCGGACCGCTGATATAAAGAATTCCGACATTCAAAGACGAAAAATTCAGTTTTGGCCATCATTTCTTCATTGGGGCCAAATCTCTTGCCCTGAAGCATTGTTTTTAAGTTTGCAAATTGGTAGAAGTCGCTGAGGACCAGATCCGGAGAATACGGGGAACGGGGAAGCAATTATAAGTACGATTCAATGCGATCCATTTATGACACAGTGCATTTTCTTCGTGAAAGAGCATTTCCTTCTTCTTCATTTGGGTTCGTTTTTGTCATAATTTATTCTGTCAAATGCACTGACAATGCCATATAAAATTTGCTATATAGCTGTCGACGTGTTTTGATCGATTGCGAGCAAACGCGGCACCCACTTAGAATAAAGCTTTCTCATGGACAAATGTTGATGCGATATTTTGTGGACTTTTTTAAAATGTTTTCTGGAATTTGGGCGAGCAGAGCGTTCAACATTATCAATGTTTGTACGGCCGCGTTTAGCCCCTCAAAGAGGAAAGACACAATGTTGTGTCCGAATTCCAGTGAATCTTACACGTTGAGCTCGTAAAAAGACAGGGACGGAGAGAGTATCCAAATTTATCATTTTACCGAATATTGTATGCTATCGACAGTGTTTATTTATTTAAATACAAGCTTCATACACGCTGCGACGGTCCTGACAGATAAGCGGATTTGTACGACGATAAATGGCGGATTTTAAATTAGCTCTTTACTCAAAGGGGTTAAAATCAGCATGTGTCAGTGATGTGTTTCCTGTCCAAGAATTTGGTGTTTATCTACGGACGATCAGGTTGTTAAATGGCAGGTCCTTGAAATGTCTTAATTTTACTTTTCTCAGGCGGGCAACAAAAATATCAGTTAATTGACCACGGGTCATTCTCCTTTCTGCACTTGACAAGCGGCAATAATTCACATTTTCAATTACCATAAGAAACCGCAGACCAGAGATTTCGAAACGCATTGAAACTTATTTTTTTTTTGCCAGATTCCACTTTTTTTGTCAGCCCGTGTGTGATAATAAAATGATAAATGCGAACGTAACACTCTCGTCCGCGGTCTATTATGACCGTAATGACCGATTTTGAAAGCGTTTACGTTAGCAATAATTGCTTATGGGAAAATCACCATGAGAAAAAAATCATTGGAAAGTGGTCCAGAAGAAGCGGAAGACGAACGAGCCAAAGCAAACATCCACTTTTCATTTGCATACAAACGAATTCCGTTCAGGGCTATTTTGCAGATGCCTCTGCTTGCGACCCGATCGCTTTGGAAAGTGATGATGCTTGTTTGCGATTTTCTGACTTCTCCTTGTTTGTATGCAAAAATGCTTTGGCATTTCGACAAGTGAGCGTAGGAGGCTGCGAATAAAGTGCTGCATGACTGTCTTTCGCGACCTCCGATGCTGACACAAAAACAAATTGAAGAATCAATATCCAATATTTCAAGGCTGGATTCCGAGATGAGAATGGCGGCCCATCAACGATGCTTCAGATTGATGCTGCAACAATCCACATTTTGCAAGAACTAAGGTCAGCCATACCATCAACACCGAGGAATCGATTAATTTAAAACGGGAATATGTGGGATTGTTAAAGGTACTGCGCAAACTTCGCCACCTTGAAGATTTGCATTGTTTAAAATCTTGCAGCAAAATTTAGCACTGCCTTTGATTACCGAATTTCGATTGAGCGGCTTCATAACATATTTGCTGAAAATGAGTGCCTCAATTACGTGTTTTGGAAGACGATCGACAAGTGGTCAGCGTACATTTTTAATGCAAATATTGAATTACTATGAAATGCTAAATTGCTTGAGTACACTTCATAAATGTCTTACCTCATGTGATGAAGAGCATCTTCTGATTTTCTAAACGTCATTTGAATTAACTCGTTTGTTGTTTTGTTAAAGTGGTCGAAAATCAATTCATGAACATTGATCCATGCATTACCGTAATGCGTACACTTGAACCTTTTTTTGTGCGGTTCCGTGGAAAATCGCACAAAAAAGGCTATGACTTACGTACATAAAAAGTGAAGATGCGTTCCATGGATTTTAAAAACCACATTTGAAACAGTTATATAAAATATACCCAAAATTAGGAAAACAATAACATTTTATTATTTTAATTCCAAAAAAATTTTTTTGCAAAATGTTGATTGATTTTAAAAAAGTCATTTTTTCCTTATACTAATAAAATTTTGATATAAATCTGGTAGGAACAATAGAGAATTATATAAGAATGGTTCGGAAGCAATTTGAAGTAAATTCATTTATTAGGACTTGAGATATCATGTCAACCGTGTTGAAAAAAGTAGTTTCAAGAAAAATGCATTGCCTCACTAAAATAGTTATAACTCCGTAAATAATTGAAATTTTGCAAATTTATTTGGAGGATGTATTTCTAAAAGTGTACACTTAGAAACAATGCAACTAAAACCCAAATCGATTTTTTCAAAATTCTACAATTTTTTATTCCAAATTTCGACTTCAATTCAATTCAATTTTTGGATCAGTTCCAGTTGCAGAACATGCATTGGATAAAAATAATGCAATTTTTAACATTGACATTAAATAAGTCCTAGTTGTGTATTGCTTATGGCGTCTATGCGATGATGCTGACATATAATCAAGGACGATTTGCAGAGAGGTGTTTAAGGTTTTTTGTGGTGTTATAAATTTATGTCTGTAGTAAACCGGTAAGTGATGTTTTTTTTTTGGTGCAGAATTAAATTATGCACAGAATAAATGGGCACATCTAAAGTGAAATCCTTTATGAGTCATCTCTTCTAATAACGCCTCTCTGTGCTGTAAGAAATGTGCGATTCAACGCCATAACTCGCGTGCAAAATCTTAACGCGTTGACATTATTATTTGCTGCTGAGACGAAAGGTCAAGAAAAGAATTCGAGAAAACCAAAAGTGTGATCTAAAATGATGGGTCGTATGTTGAGGATGACCTCGCGCGCCTATGATGACTTCTCACCAGCTTCATTTCTTCTCAGCGGATATCTGACCCCATTCTTCGCCCATTGCTCATTAAATATTTTGCCAACACCGGAGGCGTTACCCACGCAATTATCAAGTATCCCAATTGCAGACAGCCTGGAAAAAATGCGAAATGAATTTCAATAATGGATTGTCAAAATTGTTGCAAAGCCCAGGGCAGAAATCCAGATCTACATGTCTGGCAGGATGGGGAATAACATCAACTTGGGAACTTGGGAGACGGACGAGGCGCGTCGCTGCAACCCGAAAACTCTTCAGTAACGGTTAAACCGGTGCTTTATAAGAATGCCGGATGACGCGTGGTATGAATGAGAGCTCATGGTGTAAACCGTGTCACGGGGACACCCAGTACACATTAATGATAACTATGTGTATTCTTCGCGATCATGTGTAGTTCTGAGATTAATACGAAACATATTTAATATATACGGACTAGTTGGAGAACGTGTTATGAGACACCTGCCATCGCAAATTTGTACCGAATAACACAAGAACTAAATATCAGAGGCATGATGCTTCTGCTCGCTTGCGTCATGTATTGCACGCTGATAGATCTGGATGGCAAGTCAGAGGAGATAAGTGGCGGATGGCCTCCATCGAGGGAGAATGATCTGCTGAAAGATATTACAAGCTTATCATGATGATCAACTCGGACGCAAAACATACAATCAGAATGAATATTCATCATATCCAAAGAATTTCATTGTAGGAAGAGATCCTCCGCAATGACAATTGAATCGGCAATTTACCACAGCTTGTAATAATAAGCCTAAATGCTTGGTTGTTCAGCGTAACTGTTATTTCCAGTGAACAGGCCACGTGGGAGGATGATGGTACCAATCTTGGGTTGGATATAAGATATCATGTAACCTAAGATTAGTTGATTAAAAAAATGCATGCAATACAATTGCTATTGATTTTTTTCATTAGATAGGTTTAACGTAAATAAAACCCACTTCTGACACCATTGTAATTTTGATGTTTTTGGCGATTTTAAATAATTTCAACTTTTTATGCTGATTTGATGCGAAAATATATTAGAATTTGTTTGTATATTGGAAGGTTTTGCACATGGATTAGGGATTAGTCCCTATGTATTAAATATCAGGGTTGACTAAATAGATTTGTTTTTCAAAATTTTGAAAAAATCCCTAAAATTTCACCTTTAAATCATCATAGCTTTTTAATCTGTGGTGATAACAATATGTTGAACATGAAAAGCTACCAGTTTGCCAGGGTCAGGGCTATAAAAATACTTTTTGCTTAACCTTTTGAGGAGTGAGCAAAGTTGATGCCATAATAGTTTTAGACCGATTACCGTCAGCTCCTCAGCGTCAGATTCAATTGTAAATAAACACTGTTGATAGCATACAAGACCACGTCATTTTTTTACATAAAAAATACACAAGAAATCGCTTCTTAACACTTTGCTGTCCGCTAATGATTTCCTAAAACTTATACCTGGGACCGGGTGAATTTCAGGATTATTCCGAGAAATATTATGTTTTTTTTAAATTGATATAACTTCGAAACCAGTTGGTGTAAATTAATAAAATTTTTAGCTTCGTCTCCGGGATACTTATAAGTATAAGGAAACGTTACTAAATCATTGGTACTGAACCTTGGGTTTGTGTAAGAGAGAAGTATTTAAAAAAAAAAAAAAAAACTATTATTTTCACATTTTTTTTGAATAAAAAAACAATTAACAAGTTATAATCAAATTTATTCATAAACTTAGTTGAATTTGTCCATATCAAGGTCATTCAGTGGTTCTCAATTGGCGAATTAATCGCCATCTAAAATATATCGTAAAATAAATGCTGATTGTGATATTTTTCTATTCAATAATAATTACCGATATTTGTTAAATTCTTTCGAAGACGAAACAATAAACAATGTTGTCCTTTGTAATTGCATTTCAAAAGATCTGCCCCTTTCACATTTTTGAAGGGATATATTGTTAAAATGTTTCCTTTTATTCTTAGTGTTTCATTTATGATGATGCTTATGAACATATTTCTAGAAACAACAATACACGCCAAAAATGGTATATTTGTAAATACATTTCTTGCTGTATCAATTTCTGACCAATTTCTGATCTAAAGGTACATCTGGAGTATCGGGTTCTGAATCAGAAGATTCTTGAATATTCATTACTCGTGATCGCGGTAAGCGAACTTCTGAGTTCGAAAGCTCATCATCACTGTCACTATCTTCATAATAATCATCAGGTATGTCTAAAAGACAATCTTCATAATTTTCTTCCAAATGTGATTGATCGTTATCCATTATGAAGGTATTCAAATTTTCACAATAAAGTTATTCAGCTTCCACAAGTTTCTTAAACCGAATTTTTCAAAATCGAGAATCACGACGCGAAGTGTCCTATACCTAGAACATAATTCCGCGACTATAACCCGAACACTAAGTACATAATATGTATTATCGAAAATTTGTTGTGCGGTACTGTCTCCTTTCCTCCAATTATGTTATACGATTTGTCCAAATATTTTTTTTGACCATTGGCTTGCATTATTGGACAAGATGCAAACAAAGACGTGAAGTTTCAATGGTTTAGAAAGCTTACACAATACTCGCCCACCCCAACTGAAGGGCGGATCTAGCAAAATCGTTACAAAAAGGAGAAAAAAAACCTGAGATCGCCCAAATGTCAGAATTCAATTGCACTGCAAGCGCAAGTGTCAAAATGTCTTTATTTATTTTTTTATATAAGATATAATAATAATTTTGGTTTTCATCCTCTAATAAAAAGGTAATAGGTGGAATTATGATTGTATTTAGAAAAGAACCAAAAAAAAACCTAAAAAATGTTGGTTCGGTTCCGGTCCCTGGTATTTACAAGTCGTGTAATATATTACGCATATTTTTTATATTCGCTTTTTAAACCTTCATACATGCATATATTATACTTATGATATATGTTATGTAGTTTAAAAATGTTTAGAATCGGCTCGGTAAATTTTAATTTTGGTTAAAACCTCAAATAAAATATTGTTTTAGTTTCAATTACGATTGTCCATAGTGTGGAATATATTACGCGTATTTTTTTTAAAATTATATTTTAAAATCTTTATATATTTATAAAACTAGCTACATCTCTGAAACAGGTTAAAAATGTCTAGCAGCAGTGCTGTGATTTTTTTTTATGTGTGTAGTTCGTCGCGCACAAATCTGTGCGTACGGGCTTTTGATCCAAATTTTCGAGGCGCACAGATTTGTGCGTACGGTCTTCAATGTATATATTCTAAATAATATTTGGGCTCAAAAAGAGTGCTCTTTCTGATAAGTGGAGAGAGGGTCCCCAGGCCCTGGAATAGTACTCATTTAAAGGCTAAGATGTTTTTATTATTTATATTTTCGCCTTTTTTATTTTAACTGTAGTTGTCTCAAGTAGCATTTCCCTTTTCATTTGATGGCACCTCTGTCGTGAAAAGGAATTCTTTTGTATGTCCTTGAACAAAGAAATCCAGTAGTATCAGATCTGGAGACCATGCGAGCCATGGAATAGGGCACGTCCTCGGGCAAGGAAATCCAACGGTGTCAAATCTGGAGGCCGTGTGACCCACAGAATAGGGAACTCTCCCAGGCAAAATAATCCAGTGGTGTCAGATCTGGAAACCATGCGAGCCACATAATAGGACTTTTAGGACATAGTGACTATGTGTGAAACGTAGAAAAATACGAATAGAAGCGTGCAGTTGACTACATTAACATTTATCATATTTATAAATCGTAAACATTATTAAAATGTATTTATTGATATGAAAGTCTCATCATTTTCGTCCATAAATGATAGACATATTCAGAAGACCTTTTAGAGATAGTCATCATGAATTCCTGATAAATCGATAGACTTTCTTTGAGCACCCAGTTCATGTTATTCAAATGTTAATTTGTGCAGCCAAATGCTTCTAGAAATCAGCATATATATTGGACATATATGTAAATATCTGGAAATCGTTCGATTTCCCTATCAGTTCACTTGCAGCAATATGTCAACGCTCATGTTATAATAATGGATTGCCTCCATTTTGTAAAACGTGAAGGCATTTTTTTGCTCAAAGAATGATGTCAGCATTCTAAGGCGATTGCATTCCATGAAATTCGCATCTTTTTCGTTCATCATCCAAATCGAACGCCACGAAAGTCTTCCTCTTGAGCGAGCATCGCTTTGCAGCGAGCAAATATTTCTGACCCGGTTCCCAAGCCCAAATTTCAGACATTTAAATCGAGCATAAATTAATGGATGCACTGAATGGCTATATAAATACTTCAATGTCGCCCGTTGCCGTCTCTTTATCCAGTTCTAGGCTCATCAACAACAATTTCACTTTTCAAAGTCGACGCAGCAAATGAGAAAATAGAATAGCTCATTAGGCTGTTTTTGCCATCTGAAATAGCAATTTCTTCTCTCGAAAGTGTTCTTAGACGACGATTCCGCCTTGCGAATCTCGCATTGGAAGCTCTCCGATCAGACGGCGACGTATTTCTTGGTTTTTCGCCGCGGTGATCTCACAATCATGCGAAAACTCGCTGTTAAATAATGCTCTTTTTGCCGGGGCGAAATGTTAAATATGCATATATGAAGTCATTGCCGGACATCTTCATCGGAATAAATCATGGTCGTGCTCACCTTCAACTTCACCTCGTCGGATTGCCTCATCGGGTTTGGCAACGCGATGCTAGCATCCCCGTTGGTTCATTTTTAATGTGCCGCATTCCGGTTGTAATGCGAGTCTTCATTATGGTATCATTACAGATGAAGATCTCAAACTTGACACCGTGAACGAGCGGATAATTGCTTTTATTATAGCATTTTTAAATTAATTTAATTGCGGCGATTAGCACCTTGACATATCTCCAATTCATGGAACGGGATTTGCGAGAGTGATCAGCATTTTTTCTTCTTTACATACTAACCTGATTTACTTTAGCAGTTAAGCACTTGATACACATTGGGTTACATCATAAAATCGATGCTGGACGTCTCTGTCGCTTTTATAATTATTTTAACTAATGCTAAAGGGACAACTTGACGGTATTAGTTCTTCATTTTAACACACTTTAGGCGGGTGCTGTTGCGCGCGCACTTACCGCTGTAGCGGGCGAAATTGTGAAAGTATTGATAATTTTGAAAGCACTTCCCTCTATGAATTAAAAATGAAGGACGTTCTGTGGACATGTCCGGGCATTCGTGTGTCAGTGGTCTGAAAGGCGGACCGGTTAGACACACAAGTCTTGTGGCTACTCCCTTATCTTTTATGTCTTTGTGTGTAAGGTATGGGGAGAAATGCATCCCCAGGATTTTCTACGATCTCCATTATCACGGAAGCCCCCTCAAAAGCTAATTTACATAGTTGGCTTGCACCAAATGAGGTCGTGAGCGAGACTGGACTTCCCCTCACTCATAAAACTTATATATTTATCTATTTTACCCAATTTGAATTTATAATATATATATATCTAAGCTAGTCTTTTGGTTTTAATTTACAAAATCTAGCTAGTTTCTCCCCCGCGCTCAGAGTGCTAGTGGCCACTCGAAGATGAAAATGAGCGACTTTTTTTGAGCGGCTGACATGATCAGGTTAGTTAGTGGAAGGTTCCCATACCCCTGTGAAGGGTTACTACTACATTAGTGATAAGTGCTACATTACAGCACTAATCGCTAAGAAGTCTATTTTTTGTGTATTTTGCATAATATACCCTAGAGCTAGCAGACCCCAAAGTAGTGTCAGATTCTTACTGACTAAATCCCTCTCTTGGTTTGTCTATATCCTTCATGGTATTGTTTATCAAATTGCTTCAGAGCGGCAGGTGCTCTGGCTATTATATTTCGCTGTCTTCTTTGGCAGTCATTATTTCCTTTATAAATTCCCGCCAAAGATCTCAGTTTTTTTGCTCACTATCATGATGCGGACTATGTTCTCGTCTTCAAGCTCAGTTATCCCGAGCGCTTGTTTCAGGTTAACTCTGAGGCTTTTAAGCACCGCAATCATTAATGGTATTGTAGCGTGGGCGATTTACCATCCCCACGTAGTAGCGCTGTTAACAGCGACATCTTCCATCTCTCTTCAGGTGCAATGTGTTATTTTAACAGCGCCATCTCTTGGGGCCCTGCGGAGACATTACATCTGCATATCAACCGATCGCTTCTTGCACGTGCACCGTTGCTGGTTAGGCGGGAGTCGGGAGAGTCGTCGGTTAGCCTTGGCTACAGGAGGTTGTCCTTCCTGCAGCCAGATCTCTCTCTCTCGTGTGGAATAAATAGTTATTTAGAGAAGAGAGTCCCGAGAGCACCCCTGCCTCAACGTTACAGATACAACCCCTGCCTGACAGTGGTGGCACGATATGATTACCTCTGCATAGCAGCCATGTTCTGTCAGAATTTGTGTAAGGTGGAAAGTAGTCTCTTTGCGTTTTCAGGCCCTCCATTGACTTATGTTCGGTATTAGTCGATGGGTCCATCTTCCTTTGTTGATTTGAACCCATCTATGTTGCCAGCCTTCCTAAAGCTTCTGCTCATCTGCTGTGCGATTTTCGGGATCTTAATATGTGGTATGTCGACAGGCAAACCCTGTTGCAACACAATTGAAATATAATAGTCCCTGGAAGGTCTCCAATCTTATAGGATCATTTCTAGTGCTGATTCCGTCACTGAACTGTGTTTGAGGTCGCCTGTATTTGGGAAACCTCCCTAATTTGATGGTGTCAGAAGTAGGCATCTTTATGGAAATTCCGCCACTATTTTAAATGAACCATAAACAAACCTCACAAATTATTGCGTTTACAATATTAAACCAAATAAGCCCATATTTTCTTACGTTTCAATTCTTAAATGCTAAAACTACCAACAATTTATGAATTCATTATAACATTTTCTTTGATGTTGTTTAATCAAAATATTTAAGTACTTGTAACAACGAGTAAAAATTCGATTAAGGCAAGTCATATATCACTTAGTAACAATGTAGTAATGATGGACAAATGAACACGATAAAAATTAATGAACGAATTTGTGCCATCAACTTTAGCCACGTCCATCAAAACCCTAGCCACCTTGTATCGGAAGTAGACAATATTTATTTAATCATAATTAACGTAAACTATTTGTAGACAAAAAAGCAGCTTTGTAGATATTAATTTAATGCCTGTATGTACAATTATTCAGGTTTCGAAAACTATTATTAACATCCCCAATGTGTCGAACGTTAAAGGGATTCGATACTTTAACGACCATATTTAATTGAGTTGGAGTTATTAAGCCATTTGCCTAATATGGAAGCATGCGAATGTTGTTTTTTAAGACGTCAATCCAAAAAAAAATAAGAAATCATAATCGCACAAATATTTCATATACAACACCAACATGTCATTTCCTATAAAAATTGGAGGCTATCGAGTTAGACATTTTTTTGTTGTTGTCGATCCTTTGTCTACCAGTAATTCGATGGCCTTCAATTCTTTTGTTGCCTGGTGAAGGTATAAATGATTGAAGCTTTTTAATTTTGTCCAAGATTAAACCATACAGTTTACAATTTTTTCCGGTAATATTGTGTTTTAGAGAGTACCTTCAATGCAAATATGATTTCCTGGTATTATGCTTGCACAAAATGCATTCGTAACACTGCAATGACTCGCAGTGAATGTGATGGAACTCTCTTCAATTATAATTTCGAATTGATTACGATAATATACCAGAATTTTGACAGTTTTTATGAAACAATCCATGATGCAGAGCACAAGTCATTAGCAAAGCTTTCGATCTCTTTGATTATATCGCTGGGCGATTTTTCTTATTTAAGCTTCCTTATGAATATATCTACTTCATAATCCACATCATCAAAAGCACGATTAAGACATTTAAAATACAAATATAAACATCACATCCTTGTTATATAATTCATACATCTTGAATGCAAACGTTTAAATTTTGTTTGAATTTAAATATAAAAACAAAATAATTATAGTCTATAGTTTATTGCAGTGGCAAATTTAATGATTATATTGCGATTTTCAATCATAAAAAAATCGTCATTTATCTTAGGTACCCTTAACGTACTTAGTGGACGGGACGTATATATACGTCCAACGTAAATTGCGTCGAAATTGGTTAGGACGTATATATACGTCCTCGAAATATATATTGAATCCTAAAGCAGGCGGGACTTTTTTTGTCTAACGAATGTGTGATTTGTCGGTACATGTTTTAGCATGAATTTAAGATAGGTAGCAAATTGGTTGCACTTCGTTATTGTGTTGGAGTAGACGTGTACTTAGTAAACGATATATATTATTTTTTTAAACTCTATTTTTCCATTTTCTTTATGTGCTTTTATTTATTGTTTTGTATTTGTTAACTTCTCTATATGTTAATGTATCTAAATAAATAAAAAAATATATGTTTCATTGATTTTTTTACAAATTCTATGCATCGTTAAAAAAATAATAGTAAGAACTCACGCCAGGCGGGCAGGACGTATATATACGTCCTTACGAAAATGTGCGCGCCTACTGTATGTTACGTTTTTGAAAAGGAACATTCCTAATTTCTTTTGTTGTGATATTATTGGATGATGAAGTGTGTTAATGTCTTCGATTCCACACGAGGAAGATCGCGTGCCCCATTGAGCTCGCATGCCTTCGACGACCAATTATTCAAATTTAAACGTTTTTATTGCAGGTGTTATCGTCATGAACTCATAAAGCACATCCTCGAACAATGCTTTCGAAGCGCGAAGTGAAGAAGTCATACTATGTATGGTTCCTGGGTGCCCAGGAAGCACGAGCAGCACGTGGAGTGCGACCAGCACTCGCCACCCTCCACAGGCTCGAAAGGCGTGCACACGACCTAGACCCATTCAAAGTCACTCTACAAGTGAGTATTTTATTACGACCACATACGGACGAAAGACTATTATAAATCGAACTAGTTATTCTATGATAATTGTTAAACATTGCGCCTCTTGGCCCATTATGGACGACTTCCGCGTTTATTAAGCACGTAATCGTTCTGCTTGCAGGTCTCTCCAAAAGGTTTGAAGATAATTCAAAATGTCGATGGCAGAGTCAAAGGTGGTCGAGGAAGAGCTCATACCGTGAAGCACTTCTTGCCGGCGGAAAGCGTCACTGAGGTGGCCGCAAGAGGTGACGCAGTGGTTTGCGTACTTCTTCTCTACAATCCTGTCACAAGGTAAAATACTAATGAGAAGCAACTTATTATGTAATTGCAGATGAAACTTGTTTCCTTTATGATGTTGTAATGTTAATTTGACCATCGGTCGGTTACGTCTTCAAGTCATAACATTGGAAATTAAATCGCTTAGGAAGCAATTGCCGTTCACTATCAATGCTTGAGCATCATATCAAATGAATAAGAAAACCTTATAAGAATACATTAAACGGGAACTATCGGTCGACTTTTTGAAACTCCTGCGTTGCCTTCGTCGCTACAACAATCGCGTTGTTCGGGCGTGGAGACCACACCGGGGGGTCACTCGGAGCACGGGACGCTATATATCATTATATTTGATGATAATACCAGCGATAATCAACGACGGACATCCTCTTTCAAATATGGCATGGTTTTTGATCGTCTCTTGATCTCGACGATCATGAAAAATATTAAATTCTTCAATATATTCACCATTAATATTATTGTTCAAATTACATTTAAAACTTTTTTTGTGCGGTAGATGCGTTCCGTAAAAAATCGCAAGAAAAATGAATTTTTTTTTTCAAAAATCTAAACCAGAATAAAGGGCGTGGTTGTAATTCAGCGATAGCAAATGCAATATGATTTACACAGTCCCAAATTGTATTTTTTTCCCAAATTTATCGATACGGACTCTTTATGAAATAAAAAAAATCGCTCTAAAAAAACTGCATAACTTCGAAATCGCACAAAAAAAGTCGCACAAAAAGAGGTTTGAGTGTATTTTTTTTATATCATTAAACTTATCAAATTCTGCATTTTATCATGATGATACGCGCGTCACATCAATCGCTTAATAAAAAAAAAAATTAAAAAATCGTTTCAATCTGTCAGCTGGTTTAAGAATTATATCGTTTTTTACCAATTCGCACGGACTGAAATGTGTTAACACATCAATCCAGTCTATTTTATTATAAGCTCAAATACAGTCCTTGGTTCCTTGTATAACGCATGGTAATTTAAGACAAAATATCCATGTGCGTTAGTGTTTTTTTTTATCGCTTTGCTTAATTTTCTTCTTCTACAACTACAGAGGTCATCGTCTATTTCGATTGTGTTGGCTGAACCGCAAATCCGGACTGCACCTCGAGCTGTACAGCATTATTTCTAGAATTAATCAGATTAATTAGCAGATCATTATTAGACCGCAATCTTGTTGAACTCTGAGAGCGTGGGACATATGCGAAGACATTTGCCAGACAATCAAATGAGTTAATTCAATTTAGACAATCGGAGAGTTAAAGTACCACATGTACCAAAATTCTCATCCACCAAAGACAAAGTATGCTAGATAAACACGGCTGAATTGTTTGCCTCAAAGCAGACATATTTATTATTCGTCTATTCAGGTTGTTGTGTAAATTTGTAATCGATTATGTGCTGATCATCGATTTTAATGCAAATTAATTGCTTTCCGAACAGATGTCCTCTACACGCGCACGCTTATCGTTGCGATTCAGAACAGACAGCTCAGGCCTTATGTGCTCAATTAAGATCTGTAGCTGGTCTTGGACCTGAAGAAGAAGACGAAGAACCCATTCCTCCAGAAGAATTGCCCGAGAGCATCGATGGACCGCAGCAGAATATTCAAGAGCATAGGTTGGCGCCTGAGCAGGAATTGGCCGCTGAACGCTTGGCTGCCGAATTGAGGAGACGTTTAGCTGGACGAGAACCTTTACTTTTACCTCCGAGAGATTATGACACAATGAGAAGAGGTCCCAATGTGCCAGCACCTGTGACTGCGCCCACTGCAGGAAGAAGACTTGGGAAAGGCGTCCTGGGATCTTCGGCTGGATCAAGCGGAATTGGCAGCGATCTAGCACCATCGCCTGATCGACCACACACATCAAGTGGTAAGATACATTTTTATCCTATAATTCAATATATTTCCTGTATAATGTGCACTTGAAATATGGATGCGCGCGCATATTTTTTTGTATGTGGATCGTCACTTTAAAGCATTTTGCAGAATTTTGGACATATTTAATGCAAATAGTCGAGCTTCAATTAGGTCCTTATCGTTCAAGATCTATGTAAATGTCACAGTAATACAAATTTGGGTCGCGACTCTGACCCAGACGTGACCCGACCTAGACGGTCACCAACGTATTCAATTTTTCTATCAGCGAACCGTCTCAATTTTTAATGGAATTTGTTACAACTGTACAACCAGTTATTCTTAATTATATAAGGTGGAAGCGTATTCTGGATCATTCAAGTGATCAATATGTATATAGCATATGAACAAATACAAATATTCTATCTTGTATGAATGGAAAGTCCACTTTTTAGGTCAAAGGGCACCAAGTAACCGTGAGATCAGATCTGCTTAGGTCATGATTTGAAGGTTATACTTTTGTTTTTTAACACCAGGATATTAAAATTATGCACAGATATACAGTAAAGGTGTTGAAAGATGCACTCATACTGTAGGCCACCCAAACAATTTGCAGCAGACCTTGGACATTCCAACAAGTCTCAGCGTTGTTGCATTAAAACTTATTATGATGAAGATCTCAAAGAAAATATTTTAAAAGTGAGACTTCTATAGGGCAAGTTGATCGAAAGAGAGGGAGAATCGTTTGCAGTCTCTCCGTCTCCATCGCATTCATCACAGACATGCTACGCGTATGCGCCGGGCCGCCCTTTTATTATATATTACACAAACACGGCTTCATCTTTTAGCTAACAATTTCCACTAACAAATGGTTTTCTATTTGGAATAATTTATGTGGATAGTTAATTTTTAACGTCATCATTAAATTCAACGACATCATTTTGCCAAAAGGGAATCGGACAACCAGTTTCATAAATTGGTTGTAAAACATTAATAAGTTTTGTTAATATCTTGAAATATGCAAATTAGTAACACTTGGTATTGTGGATCCTATTTTTAAAAAACCCTTGTATAAGACTATTTTTGACCACTTTAAAATGCATCTAATAAAGTCTCTGATAATATTAGTAACGTGGAATAAATGTCATCCTCACCAAATGGTGCTGTTAATCTGTGTAGTCCAGGTGGGTGTGAGATTCCACGATGCCCACTCATAAAATCCCAGTTGGGGGGGGGAGGGGAGTCAATCCTACACCACGGCAACGGTTGAACCCCTGGTGATACTGATATGAAGTAGAGGTGTGCAAAAGTAGCCTTGTCGGTTTGTTCATCAAACGCCCTGCTGGGGTTGTCCATCTAACATGAGTTGGGTGAGCAGGTCACCCTATGCTGCTTACCTATAAAGGAGTGTGTGGAACAGCCGATTACAGTAGTTGGTGGAGACTCAAGAGCCTAGGCAAACAGGGGAGAACGGTTTTAGGCTATTCGAACGGCGACTCGTTTCGTAGGCTAGGTACTAAGAATGACCGAACCAATACGAGTACCATGGGGATGGCATAGCCCCTGCAGTCCATCATCTTCTGCAGCCCCCTTCAAACTGAGGTTGAACTCGTGGTGGCAGTGAGCCCGCGGAAGTAAATCTCTTGTATTCCACATAATCTTAGTCCTTCCTCTTCCATCGCACCTTCGGGTGCACATGATCTGAAGCTGGTCTTTCCCGCGGAAACTTCGCCTCCTCCGCAAGAAAAACTAATCCGCGTGGGAGCGCAGGCCATTTCGATGAATACCGCTCCACGTTACATTGGTGTCAGAAGTGCCGCATAACATATCCTATATTCTAGTGTTGAAACATTAAATATTTAGATGAACACGACTATTAAGAAGGAATATATAGAATATCGGTTTTTTATTTTCATTTTTGTAAGTGAAAATTGTATTGGCGCTATAGGACAAATTGGCTCGAAGCCCTACAAAATATGAAACCTCAAGCAACAGTTGGTCGGGAATATAGGGAAAATAGTCTGTAGTCTCTCGAATATTTATCGCATACGTCATTGACATGAATAAAAAAAACCACTACACGTAAGCCTATTTTATTATATATTACACAACACACAGCACTGTTCGGGTACTAACTCGGTTCGCTGATCTATCCATCGTCCAGATCAAATTTAATAGAATGCATGGAATTAATATTCTCACCATATATAAGTATTTGTTTCATTTTATTATTTTAGTATCCAAATCTTATTACATCTTGATGCTCTTTTGGCTCCATTCACTCGAAACGTTTGTGGATCTTTTACAATGATTATTAGTATTACAATATTTGCTGCAAGGCATATCTAGTGTGTTTCGAAAAAAAAAACTAACATATCCATTTAGGAAGTAACGGTGAATCCACTTTAGACCAGTCGCATCCAAGTTCGGGTCGCGACCTACAATTGGACCGTCGTTAAAGCACAGGTTAATTCACTTTTCCACATTGCATGCGGCTGAATGGCCATAGTCATAATTGTAATACGCGTTTTATTCATAAGAAACGACGATCATCATCAGCGTATGTGTGTTATCTTCATATTCGGCGTTTTCCTCCGCGCGTCCGGTGTAATTTATGGTTTTTGTTAATAAATTTTTACGAGGCATTAGAGATCATCACAAGAATCGCTGCCACCTGTCTCAGTTTCTTCCTGATACGTTTACACATTGTACGTTTCACACACTGACCCAATTCGGCGATTTTATGAAACCAAATTCTTGGATAATTACCCGGTGCTTTTTTAGGCCTCGGCGACCGGTTATCGTTATTAATACGAATCGTGATCGATAGACACGTTTTTATTGATTTGTATCCAACGTTGATTTTTTTCTTCTTCTTATGTAACACTCGTTAGGTGCATACGAAACTTACAGTTATTACGTTATCCGGACGTTTGCATACGAATGTGCGGACTTATAATTGCCGCGATGGCATGAATAGTGTGAATGTTTTCCGGGGCGTTGTGAAGCGCGGATGATGAATGTCGAAGGGTGTCAGATGCTAAAAGTGAAGATGATCGATGCACGAGTGCCGCACGAATTAAGGATGCTTAAATACTAATGTGCGCTACATTCAATCTTTGTCGGCAATTTTCACTACGACTAACCAATATTTATTTCTACCCTCAATTCCTGTTTCTGTGAAGATTATAAGAGATTTTCTTGGAGATTATAATGTGATGATTTTCCTTAACAATCAAGCTAAATAATTTTCGTAGATGTTCTTATGTTGAATTCCTTTCTGCTGAGACATGGACTAAAACTCGCAAAATTCCCGATTTCCCGACAATTTTTTTATTTCCGTCACTGCAGATGAATACCTATATATTATAATACATTGACGTGACTCTTAATTATATTACGGAGGAATACAAAAAATCTGAACTCCGTATCTATTATATTTCATATCGATATTCCCATTATTAGAGTCGATGTGTAGTAAATACATCACCGGTAGGGAAAGGTTAATATAAAAATTTGAAAGACATATATGTACTCTATACATAGATTAGACAGTTACTGCCCCTAGGCGTCGCCTAGGCTCGCCAATTAGTAGTTACGCCACTATTTTCAAGCGTCCAGATTTTGACAGGAATGTCTCGATTTAGTAGCCTTCGTTGTGATGGTGAAGTGTACGATTTCTGATAGATAAAAAATTCAATCCCGAATTTTTCGAGATTACGTTCACTAATCCCGGGATTCATGAGCGCCTAAAACTGTCTGGGATCCTGGGATTGGATTCCCTAGTCAAGACTGTCGAGGCTGTTGATAGAACACAATATTCGGTCATTTCATTTCAGACAAACTCTTGTAAGACTACATAAATTATCGAATCAAAATTTTGTGAACAGAAGCCGAAATATATTTGTGGACAACCTATTATGGACCCAATCAACCAGTGTGCCATTGTTGAGAGCCATTTCGAAATGGGTGTATGTAGTTCCAATCCAAGTCGTGACCTTAAAATGTAAAAGTTGCGCCTTCAGCAGCAGCTGATCTATTATAGTCGCTTACATCATATTCCAGCAGTGGGTAATCACAATTATCGCAGCCTTATATACAGATCGTCTTTCGTGGATTACCTATGTAAGTCTGACATCCGCATCTCAGACCACATTCTTTCATAATTGCCTTTCAGTTGAATTTTTTAAGGCATGTATGCACGCACTCGGTACAGGAATGCTTGATAACAGCGCGAAGAGCTATTGTTGCGGAATGTCGGACGCAGGAATGCGTCTGGGTGGAGCCATCAGCTTTCGGCCGCTAAATGTTGACAAAAAAATAGGTCTAACATCTTGGGATCCCACTTGATAAGCTGTCATTTTATAAAAATGCCTAAGCATCCATGCGTGAAAACAGTCATCGGTTACATGAGCTGTCGAGCCAATCATCGAACACCAAAGATGATGAAAAACATGTGCACTTGGGTCTTTTTTTATGCGATTTTGAAGTTATGCGATTTTCAAAAATAATGGAACCTATCCCATATTTTTCTATAGAGAAAAAACTTTTTTTATGAGAATGCGCATAAAAAAAAGACTTTGATACTTTTTCTCAAAATTATTTCGATGAGTTGCTTGAGGATCACGCAAAGTTTTTTTATGCGATGATTTTTGCTACATTTCATCACATTGATTTGAAGTTATGCGGTTTTTAAAAATAACCGAAACGGAAGAACGGGATTACTATGCAAACTTGTCAGTTTTCTGACTTTCTTCTTAAGGGATAGTTGTGTATAGGAGCAGGGGTAGGGAATTCAATCCCGAGCCAAAATTTCGATCCCGGGATTTCGGGATTTCATTAGACAATCCCGGGACCAGTCCCGGGATCCCGGGATTGATAAATTTGATCAAAAATTACTAATAAGTCCATTTGTTCAATATAAAAAATCACTTGAAGGCCAAAGAATTTTATCTATTTAATAAAAGAAGAAAATACAATTCAAAAATAGATTAATAAAATACTAAAAAATTCAAATATTATTTTGAAAATATGCCCGAAGTAACATTAAACATTAGTGTTTCGTCATTTAGTCTGTTGGTCTGTTTAAATTATTTATTTCCGTCGCTGCAAATGAATACTTACATAACATACTACTTTGATGTGATTCGTAATTATATTACGGAGGAATACAAAAATTCTGAAGCCCGTATCTATTATATTTCATATCGATATTCCATTATTCGTCGAGGTGTAGTAAATACATCACCGGTAGGGAAAGGCTACTACAACAATTTGAAAAACATACTTGTACGCTATATATGTATACATAGATTAGACCAGCGGTTCTTAAACAGTTTTTTTGAAAAATTAAGTCTCAAGGGCTGGAATGAGGTCCACAAAAAAAACTTGTTCAAAAGGGGGTCCGCGAGAAAAAATTGATTCAAGAGGGGGTCCGCGAAAAAAATTTTGCTCAAGAGGGTGTCCACAGACTACATGAGTTTAAGAAGCGCTGGATTAGACAGTTGCAGCCCCTAGACGTCGCCTAAGTTCGCCAATTAGTAATTACGCCATTGTTTCCAAGCGTCCAGATTTCGTCGGGAATGTCTGGATTTAGTAGCCTTCATCGTGTTGGTGAGGTGTACGATTTCTCTTAGATAAAAATTTCAATCCCGAAATTTTCGGGATTACGTTTTCTAATCCCGGGATTCTTAAGTACCTAAAATCGTCCGGGATTGGATTCCCTAAGTAGGGGGAATCCACGTATGTCGGTGTGTGAGCGATAACATTCTTCACGACGGAACTCCTAAGTCCTGAACAGGTGATTTTAGGCAAAAAAATTTAACATATTTTAACTTTATATAATATTATGTATAGCTTAGACTATAATTAAGAATAAATATTGAAAAATAAAAAAATAGGGAGCAATTGAAGAAAAATGTTTGTTTTTATCAACATTTTTTGTAGTGTTTTGTTCATTAAATGAAAACGTTTGAATATTTTTGGATAATTATAGGTCAAACGATGAATATGTTTATTGTACACGTGTCTGACAAATTGCATAAAGAATTCTCATCTAGGGCGTGTGGGAACACTTCCGTGAGCTTGGAAAATGTGGTTTCAAGAAAACAAGTTTAAAGTTTATATGCGAATAAAATAAAAAGTTTAATATTTACACTTAATCTGCTGTATCATGAGCATAAAGGATATCTTCTATTTCTTCAAAAAAGTCTTCTTCAGTTGGTTGCCTCAGCCTTCGGATCAATCTTGCCTCTTTTAATGCGGCATTTTTTTTTTTCACGTCCATCATATCCTTTTTGTTGGCAATTATTTTTGTTTGCGATTCAATTGTGATGGCGATCATTTCCATCATACCTGGTCTATTTTTCGTCTTGCCTTCCTATGCAGATTGTTTCTACGAACCGACAGTTAACGTACCCAGGGAGGTCGTCTGTTTGAACTGCGCCCGGCGCCTCCAACTCCCTATATTACAAAACAAAAACGACTTTAACAAAACATTCCAAGCTATCAAGGCTCGAATATTGCACGAAAGATAGCTTTCACTGATCATTGCCAATAATCGTCTTATATAAAATGATGATACCTGGATGATTTTGAGTAGAAAATTACATTCAATCGTATGTGGAGATTGAGTATGTTGAAAAATCTACTTTCTATGGAAACAGGTTCGCTTCGTGGTGAAGGGACACGTTTGTGCTTTCGATTCTGAAATCTGATAATTGTCTAAAAAAAAACTTATGGCGCTCTTATGATGAAAAATCGTGATGAATCTTTAGCATAATCTAGATAATTTTCCGGTCGTAATCATTATTCGGCTGGAATAATTCAGCAACTGCATCTGGTTCAATCGAATCCATCATGTCTCTAAGAATTTCGCTTCATCGACATCAATGATGAGCAGATTTAACATTGCTAATATTAGCACACATTCTGTCCAGTCTATATGAAATCATTTGACGTTCGTAATTGGAAATTTATGCAGCAAGCATTGGAATACCGAAATAAATTTATTTAAGGACAACCTAATAATATCGGTGGGTATAGATTTGTGATATTCGAGGACATCTACATTTCTACAGACCCATCAGCATTCCGATCACAAAAAAAGCTATTCAACTATACAATGATGAGTCGTAAATTTTTCTCATATCTCGTTTCCTCGTCTTGCTTTATCACATGTACATAAACTATGGGACGCGCTTTGGTATTTTTCCAGCGATTTTAGTATGAAAACGTGAAAAAATGACACATTAGCTTTTGCAGAAATGATGCCAATTTGGCATCATTGTGGCATTGTTCGGATGTAATGTACCATATGCAGTTCGACATTAGACGAGATGAAATAATCTCACAAACAATACTTCAATGCCGCAACAAATTGACTCGACCTCTCCAAGTCTTTAAAATAAATCGAATTATTCTTAATGATGATATTTTTTTTGAGGTGCTTTAAAGTTTGAGAATCGTCGAGGAATCCATTTTTTTCGAATGGACAAAGTTGTCTTCAAAGAGGATATGTTCGGGATCCGATTTTATACCTGATCTAAGCCTGACTATGATGTACCTTCGTTGCTTACTAATAAGAAAATGAACGGTGCTCTCAATCTATGCCTTCAATTTTATTCAGAGCAATTTTCATAAATAAATAATTTATAAAAATGTTTCTCAAAACAAATTGCGTACACAAATGATGTTTGTATTAATTCTATAATATTTACGGAGGTGAGCACAATAACTCCATAAAGTTTCATAGTAATCGGATGAATGGTATAAGAACGCATAAGAGACAAACAAATCACAAACAAGCCAATACACAAATATTAGACTTATTCGTAGCTGTTGGATGACATCCATATTATAATGTGTGTTTGATTCTAGTCCCGGATCGCTCATAAGGAGTAAACCCCATTGCCTGTATAATATTTTGCGAGCGATGCCATTCAAAGTTGAATATCCCCGACTAGGGTTCATTCATACTATTTGTAAAGCCTGTGCGTTGTAACACATCATCCGTGGATGATTCACAACTATAAATAAATAAACCCGGCAGAACACATGATTACATAAACACAAGCAACCGATGCCAAACGTGATTCTTCGATACGTCCAATTATCGCATATGCGGAAACATGCATCGGTGGTTTATGTCAGCAAATCGACTGAAAATCGCACACATAAATGGCAAATAATAATCATCGATTTCCTATCCGGCGTTCGGGCAAAGTTTGTTTTTCTATCGATGCCATCGTGCTTTCTCCCCTCACTTTCACGTCTCGTTTTGACACTGATTTGCAGAAAAAATCCGCAGATTGTGTTCTGACACGAGTGAACGCGAGTGTCGCACAAAAGCTCGACAGGCGAGATGATACGCGTTGGGACGCATTGCGAAACGACGGCTCGATTGAGTCGCTCAATAGGTTTCGAAACGTCGTCATTTGCATTGTGCTGAATGGCACATCGGAATAATTGCCGGAGATCGCTTTTTTCGACGTAAATCGAGGCGTGGAAGACTTCATTCCGCTCTGATACGATTGCGAGAATCGACCCACGAATACGGCATAAGTAATAACTTCTTTGTTTCATAATATTGACAATATGCATTATTCATAACCTTCATGCTTTTGACTCCTTTATGAATGTACCTGACGTGACATAGATCAACGGGAGACACGCCAATGTTATATAAGATTATTCAAAGTTGCGGTTGATTAACAGTAAATGTCGTACTGTTGCTTTTTTGTGCTGATTTTTACACGATGTAAGCGATTTTAATTTGTCTGTAACGTCTTTTTATATCGACGATGCTATATTCGTTTATCCACCGCTTAATGTCCAAACATATCCACTTTTCTTGCAAGATCGCGCAGCGTGAATCAAGTTTGTATATCAATAAATGAACCTTAACACCGTTGATAGCACAAAATATTCGTTCATTTCTTCGCATAAACACAATTAATACACCCGTGTATCTTCAGTTTTAATAACAAAATAATGCTTTTATTGAAGCTTGAAATCCATAAATTTGGACATAGGGATTTAATTATTTATTTATTCTTATGACTATGTTATTCCCGCAAGTATAAACAATAAGTTGACAAAGTTTTATCGCAATCGGATGAACGGTACGGAAGCGCATTAAATACGGACAAACAAACATTGATTTTTATATATTAGATAGAAGCACGGCATTGAAAATGAAGCGCTATGAATCGCAATATTTGAGAATGTTTAGATGTGTAGGGGTGTCTTTACAGTACGATCTTGCCCATCGATTTATGAGTGTATAATGAGACGCAAGACAGCCGTGTCTCTGTCTCTGATTCTTGCACTTAATGTGCGAGAATTCTTTTTTCTGTATCACTCACGTATGCGCGATTACTCATCATTGGGTTAAAATTCCATATTTGGGCTCTCTCTATCAGGGCCGTAACAAGGGCGCAACTGGGCTTGGGACGCAAAACGCAGAATACCGACCCAGTCGAGAGTTGTACATGGTTTTTATTTTACTCGTCCATTCTACTTTACATGAACCAATACTGATTGATTCTGTCCGTTTTTATAATAGTTTGTCTAATCCCTATTTTCTTCGTTATTGCTTAAACATTGGACCAATCGCGAGACGCTCATTCGTCATATCAGCAGTCTGAAAAGCGGACCAATTGGACATAAAAACCTTGTGGCCTCTTTTAGGGCTTTTTGCGACGTTTTTTTGTAAAAACAATAACCGCCATCACTATGTTAGGTTTGTATATTTTCGCCACGGGTGCTTCATACCCTTGTTACGACTCTGCTCTCTATAGAAGACTTATTCATATGGTACTCGTACAATAATTTCAATAAATTTAAATGAAAATTCAATCCAACTTACTTATAACCTTATAATGAATTAATTCGCGCGAATTATTCAATTATCTTATTTGTAAGTCGAGGATTATGTTTGATGTTTTCATCATCTGATCCCCATTTATTGTAATGCCTCTAATTGAAATAATATGTTCTCATACTCGTCGCATTTAAGTTTTGGTTGGAGCTGATATCCAATCCATAAAAAGCGATCTTCCCACAGTCCCTCAGTCGATATGGTTGTATCCTTTTGTTGATGAAATAAAAAAGTCTATCCTTTAAGTCCTTCCAGAATGTATTCGGATCCCTTTGTCATTTTAACATCAGCGTCTTACGTCGATGTGGTCTAAATATTTGAGTCAATCTTAATTCGTTTAAATAGGATGCTGTTTGCTTGGACCGTTGTTAATTCTCAACCTGATTCATTGAAGATTGTCTCACAGCAAAAGATCCTCACTGAGGAGTACTATATTGACAAAAGAGTCGTCCAAAGCAAAGAGAACACTTCGGATAAAGGCTATTCATATGCATTGTCCAAACGAAGGATGTCTTCACCGGATGAAAGGAGCTTCCCATGCTCGCTTTCATATTTAATTTTCCCATTCATCAGGCGATTCTCAATCCTTTCTTCCTTCGAACACTTAATCGTCAGTCGATCATACCGTCGCATTAAGCTGAGAACAATGGTGTCGTCGTGGACTCCATGTTAAGCAGTGTGGGAAGATTGCTCTTGTTTGTGCCCTCTGCAACTAATGCCATTCTCATCGTGTCTCCTTTATTACCGTCTTCCAACAAAAATCCGCTTAAAAACACTGCTTAACCATCTTAATGTGCCCGCTAAATTTTTGTACCGTTTTTGGTTGTTCTCCATGGCCAGAAATAACAGACAACGGTTCGTATCGGTTGCAGAGCGCGTTAAAAACTGTAAATTTATTGCTTTTAAAAAATGGAAGTTTCTTCAGCGATCGTCCGAACAATAAAAAGCAATTAACCTCGGGGCTCTGCTGTGTTTTATGGAAGTCTTCAGAGACGCCTTTCGAGGAATTCGAGTCCCACGAATTGTACGCTGTGTCATGTTATTGTGACACGCCGATTTAATTGAAATTATTCACCTTCACCTTCTATAGTGAGCTATTCAAACAGATTAAAAAGAGTTGCAGACACGATATATGTTCATCAAAAATGAATAACTCTCTTATGACTATATCAAATGACTATTGATATTCTCTTGGATATGGCCCATTATGAAGCAAACACAAAAACAACTTGTATAAATTAATTTAGAAAGTTGATGTGCATATTATTTCAGAATGACTTTGTGTACTGCCGTTTTTTTAAATTTGTTTATGATGCGATGCTTGTTTCTGGCTACCTTTCTTTTATTCCGGGAATGGATCATCAAGAACAAGGCTTCGAACTGGAACTGAACCGATACGAAAATATCGTTTTTTTTCGGTTTGGTACACGTTTTACGCGAAAAAGGGTTTGATTGATTTTTTTTATGCCGACTAAATTTTGCCATAAAATAACCGTTATTTATACCGGGATGAAAATCGTAACCGAATCCATATAAACGTTTGGAATTGAACCGGAATGAAAAACCAAAACAACAAAAAATCAGTTTGAAGTTCTGATTAAAAATGACGATAATAATCAGATGGAGTCAGATCCGGGGAGAATAGAAGACATGGTGGGACCTACCATTAATAACACTTTGATGAGTAAGTAAATTTTGAATTGTATTCACAAGGGATCGTTAAACAGGAATACCTTTTTTTTGTGCGGTAGATGCGTTCCGCGGAAATTCGCACAAAAAAAGCTATAAGTTACAAAAAAAAAGTGAAGATGCGTTCCATGGATTTTAAAACTCGCATAACTTTGAATCAGCTAAATAAAATGTACCCAAAATCGCACAAAAAAAGTTTTCGATATGACCCAAAATCGCTCTCTTTTTCGGAAGAAATAGTATGCCCAGTGTCAATGTCATCATTGTTCTGTGTAGATTTTCTTTTTTCAACAATATAATCCATAAATAGTAAAGATGTCGCTATAGTCCCTAATTCTAAAAAGATAAATCACAAAATCATCAAAAGTCAAGTCATTTTTTGGCCTATTTTGTCACAGTTTTAATTTTTTTAAATAGTTGAAGTAAATTAAAAAAAAACGTGGTTTCGAGAAAAGCGCGTTTTCAAGAATTCATGGTGGTATTTTTTTCCAAATTTCGGTTAGTGTTGATGATTTATTTCCTATTTTACTCAAAATATTTCGATGCGTACTCTTTATGAAATTTAAAAAAAGTTTAAATGCTTAAAAAAACCGCACAACTTCGAAATCGCACAAAAAGAGGTTCGAGTGTATTTTGTATATGAAGGCTGCGAACCGTTATTTTTTTCATTTCATTTTTTGTTCCGCTTCAGTTCCAAACATTTATATAGATTACGGGTTTAGTTCAGATTATTCATTTTTAAATTTTATAAATGTTTTTAAGCATTCTACATAAATAATATTCTCGAATTTACTCTCATTAATTATTAACCCTTTGAGTAGTAAGTTAATTTTAAAATGACTTAAAATTTGATGCTATTTTTGTATGTCCGCCACTTATCTTCTGTACAAATCCACTTATCTCTCAGGACCGCGCAGCGTGTATAAAGCTTGTATATCAATAATGAACAAACATAATATTTGTTTATTTCTTCGCGTAAACATAAACTGTCTCTGATTTGTCCGTCTGATTTGCTTCTTTCCAAATTATCGAACTTGGATTGCTAATAATAAATCTCGACAGTAATATTTTCATTTTTACATCCCACCAGATGCAGAGGAGGACAATTCAAAGCATTAACCATGGATTGATTAGAGTCGGAACTGATGATTCATTTGGAAAAAGCCATGCATTGTCACAGTTTCATTTCTTATTTATGCTTAAGATTTGATGCAAAAATCTGTAATAATAAAAGGATAAGCACAATATTCTGCTGAAATTAATTTCAGCAAGTTCTCCATCTTGATTGTAAAAAACGACACACGTTAAAACCAGAAAAATAATCGATTCGATGCAGATTTAGCTTAATTTTAACCTTAAATCGCCATTTACTCATAGTTTTCTTCCCATCTATTCAATCTAATCCTAATTTAGCCATATGTGGAAATCAATGGGAAAATAACACATAATAACCTTCTATTCATGGGAAAATTTCCAATGGAAATCGCCCATATTCGATGACGGATATGGCGTATTAAGTAGTAGAATTTATCATATTATGCCATACTGTATTTTGTTTATATACAGGGTGTTTTGCACATGGACTGACAGATTTATTTTGGGCGTTAGGTTTTTTTTTATATACATTTCATACATAAACTTAGTGTCAGGGCTGTCGAAATTGAAAAAATACCCAAACCCTTTAACTCATCATAACTTTTCCATATGTGATCGTAATAGCACGAAATAACTGTTTTTTTACTTTGCAATGTATTTTGATCTAAATAAAAATTATTTTATGCGATTGGCTTAAATAGAATTTGTTCTGTGCTTCCAAAGTCTTAATGAGAAATGTCAACTTATAAATTCTCTAAGCAACTAACAAGTATTTTGACCTTAGTTTATTTTTAAAAAAATTCTAATTTAAACACTTGTCAACGATATGCTACATATCATACAAATTATTCAATAAGTCGTTAAATTTGAAGAGTCGTTAAACTTGAACTTCTAATGCATGCACTACATCTTTTTCTTATTTCAACTGTATTTGTCTAGAGTGGCATTTCCTTTTTGATTTTTGCAAAGGCGATGTTGTTCACGCCCCTAGGCAAAAAAATCCAGTGGTGTCAGGTCTGAAGACCATGCGAGCCATGGAATGGGGAATGTTCCCAGGCAAAGAAATCCAATGGTGTCAGGTCTGGTGATCGTGTGAACCATGAAATAGATCTTAAGGGAAACGTAGAAAAATACCCCTCTAACCTTAAAAAAAATTGTCAATTCATGTGCAAAACATTCTGTATGTATATATATTTTGAATTTAACCCAATTCCGTCATTCTAAATAATGACTGCAAACGACGGACGCCGTTTCGTTCAATCCTAAAGCAAGATGCTTTTAATGACCCAGTCAATCAGACTTAGCAGACACATTAACGATTCTCAACGGAAACACAATCGGAATTTTCGCATTGGAAGTTGAGGGAATCCATCGAGTCAATGACATCAACAGCAGAAGAATCGAGCAGACCGGAGGCTTAATGGACCGATGTGAACAAGGTTACTGGTATCCCAGAAATAATTAAGAGGTGTAGTGAGTAATGATGCCGTATCTGATACTATCAACTTTGCGTGATCTTGTCGTTAGATTATTTCTCACAGTTTTCTGCAAAACCGCAATTCTTCCACGAGTTTCGTGCGCTCCGATTTGGAGCAACTTCGGCGCTTAATGTGCATCGTATGGACGCTTTATATGGATAGAAGAATGCTCGACAAAGCTTTGCTTAAGTGGCTCCAGTTATTCTTTTCGAGTGTTATTTTTCAATGGATTTCAAGCTTTTGTTGGTGCGCTGGATGCATACGAGGTGGTTTCATTGCGGTTGGACGTTCCAAGTAATTGCTGCATGTTTCCAGGATGGCAATTACAATAATATCCGAAGCAGCGGACAAGATTGTTGGCGCTGAAATTACGACAATTGCAACCCATATAGGTAAAACGATATTGCAGACTATTGAGGTTGACCATTTTGCGGCAGTGTTAACGATGAGATGCACATGAGTATTGCAGTTTCCGCCATACCAAATGCTGCAAACTTAAAACTTTAGCTATAAATTTAGCATAATGTTAGAGCATTTCTACATTTTATACACCCAAACTTTTGAAATAATCAAAGCATAGACAAATTGTGCGACAATAATATTGCACTACCTTGTATTTCAATCAAATTCCCGCGCTACAACTTTAGTCACGTCTATCGAAGCCCTAGCCACCTTGTATCGAAAGTAGACCACGTTCATTTAACAATAATTAACATAAACTACTTGTTGATAAAAGAGCAGCTTTGTAGATGTCTTTAACACTGACTGAAACAAAAATTAGTTTTATAGATGGCAAAATTTCGATCGATGCCTTACTAAAATATTTCTGAAGAAATGCTGAATGAGTTCATCGAAATTAGGCAATGTAATACTTTTGTGACACTCCAAATATGAGTGATAATTTGGCTAGAATTTAAGGTGTGTCAACTTAACTTCTAGCGGCTTCAACATGGAAACTTGTTTTTTTTATTGATATAAAAAATGAGTTATTTACTTCGGTTGGAATCTGGTCAGACGAGGGCATCCCCTGCGTCCCAAATAGTTGAATCATGATTGTTTTGAGTCTCATCAACAGCCTTAAGGCAATCGCAAAGCTGTGACGATGGACACACCTCGAACTTAATTTAAGCAGCTTTGCAAGGATTCATAAAATTTCATATCTAGAAATCTTTTCGTTTGCACATTTTCTACACATACCGCATAAATCAAGTATAAGATACATAATGATTCAATTCAATTACAAACGATAGTTTTCCGGAATACATTTAAAGCAATTAATATGTGCTATATAAATATTTGTTGTCTTAACACACTTTAAGCGGGCGAAAGTGTACACCGCGTGAGAAAAAATACTCGCATGTAAAAATCACTACAACAACAAAACTACCACATACTTTTAAGTGAAATTTTGATTAAACACCATAAAAAAAATACACCGATTGATTGATTCTTAAAATGACTGAAGAAAGATTGTATAAGTATAATACTTCTATGAAGTAAAATTTAATAAGAATCACGATAAAATTAACGTGCTTTATAATAACGTAATACGTTTTTAGGTGAACGTCTTAAAATTATATATTAAAGATGGGAGATTTTCAGCTGGTGACTACTTATAATCTTTCACATATGGTTAAATTGATATTAGATTGAGTTTTAGGAAGAAGAAGATCTATATCTTGTTGCAAATCAGCCATAAGCGATAGGCGATCGGATTCAAGTAGAAAGAATATTCTTGCATGTTGAGTTTGGAGATTGTGAATCGTATACAGAGACAAAAATAGTGTCTTGCGTACAATTGTATCGAGCGACAACGATAACCCAAATTTATCGACTAATAATGATAACCCAAATTTTGTTACTAAAACTGAAGACACAAATATGCATTGTTTATGTTTACGCGAAGAAATGAACGAATATTATGTGCTATCAACAGTGTTAAGGCTAATTTATTCATATACAAGATTGACTCACGCTGCGCGCTCCTGAGAGGCTCGTGGAAGTTTATGGTAGTGATGTGATGAGTCGACAACATGTCACAAAATGGATTAAGTTATTCAGAGAAGGCCGTTATGATACTCAAGTTGAGGCAAGGGCTGGGAGACCATCAGTGATTTTTGATGAACTTATGCAAAAAATTGAAGAACAAGTGCGAAATTATCGCTCTGTGATACTTGAAAACCTTCATGAATAGTTTCCTGACATTTATCGATGTTTCAATGATGATATTGTATCCGAAAAACTTGGTTATAAGAAGTTGTGTGCGAGATGGGATCCCAGAATGCTCACAGTGTCAAAATTGCAAGACCGCTCGCTGGGGAAAAAGTTCGTAGCGTTTTTATCAAAAACATTTATTCAAACAAAAATCAATAGTTTTAACAATAAATTAATGAATTATGTATTCGCCGTTGCTGTTTACTACCTCCTCATACTTATCGACCAATTTGTCGATGCCGTTCTGCCAAAAATCGTGTATTGTAAAGTTCCTTATTTACTGTGGCATTGCTTTCGAGCATTTTCCAATGCACCAATCCCACCAAACGCAGATCATGGTCTTCTTTGGATGGAGGTCAGGCTGGACTCTCGGCTTGGGGGTCCATTCCTTTCTTTGCTTTATGTTTATGTATAGGCACCATTTCTCATCCCCCGTGACGATTCGGTACAAAAAGCGCTGTTTATGACCGCGTGTTGCTCGATGGCGGGCGAGAGGTTGAGAAGCAATTTGAAGGCGATTTTCTTTGCTGTTTTCGTCAAGCTCGTGAGGCACCCAGGCTCCCAATTTTTCGGCAAATCCCATTGAATGAAGATGATTGAGAATCGTTTTATGATAGCAATTCATTTTTTCGGCCAATTCACGACTTGTTTGGCGATCGTCCTCCTTCAAAAGTGCTTTAAGACGCTCTTCGTCGAATTCAGAAGGTCTTCAAAAACATCAAAATCGCCATTTTTGACCTATGACACCTCCTCCGTATACGTTGAAAATGTACCGGGTTGCTTCAGCAACTTTTTGACTTCGATGAAAAGCGAAGATGAGTTGGTGTCGAAAATGTTGCTTTTTACCTCCTGGATATTCTATTTTTAAGACTCAAATGTAATAAAAATTAAATTATTCAAAAAGATGATTAACACAGAATTGTATAACAGAATGAGCTCTATCGAATGAATATTATATATTTTGTCAAAAAGCAAAAAAATGGTTGTAAAACAAAAAAATATAAAAACGCTACGAACTTATTCCCCAACCTAATAAATGTTGTAACTTGACACAAAAATCAATTATATTCTCTTTGGCGTAAGTAACGGTTTTCGTTCCGATCAAAATAATGGTTTAACTAGTTTTCGGTTCAGTTTCGGTGCCCAGAATTCTCACTATATTAATAGATTTTCTTTACAGAAAATCTTATTTAAGGAATGCAACAGCTCATTATGATTTAAGGCCTTACGCTATTAATGACGTTCGATTATGTCAAATTAATTCTCACAGTAATTTATTGACCGCAGATGACTATAAATGTTATGAAGGACGCGGTCATCCAGCAACACGGTCATCAGATGTGCTCATGGCCAGTTTGTTAATAGGCGAAGAATTATGTGTAGTTGCGATGATGCACAAAAAATCATTACCGTATGCCGCCATTATTTTACGGCATAGAAAACTCTTTTATGGGATGCATGATTTTTTCTGCCGATGTCTATAATTTCTTAATTCATCGATAAGCTTCCTCGTGTGCCAGCGTGTGCTTGACCAATATCATTTTAAGAACGCATTCTGCCAGTGGCTCAGTGACACCGATACCGGAACTGGAACGCCTGGTATACTCCATTCGAAGCACGGTGTGAATAATTTTACTATGTACTCTTTGATTTCTCTCGTTACACATAGCAATCACATAAAATCAAAGGTGAAATTCACACCTTGACGCTTCACCCTCATGTGAAATCTTTCACTTTCACGGACGTTAACCCTGTCCTTAAGAATGCTTGCGGTCTAGCAAAAAGCATTTGAATAAAGGGTTAAGATGTGTCCCATTCGGCTATCGAATGTTAACACATTGAACAAATATTCATAATACTAGCTGGTACTCGGCGCGTTTCTGCCACAGAAGTAATAATTCTAAAAATATCGTTTGAAATTTTGAAACAAACATTGATTTTTATATATACTATTTACTGTAACTTAATTGTACTATACTTATATTATTTGAAAAAGTGCCAACAACAAGTTGGCAAAGTTTTATCGCAATCGAATGAACGGTACGGCAGCGCATTAAATACGGACAAACAAATATTGATTTTTATATATTAGACTGTGCTTATGTTACTCGCGGAATTCTTAATAATAAGTGGACGAAGTTTTATTGCAATCTGATGAACGGTATGGCAGCGCATTTCAAACGAACAAAACCAAATTCATTTTTAAATATTAGATTAGATTAGGGCATATCACATGAACGCTCGGTGTGTGAGCTTTAACAAAACATTATAAATTCAATCAAAATGATCTCCATCAGCTTAAATTATTCCCAACTACAAACCAAAATACAATAGAACCTCGATTATCCGAATTAATTGGGGATGAAAATAATCATAATTGATAGGGAAAGTATGAATAATTTTTATTAGATTTACATACACATACACAAATAATAAATTATTTTTTATTAAAAAAATCGATGATCGAATTTGGTTTTAAGCTAACTCTTTTAGAAGCTGCCAGATCGCGAATACTCGAATAAGAGATATAAGTATTGTTCTTAATTACATTCTTCTTGCATTAACACCATCAATGTAACTGATAAAATTTCTTTCTGTCGAGACACGGATTAAAATTTGCAAAATTCCCGATTTCCCGATAAATTATTTATTTCCATCACTGCAGATGAATACTTATATACTATAACACTTTAATATGATTCGTATTTGTATTACGGAAGAATAAAAAAAATCCGAACCCTGTATCTATTATATTTCATATTGATATTCCCATGATTAAAGTCGATGTGTAGTAAATACATCATCGGTAGGGAAAAGTTAATATAACAATTTGAAAATCATATATGTACTGTTTATGTGTAAATATATAGATTAGATAGTTGCTGCCCCTAGGCGTCGCCTGAGCTCGCCAATTTGTAGTTACGGCACTATTTTCGACGATATTTTCAAAATTTTGTTTCATGAATTTTTCAAAGTTGACACATCTAAAGAATTCTAACTATCTGCTGCGATGTAGCAACAATCTTTTAAATTGTTGTGGAAGCTATTGACGAAGCTAAGACCAGATATTGACTGTCCAGTTGATCGTCTTTGTATGAACCACATAAAAATACACTAAAATAATGATAATTTCGTTCACCCAACTAAAACATTCTTAAAACACTTCAACTATATGGCAATAGCAAACAATTTTAATGCAATCGATTGTTCTAAGAAATTTTGAGAGGCCACCGTTCTATCAATACAACCTTTGCTTGCAATGATGTCACCATCGTCTATAAAATGCTTTAAAGTCAAAGGCCAAGAGTCGTGAAAGATGAGTTGCATAATTTAGCTAGAAGCTAAGGTGAAGTCGACAAATGCCAGCCGCCCAAAGACGTTTATATAAACACATCATCATAATTTCATATCTAACGATTATTCGTTTTGTATTTTCAGAGGAAGACTGGACGGAGAGCACTGCTTACATGCTTCACGAAGGATACGATGTGTCGGCTCGCCGAGCCCGTTCGCCGTCTCCAGTCAAACAGTCCAACAGGAACGCCGTCAGCGCCGATCGCGCAATCGCAAGGAACGACCGTTCGAACAGCCAATCACACTCCATAGGCTCGGTCTCGCCCAAAGACCGATTCAACGTCGCCAAGGAGAAATTCATGAACCTGGAGCGGGAGAAAATAACAGAAGAAGTGGACAAGCGAGCCCAGATGAGGCGCAATCTCAACCAAGTCCTCTCGAGGGGACCGAAATCGCCGAACGACCTACAAAATCACAGATCCAACCCCAAATGGCCATCCGACGAAGAAGACATAGTCTTTGATCGCCGACCTGAAATGCCCCGGGTGCGAACCGACGCCAGGGATCAGCGAAATTTCAGAGAACCCAGAGACGATCGCGATTTGCGGGATCATAGGATATCCAGGGAATTCAGAGATCCGAGAATAATGCGCGACGTTCAAGATTCAAGGGATATTATAGACTATCGCGGTCCTAAGGAACCTCTAGACATGCGGGAATTAAAGGACGTTAAACCGCTGCGCGATTCTCGGGATTATCGAGAGTATAGAAGCAATGATGTGCGCGAATTTAAGGAGGTCAAAGATCCAAAGCGATATGTTAGAGATGAACGAGAATATAAAGAGTTTAGAGATCCTAGAGACCCCAGGGATCAACGAGATCCGAGAGACCCTAGAGATCCCAGAGATATGAGAGAGGCGAGGAATTACAACGAACAGAAGGATGCTAAATATTTGCGCGAATATCGCGATGTGGATGATGTCAGGGACTTGAGGAATGAAGATGTGCGCAGACACTCGAGAGAAAGAACACCCCAGATGGAGCATCGGTTTTATGAATACAGAGGAGGCGAGAGAAATGATAAATATTTTGATAATCGTTACAAACACGATTCTCGCAGCGATGACGAGGGTGTTGAAAGCGAGAAGCAGTTCGAAGAAATCAGATATGTCCCACATGTTGAGCTTCCCAGAAGGCGTGAGCCAGAAACGAGAATGAACAAACTGGAACCGGCTAAAAAGGAAGTCGTGCGCGATGGTAGAATCGAGCTGCTCGAAGAAAGGCAGAGACAGATGGAGTCTAAACGGCTGATGAAAACCGACATCGATGACCGATATGATCGCGATCGTATCGAAGTGCAAAGAAGACCACAACCAGACAGCAGAGACTGGGAAGTCATACGTAGATCCTACGCTGAGGCTGAGAGACCTCGGAGGGATGCTCGTGCTAGACATAGTTATGCAGAACCGGTCGCCAGGACAAGAGTAGGAATGGCCACTGTAGCACCATTTTAGACTCACAATAGTCCAGTGATTTATGTTGTGGACTTGAATGCATAGACTATTTGTACAAAAATTCAATTAATGTGCCTTATAATTTTAACGCAGTTTCACAGCGCGGTGATGCCCATCGTGGGGACCACTGCAAAAATATTCAATGCTGCATTTATATTATAAGATTTAATGATACCAATCAATAAACAACCATTAAAAAATGAAAAACCATGAAAATCTCAATCAAAAATATTTTGTATGACGGACGGTACAGATGTGTCGCTTTGAAATGCAAAGTGTACACTTTCTTGCACCCGCCTCATAACTGGTAAGCTGCGGGAGAAGCAAACATTGAAGTGGTTAACTGGGTTACATCAAAATATTTATTGCTGGCTATCGCAAAATTTATCAACCGGTTTGTGTGTCGACAAGTCGTCAGGTGGGTTGTCCCGGCAGCATGGCCTATTGACAAAACCGACATAATTGGCACTTGTTTCCTATGTTAGAAACCTGTCCCAAACTATTTGCGCAATAGTCCATCACACAATAGCTTTAAAGATCAATGTAACTCATGCTTATTTGAATTACAACGACAAAATCAACCAAACAGAATGAAAAACATTCATAATATCCGACGTGTTTAACAGCTCGATATCGAATATATTAAAAAATCTTAATCAATCCAACACAGAATGCAATCAATCATCTTTAAACATAGCATTAACGAGCTTAAATATCTCTTATTATAAATCTAAACATATTTAGATCTGTTCTATAAGACATAAGTATCATCATCATCAAAAGAAACGTTAAATAAACACAACATTCTTAATATAGATGTAGATAGAAAGATATATTTAATAAAGAAGCACAGCTTGTATATTTGAATAAAACATAATTAACTTATTTAAGATGAAATACCTGTACAGAATTGGTAATTGTGCGAAGGTTAAGGTGAAAATAATTATGAATGCTTTATTTATGACGAACGAAGCACTAAATGGGATTCAATATAAAAGGTTGTGGAAATTTTAAAGAATGAATTTATATTTTAATGTATTATGAGCTTATAATAATGTACTTTTTGTAAACGTTTAAAAAATTTAAAGTGCCACAAACTCTGATGAATTATTTTAACGTCCGATAATGCACATTTGCGTGCAGATGCAAAATGATCTATTGGGACATTCTGCAATGGCTCAAACAAATTCAACGTTCTTAACAATACACATATGTGTTATATTAAATTAATATTAATTTTTAATTATAAATACATTAATTTTAATGCATTATATATGGAATATTATTGTAGAACCTATTGAGATTGTAATATGATTTAAATGTATCTAAATTCATCCATATTGTGCCTTTATCGAATGAATGACTTTATTTTATATAAACTAGTCATGCACTCAACAAAAACACCATCGGTTATATTCAAAATCTTTGAACTATTCTTAGCTGGCTATGAAACTATTTCAAGTTTTTAACGTATTGATGAATCAAATATAAGGTCGTTTATTTTGTTTTATCTAATTAGAAACACTGTACATTGATGAAATCAATTCTTATGCTGAATCCTGAACTGTATATAAAGATTATTCATTGTGGAAAATGATGATCTTAGTGTTGATGATAAATGTTCTATGTATTTATCTTTTGTGAATTATGACCAGCAGTTTATAACTAAATAATATTTCTTACACTGCCTTTATTGAAATTTTATGTATAGATTTATAATTGTACTGTGACGTGTGTAAACCAATTTTGAAATATAGTAACTGTATATAATTAAAATTTGAATTTTTTAATAAAAATTATTGAACCCTTATAATCCCAATTATATAGTTTTATCCATTATCTATATTATACTAAAAGTTATAAGTGTAAAAAATTACCAGCTTTTTTCTCAATTGAACTAAAATAATAATGCAGAAGTAAATATATTTAACTTATTACAACTATAGCTAATATAAAAAGATTTTACTGAAATTCAGTTTAAAAAATGATTATATTAATTGAAATAAAATATATATAAAGCTTATAAAATTTAAACTGAATAAAATAGATTTTGATGAATTGAGAATAAAATATATCATAAAAAATTATATTAAATATAATTAAATGATTTATTTTAAAAATCAATATTAAGTTTATTAATATATGCATTTGTATGATATTAGAGTATATAAAAGCTACTATTGAAAAAATATTATTTTTAAATGCGAACAATTTACAAAAATCCGTAGAGACGAATATATTATTGTTAGGACCAAAGCCAATATGTTTTTTAAACGTCAGTGTGACATGTATAACCTAAAATGAGCAACAAGACAATAATTCCCCCGGAAATTCAGCATTTTCTAGAGAAAAATGACTGGGATGCCTTGGGAAACTACCTTATTAGTAACCAACAAAGGTATAGAGAGAATATTCTCATTCCTCGGACCTTCGGTCCTCAAGCAATCAAGACCAACGAAGAAAAAATGATTGAGGCTGCTGTCGAAAGTTGTCCATTTAAGGCGCTCATGAGCTGTGTTATCGGTAATTTTTATAAATACATACGGCAGCTATATTCCATATCAGCATTTATTATATTATAAATATAAATTTTGCATGCCATGGAAATAACATTGTATATTATGACGTAATGTCTTGTATTTTATACAATGTTGTTGCTAGCGCTGAATTGAAATAACCTAAAATATGTGTGTATTCAGGATACGGCTTGGGAGCGGCATTGGGTTTGTTTACATCGTCCGTAAATCCCAATGTAGCAGATCCTGGACTCGGCAAACAACAGACGGCTCGTGAAATATTTCGCGAAATGAAAGGGACGACTTTGAGCTATGCCAAAAATTTTGCTATGATTGGAGCCGTTTTTGCGGCCGTTGAATGCACTATTGAATCCGCAAGAGCAAAGTCGGACTGGAAAAATGGAACGTATGCAGGTGGCGTTACGGGCGGCCTTATTGGACTCAGAGGTATATATTTCATTCGTGAATATTTCTTTTTACATATTTTTGAATGAAACCATCACATCATGAAGCAGCATTTATAGAAATTAGATGTCTTCACCATAGGTGGCAATAGTTGGCTGAATTAATTTACTATGTCTTAAATTCGTGGATGTAATCATAACCTATGAAACATGCTAATAATATTATTTTTTAAAATTATAACAGCCGGCGTTAAAGCAGGAATCGTTGGTGCAGCAGGATTTGCAGCCTTTTCAACGGTAATCGATTATTATATGCGTCATCGTTGAAGTATCAATTCTCAAATTAGATTATTGTAATTTAAATGCGTCGATATAGATAATAAACATTGTATAAATTAAGTATGTTATAATAAAAGTTATGTAGTATTTTGTGATTATTATTTATGCATTAATTGCTTCACAATTAATTCAAATGTGTTTCATAATTTTTTGTCTAAGGTTTTTCAATAGAGACGCTTGAATTTTGTTAGGTTATAGCTACTGTGTTGTTAAAGCAACATCTATTTAATTTATTGTGAATTGTTCAGAAGTGTATAGCAAATCACCATGGAATGTTATAGCGTTGAACAACGTGTACATCAAATTTTATTTTCAAAATTGAGGCTCGGTTCGAGAAACATTTCGCCAAAAAAATCATTCAGAACGAGTTCTATTTTGGATGATTAGAAGTTACTGTTTGATGCGGATTTTGCTCTGATGGATTCATCAGTCCATACTTCTTCCAAAACGAAACTGGCATTACCACAACCATCAATAGCAAACGCTACAGATTGATGATAAACTGAAAAGACGACATGTGGTTCCGACAAGACGGTGTTACATGTGACAATGGATATTCTGCACTAGCGATTTGAGGACACGATTATTAGATATCATGTAAATTAAAGCCTTTAGATTTCTTCCTTTGGGACTATCTTAAATCGTAGGTCTATGCGTATAAACCGTAAACAATTTATGCCTTCAAAGTCAACATAATGAATGCCATCCGTCAGATTTATGCGACAGGGTCATCGAAAATTGAACCTCCTGAATATGTGCTACCAAGCAAAATCGCAGCCGAAATTTGAATGACATTATACACCTTATTATTCAAGAAAAACAGTAATTAATGTTTATATATAAATTTATTAAAACTTCATTTCACTTTAAATACAAAAAATATTGCAACTGCCACAGAATATTGCACTTAAATTTCAAATAATTGCACATTATTATCATAAAAATAGTTATTAAAATCATATAAATATAATAAATTATAAAATAACATTGTGACGGCTTCATCATTAAACATCATAGCATTAAAATCTTGTTTCTAAACTTTATAAAATGACGTTAAAAATGAAGCCAGACAAAATTCATAGCATGTGTAATATATTTACAAATAAAAATTATATGAAATACCAGTTAATATACACAAATATTTGAGCGTAAATTCATATCAGTGCAATAATTACATAGTTTTTTTTTTTAAATTAAAAAATATATTTTGCCGTAAGTAATATTTTCTTTATACAAGTTCATTAAAAATATTGCACATTTAAAAGGAAATAAATTAATTAAATGAAATCACATTTATATCACCTACAATTTGGTATAGAATTAATTCAAAGCGTATCTTTTTAAAGTCGCAGAAATTTGATCGACGGAATATTTCAACAAAATTTACATTTTTCAGTTTGATGTTAATGAAACTATGTATAAATTTATCGCTCGACTTAAAGCTGTTTTTTAAAAGAAAGAAGCACGTAGAAAATCGATAACTATACTAAATAACCTTCCAAATGCTATATCCCATTACAACTTAAACCGCAATCCCACCCTTGAAATTCATTTATAAATTATTTATCTACAAGTATTTTATACATCGATTTCATATCAATCCCATCTTTATTATATACATTTTTTATTTTAATGAAATACAGATTATTGTGGGAAATTGTATATTAAAATATCGAAACGTTTCGCGTATTAATTATTATAAAAACAATAATTGCTGCTTTTGGAGATAAATAAATGTCATATTAATATTTATTTACATTATAAATATTGTTCAAAATTTCAGGATAAATTCGTTAGTATTTACATTACTATGATCAATAAGGAGAAAAAATATAATAGTAATGTTTTGATACAAAAATATATGAAACTGTTATGCAAGAAATATTTAATTGTTCATGCTTTTAGCAATATACGGGAAATATAATTATATTTGTATATTCTAAGACCCCGTTGGTGATTTTAATTTAATTAAATGTTGTATAGTTCAGAGTAACTATATTCTACATTGACATCTTTGGTACTTTAGCAGCGTTTCTCTCATACTAAATATCTATTTGCCACCGTTGTCATACGTATTTACATAATTTTACATTATTATTAACGTTATGTACTTTGAAAATGTTTCGTTTAATTGCACAGTTCATGGTAAATAGCCGAGAGAATCGGCGAGGGCTGCTGAAGGTCCACGATATAATCCTCGACGAGCACTCAACAATCTTCCATCTGAGAACATATTTGAGTCGGTGTTTTGTTGCGTTAATAGTGCTTCATTAGAACTGTGGCTCATAACTAAAATCAAATAAATGCATTCAAATACCGTACGCACATTATTTGCGTTGATAAATTCATAATATATATATACTCACCTCCTTTGCGCAGCGAGTTTTTTTTCCCGTACACGTTAGGAAAACCTTTTTGTGACATGAATAAATCGTAATCCAATGCTAGATTATCGGAACTGTAGCTTTTTCGTCCATTCTTACTGACTCCCGTTCCGGTTCTTCCCAGATCCGTTACACAACTTAAGCGTTCAAATGTATCAAATCTGAAATATAAATATTATTTATGTAAATTTATTTAATATTGATGATATAATTGATTTTTATTATTCAATATGTTGTTAAAGTATACCTAGAGCTTCTTCGAGTGAGGTAATCTAATCCAGAGGCTCTATGATCTATGACTGAGCGCGCTTTGTGTCTGAAAGGTTCGTAGTATAGCGAATCCAATGTGGCTGGTCCTGGTGCACTGCGGCGTCTTGGAGAACGACGAGAGCGTGTTCCTGGAGCACCAGTCACACACCCAGCGCCTCCCGTATGACAATAGCATTTATCACTGTCCGCACAGCTCTCGGTATCACATCCACAGCAGCTGTAACAATGATTCCATTCACCTGTATTGCATTCACAACATTTTTCTTCCCTGAAAAATGCAACAGATTATGGAATAATTTTAATTTAAACTGGACTCAAATTTGGGCAATTTTTCACAATCTTTTCCATTTTTTCAAAGTATTTTTAAAATTCATTGTACATTTTTATTAAGCCATATATGACCAATTCAAGTAATAATACTTTCTTTAGTCTTTAGACTGCTGAAGAGCGATATATCGATGTTTAAGATTGAAATTATGCACATTGTTCTGTAATGTGGAAATATTGGGGTTGCCATGAAAACCCTTTTAGTTTATCGATTTTTTTCTAAAGAAAATAAATTTTCATTAAAATCGGCTCCCTACACGACTGGACACCTTACAAACTTTTCAGCCGGATAATGATTCTCGAAAAATCGAAACTTCCTGCATTGGATGCGATGACGGAAACGAAATACTGCAGATTGATACGGAAACTGCTGCAGATAAGTGCAGATGCAGTAAAGCTTCCACAAGATAGTGGGGAGGTTAGATACAAGTATAATAAAGTGCAGCCTGCGACGAGGATAACAAGGGTCCAAGAATTCGGCGAGGGGTCTACGTTACAGTGGTGTCAGAAGTGGGATTCGCGGTTAAACGTCGGCAATGCCGAAGAGAAGGACTATCGCTGTTGTCTTATACTTTTTATTCGCATTTAAATGAGTAGAAAGAATTTTAATCTCTATATTTTTGGGTATATCGAATACCCCCGAATCAGAAACAACATCAAGAAAAATCAACATTTAACTGCAAGGAATTTTTAATCTAAATTTAAACGATAAGATATTTTTCCAAATACGGTTGGCAACTCTACTTGCAAATATATTGGTCAATGGGCATTTTTGGGTTTTTTGGCAAGGACGATATATCAAAATGTAACTAACCTTGAACAACAGTTATCCAGTTCTGCTAAAGGAGGAGGCTGTTGACGAGGACGTGCTCTAGCAGCACAATAACATCTGTCTGCACAGCTTTCTGATTCACATTCCGAGCATGAAACATAGCCGCTCGAACTGTTTCTGTTCTGACATCCCACTTTTCTGCTCAGCGTCAAGAAGTCTGAATCCTCCGATGTACTTATTCTTTCCATTGCTTTATTTTTGACGTGTCTCTTATTCTTAGATCCGTGATGATTAACATTCTCCGATCGCTTAGAGTTTCTTCTCCTGACGCTCTGTCTCTTGGGCGCTGGTGGCGTGTCCTCTTTGGGATGGAACTGTCTCAGATCATAGCTGGAGGTCGAGACAGAGCTTTCGGAAGTCAGGATCAGTTTGTTTTTATTGACGTTGGTTTTGGGTAGATCGAACGGATTCGGATGCTTCTTGCGTTTCTTCTCGCCGAGGCTCAACAGTTTGCCTTTCAGTAGGTCTTTGCCGAACGGCTTTCTGAAGACTAGTTTCAATCCTCGTGCGCCTATCAGCATTTTCTTGCGCTTGTTTTGCACTGTGCTGTTTCTTCTGAGCAGTTTCTTCTTCTGTCGTCTCATAATTGCTTTACTGTGCTGAAATAGCTCGTCCTTTGTCAAAGTGACGGCCAGCTTGAGCAAGAATTCCTTGTAAATCGGCTTCAGGTCATTGAAAGACATCCCTTCGGAATCGATGATTGCTCCCAAGATGTCGTCCATGCTGTGCAGGTCTTCCTGCACCCGGAACTCGTTAAACAATTCGCTGAAGCCTAGTGGGGAACCTCCTCCTTTTTTGCCGTTGTTCCTAAAAAACAAATAAACATGTTTATTATTCTGCAGGATAAAATGCGATTGATAGAATGTGTCGATATTATTACTACCTATGACCAGTGGATTTGTATCTGCTCAAGCCGCTTGCATTTAAAAAGCTGCCAGATCGTGGTATAGCAATTTTGGTCAAGATATCACCAGGCTCGGATGAATTCCTCATGCTGTGGCTTCGCCTCAGTGGTTGCTCCGTGCTGGACTTCACAGCATCTATTTTGTCCATGTTTCCATCGTCTCTTTTCGGTTTGACAGGTACTGGTGGAGGAAGCGTGGCCGGTCTGGGTATATCTTTCTTCTCCATGCTCGAAAATAGTTCAATTTTCTCTGATACTTTGCTTCGGACAGACGAATCTTTGCTACTGCTCGAGTTCTTGTTGTGCTGATTGCTCAAAAATTCCATCGACTCATTGTAGATCGATTTCGGCGGAGTGCTCTTGTTTTCTTTTTCTGGTTTGCTGTCGTTGCTGTTTATTTTGATCGTGGCGAGTTTCGCTTTGACTTGTTCGATTCCTGTGCGCTTGTTCGGAGGTGGCGGTGGCGGTGGCGTTGGTGGTTCTGGTGCGTCTGGAGCTCGTCTGCTTTTAACTGATTTGGGCTTTGATAGCGAAGAATCGGGACGGATGGATGCTCTTGTGTCACTTTCGCCGCTGATTGACGGTGCTCTTTTGCGTCTTGGTGGTCTCACTGGTATGCTGCTGCTTGCTATGCTTGGTCCGGTGATTCCGCCTCTGTTGCGTGGTACTCTGCTCATGTGGGCCATTAAAGATTTGTATAGAGTTGCTGCTATGACGATGGCATCTTCGGACGTCTGACAGATGAATCCATGGCATTCGAGCTGTTTAGCTACTCCTATTTTTCTCATGACTACAGTGAATAGCGGAGAATGAGCATTGACGTCTCTGCCTAGTATATATTTCTTTTCTGATGGTTCAAGGCTTTTGAACAAGGCTTGTTTGTCTATATTATCTGGGTCTGTTATCAGTGGTAAGAATGCGTATTGGATTATGCTTTTGTCTTCGTCCATTGGTTGGAGAACAAATTTGACTGCTGACCAGACAGCTATGGTAGGGAATGGATTCAACTGCTCTAGATCGCCTCTGGGTCCACGATGGCGCACATGAAGACCTGCCCTGGATATGTCTAATCGGGCTGCTAATTCTGGCGTATTATGGTTGGAACTTGCTGGTCTTGTTTTTCTGTATGCTAAATATAATCTTGCTAAAGGTGCTTGCAGTCCTGCTAAGCTTGTGACTCTTCTCGGTAAGGGTGTGGATCCTAAATAATCAACGCTGAAGGAATGAGCGCCTGGTGCTGAATTGTCGGTTTCCAGTGCAAGTTCGCTGAACATCCTTTCGATATTGGCTTGGACCGAATTGCCATTTCCTGAACTTATACTCTCTGCTCGTGAACTGGCTGCTTGATTTAGTCCACCTGGTCCATCCAATCTTCCAGAAAATGATGGTGCCTATATGGAAGAACATAGTCTTAGTACCAATTGCCATATATTATCAATCAGATCAGATTAAATCTGTGTATACCTTAGATCTATTAGTGTGACTGCCGACACTAGGTGGCCGCTGATGATGATGATTGACTCCATATGTCTGACTTATTATGCTTCTCTCTTCATCAAACATGCTGTCAATTCGTTGTTTATACAGGGATGCTGAAGATACGCTCTCTCGACCTGATAGCCTGAAGCCACCGGCTGATCTAAGACTTCCTCTTTCACACATCACCATCTTTAATCGAGTACAAGAATATAAATACATTATTATTTCATACAATATCTTACATATTAGATAAAGCGAAAAGAAATGACATTTTAAGATTTGCAAAAATGTTATTTTTATTAAGGTTTCTAACTGGAACTGAACCGTAAACTGAAAGCCGGAAAACCGTTATTTTTGTTGGAGCTGAACCGGTTTGAAAATATCGGTTTATTTATTATGCTGAGCTCCAAAACTCTCTGGTTTAAAGTTTTTACTACTAGACAGGGACTAGTGGGGAGAGGGACCTATTAGGAGGGTTGCTGCCCTTGGTCTTCAAATATTAGGGGCCTTAATTGGCAACTTAATATGCTAGAGAAAAATGTAAGGAAAAGCTTTTTGAAAAGACCCTGGATAACAAATAGATAAGGAATATGGATACTGCATGAACTTTGCCAAAGGTTCTGGAACAAAGTATAATCAACTCGTCGCCGTTATTGTTTAAGCATGAAACCGATCGGTTTCTATTGATTATTAATTATGCTAAGCTGATCAAATACTTACAAAAGAGGTGTATGTACCCGACTTAAGAGATTAAAGGCGTTGTTGAAAAATATGCATATCGAAGATGCATAAAAATGCAAGATCATGCATAACAAGGGTCTCAAATTCATGGAGAAAGATCATAGAAAGTAATGGATATTATCTAACAGAATATATTTTGGATAGTTTTGGTTCGAATAAATATTGCCAGTTCAGAAAATAAATTGATATTTCTTTTCGCTTCGCCTCTTAATTGCATATTGGATTACCTTCGATTTCAATTTTCTTTCTTCCTCATAGCACATTAAAATCTCCTATTATGGTCGCGTTTTCAGATTGCTCTCCCACCTGAAAATAATTTTTAAAAACCATATTAAATTACGACAAATACAAGATCGGTCTGCTGGACCACAAGTGGCACCAGCTATTGAGTGTTGCTCTAATTGTAGGCCAGTCGTTACAACTATCGATGCAATCAGCGAGAAATTCACCGCTACTACTGGTACTACGCACATGCTCTCAACAGTTATGTGTAATTGTACGAAAAAATATAATTATATGCTTCAATAATCCCTTGTGACTCATTATCGTCCGACGGAAGAAGAAAGATCGATCGATTTCATAGATAATTTTTAACGAGACCCGCACAATGCCCCATCGGACAATTGTAATCTGTTGGATAATTATTTAATGGGATATGACAGGTGAAAAATTGGAAATCGGTCACGCCGTAAATTGAGCAATTTCTCGCTTTTAATTGCGACAGAAGACAAATTAGACATTAATATTCATTCATAATTCCTTGTCGCAGGGAATTCAGATCTAAAATGGTATTAAAAAAATGTTTCGGTAATAGGAAAGATTGACTCGTTGATGAGTAATCGCGCATATGTGCGTTATAAAGGTACCCCTACACGTCAAATATTTTTTAATTTTGCGAAAAGTCATCAATAGCGCTTCATTTTCAATGCTGTGCTTTTATTTCTAGTACAATATTATTATTGTACTAGAAATTGCGAAATTTTATTACATCTATTTTATTTGCCAAACAAAATATTGGGCGTGATTAATTGTCTTTTCAATTGCGTTTCATATAGTAGGTTAGGGGGGGGGGGGGACTTAGTCTGATTTTATTGAGTTATCTTAAAATTCCTATTCAACTGACCATATTCTAATTTACCATATTTGGAAGACAATGAAGACATGAAACCTTAAGAAGAATACAAGTTTAAATGACCTATGTTGGAATGTTCGTAGCTTTAGGATACTCATATTGATCCTTTTATGTTTAATTGATGTTTGAGAAGCACTGTGTGACCAGAGTTATAGAGTACAATCCCTATTGCAGTTATGTGGAACAAATATAGAAATGTGAGAAGATCTCAAGTTGTCGTGAGCGTTTAACTTGTGCAATTATCCATTTCCCTATATACACGCAAGTACAAAATATTATATTGTTTTAGAACTATAATTGTTTAAATTGCATATATCTAAAATGAGGTCAAGGGTGGTGAAGGATTTATGAAGAATTTTGATTAAGAATGTGAGTGGTTATAAGCCATATTATATTAACGCTACTGTCTTTTTAAAATAGCACTCATCATAATATTATGGCTATCGATTTTATTGATTATGAGAAATTGATTGTTTATGAAATAGTGTTTATGGCAATTCTAGAAATTCATAGTTGATTGTCATTTTGACTATGACAAGATTTAATAATGCATCTGAAATTTCTTTTACTATTAATGCAAATTTTTTTACCCAAAGAAAGTTGTTTTTATCATTTTCTATTAATTATAAAGACATTCTATAATAGTCTCTATAAAGGCGACATAATATATGATACTCATCCAGAGAGTATGGTTACAATATTTATGTAGGATAGAAAAATGCTTGTGTTTAATTGATTTAAATCATGAATCCCGGGATTAGTAAATGTAATCCAGAAAAAATCGAGATAGAAATCTTCATCTAAAAGAAATCGTACACTTCACCAGCACGATGAAGGCTACTAAATCGAGACATTCTCGCCTAAATCTGGACGCTTGGAAACAGTGGCATAACTACTAATTGGCACACTTAGGCGATGCCTAGAGACAGTAACCGTCTAATCTATTTATACGTATATAGAGTACATATATGTTTTTCAAATTGTTATATTAACCTTTCCCCACCGGTGATGTATTTACTACACTTCAACTCTAATAATGGCAATTTCGATATGAAATATAATAGATACGGGGTTCAGAATTTTTGTATTCCTCCATAATATAATTACGTAGTTATTTCGCGTTTGTTATTCAATTGTTTGCACACACTCGCACGGGTAGAAGGTGGCAGAAACGCGCGACGCTCTTTCCATCGGAAGAATTTACTGTGACTGAACAAAATCTGCGCAAACATGCGGACCTCAGAAGCAATTGTAACCCTACTTACTAGATGAACCTCGCACACATATGTTTGTTTTGGAAAATGGGGTCTCAAGTTGCATTTATTCTGGATGTTCAGATTGTGTTCAGTTCAGATGAAAAATAACAAAGAATTTATTTAAAAAAAAAAAACGGCAGTTAAATCAGAATATACTTGTTCATCAATAATATTATATTTCAATGCCCAGATGATTATTAAAAATGCACTTGACCGATGGAGGTTGAGTTTTGAGCGATTCGTGGCTAAGATCCGTTATAACTCTGTTATATAAGGTCATCATTAAATAGATCCGTTTCAGTCAATTTGATACAGTCTTGGCTTTCTTTGCTATTTTAATACGTAATTACTTCCTTTCTAGAATTTGCATATCTCCGAATGTATTGCCGCCATAATCGTTACCGGCTTTGCAAATTTATTGCAAAATTTTATCACCAATAAAACGATTTACGTCATGCGCAAAAAAATATTATAAAAGAGTTGCGTGGCGAAAAGGTTAGGGACGTTCGATAATATTAATTGCTGTACAACAGACCCGTGGTAATTCGGTCCCGGTTTAATCCGGCGCCCCCTGTAGTCCGACAGTCGTAATGACAGACCTTGCGTTTGTGATTTCTTCAGGAAAGAAACAGGCATACACCGATTATAAGTATTTCTTTGCTAAAAGTTCCGGACTACAAGGGTTCGGGGGTCTATAGTCCGACAGATTGGATAATCCGACACTGCCTTGCAAAATGTTTGTCGGATTACCGCTGGTCTGCCGCATTGATGACTGTCCCCGTTCGAAAATCGTCAATGATGTATCATTTCCGGAAGGTCTGGTTTCTTCTCAATTTGGCGATCGACGCAAATGACTTTCAACTTGGCCGTCGGACGGAGACGGAAGTAACGAGAAAATAATTCGACGTAATCATTATCATCGGCCGCTTCGGATCCTCCATTTTGCTTTAATCGAAGGCTTTCGAGGTGAAGCACGTCCATTTCACATGTTTACCCATCATCACGCTATAGTCTTCTTAAATCCGCAATTATAACGTCGACCATTCGACGCATCGACGACAATAAAATAAAACAATGCCGACGCGATTTCGAACGACAATGGTGTAAATTCACCCCGGCTGATTGAATTTGTGTTCTTTTGTTTGCGAACACGCGCATACATACAAGTATGTACATGGATCGATACAAATCGAATGGTGCGATTTTTTCCAATCGGTAATACCGTTTCTATCGGAAGATTGAAAGGAATGTAATTAATTTCAAAGCGCCATTTTGACGTTCATTATATGGCATTTTATTAACAAACCGCGCGTGAAAAATAATTTAAATTTGAATGCTTTGTTCGGCACAGCAGCGCCATCGTGGTCATTAACCCTTAACTAAAATCGCGGGTCAGATTTGACCCAGGAGCTTACAATTTCGTACACATTGTGGCTCGCGTAGAAACTGAGTTATGTAGACGCCTGGGTCAATTTTGACCCACGATGCCAAATATAATATGTATCTTTTTTCATTGATTTTTTACTTTTTTCCCGATTTCAGTGAATATTTCAACAATAATACAGGGATTTTTGAGAGCCAAAGTGTAATCACGATTTCATCTGTGCACTATGGTGGATCTGTGGATATAAGCCAGAAATGATTCAATTTTATTAAGGTGTCCCATAAGTTTCTTTCGTTTTCATATTAAGAAAAAATAAACAATAGTTTGTGTTACATCAAAATTTATTGAACAATATATGATCCATTCTGTTCTATTACCTTTATCCATCTCTCCGGAAGCTTCATAATGCCTTCTTGCCAAAATTTCCCAGGTTTTTTGGCAAAATATTGATCAAGGTTCATTTTTGTATCATTTTTTGAATTAAACTTTTTTTGGGTGTAGGCCAGGTTTGGCTACAGTTAAAGCTTCTGTACCCTTGGTCCAAGACCGCTTACGTTGGATATTCTCATAGAGTATCCAATTTTCATCTCCAGTGACAAGTCTCTTAAAAAAAGGTTGGCTATTATGTCGTTGGAGAAGAAGATCGCATATTGAAATAGGCTGAAGTTTATTTGAGTCTGTCAGTTCATGAGGAAGCCACACATCATCAATTTTGTCAGATGATTATGGACAGACGTTCGTGGAATTTCTAACTTTTTCGCTATTTCGCGAACTGTATATCGCGGGTTTTCTTCAACCATGGCTATGATTAGATCTGTGTTCATTTTCGAAAGAGACTTATAAGACAACCTAATATAATAGTACTAAATGTGGAGTTGATTCTTTGGACCAAAAATGCGCAAATTACTCGGTAGCTAGAAGAACTTAAAGATGTTCATGTGTATTTTTTCAGCAATTCCACTATTTGAATTTATACTTTAGAAAGTCTTGAGGTCTAAAGTATTTTTGCAGCTCGGCCAACAAAAAGAACACAATAATAAACAATAGTACACAATATTCGTTCATTTCTTCACGTAAACATAAACAATACAAATGAGTGTTGTCACTTTTAGTAACGAAAAAATGCATTTATTGAAGCTTGAAATCGATAAATTTGGGTTAATATTGTTATTCGATAAATTTGGGTTATTATTATCGAGCGATATAATCGTACCATGTACGCAAAACACTCTATTCGTCTCTGTATCCGATTCACAATCTCCGAAATCAACCTGCAAGAAATTCTCTTTCTGTAGAGTCATTTGAGAGTTATTTCTTATATATTTTATGGTCAATTTAAATAAAACGTACCATCAAAGAGGTGATAATTTCATCAGCCATCCTTAGAAATATATTATATTGTAGCGAGGGCGGTTTAACATCCCCACGCAATAGCTCTATTAGTCTGAGCAGATTTAATTCGCCAGATTAATAGCAACATCTTCCGTCTCTCTTCAGGTGCAATGCGTTATTTTAGCAGCGCCATCTCTTGTGGCCCTACGGAGACATTGCACCTGCATACCGACGGATCGCTTCTTGGGCGTGCACCGTTGCCGGTTTGATAATGACACGCAAGAGATGAGAATCGGGGAGAGTCGTCGGTTAGCCTTGGATGCGGGAGGTCGTCCCTCCTACAGCCAGATCTCTCTCTCTCTCTCGTGTGGAATAAATAGTTATTTAGAGAAGAGAGTCTTTATATTCGACCCCATTCATATGTATGCAAATAATACAAAAATATGCTTGTAATGGCTGATTTTCTGGTGTGGGTCAAATAAGACCCACATCACAAAAAAGTTAAGAAAAGTCAGATGAACATTTTATTCAAATAAAATAACATATCTACACAAATATAGTGACTGTTATGAAATTTTTGATTTGATGATCAATGATATTTTTATTAGAAAAATAATATAGGTTAGCGTTGAATACTCTAACTTTTTTCCAACAAGGAAAAATAAAAATCTTATCTGCTGATTCCTAGAAGATATCTCCATCATTAGTGAATTATACAGACGTGTCTTCATTATTAATGATCGCCAGAACGTATTTAATTGGATCCGAATATTTTCAGTTATAAATTGACAGGTGGCTTGCTCTCATCTTCAAGACGGCAAAAAATTCTACGATACATAAGCACGTATCGATGGAAATAATTTGATAGTTTTGATACGTTTCTTGGATCATAAAGTGACCATGCCACCCTCCGCATTGCAATTTGACTAAACAATAAATAAATCGAGCATGCACGATCGAAAAATTGCGACAAAATGTATGAATTATTCTGTTTCGGCGCTCGGATATTAATTTTAATTAGAGTATCGCATACAAATCGTTGTATAATAGTTTGTATCATGGGAAATATTCCGCTATATTGGTAAGCAGCAGATGTTATGCGGATTGCCAAATTCAGACGTTAATGAGAGGAAGTGCAAAGACACAAATTGATGATGCAATGTATATTAATACATTCCGTCATCATTTAAATAATTTGCTGCAAAAAAATGCTTGTAAAAAACAGAACGAAGGAAGCTCACGTCGAAGAGTGCAGTACCGTTAATTGATCCATGCACAGACAAATATCTAAATGATTCTAAGATATGTGATAAATAATCGAACGTGTATGGTGTAATCAAGCGTGTTATTTGAACAATGAATGCAGTGTAGCGGCTGCTTTATAGTTCGGAATTAATTGGTCTTAATAGTAATAAAAGAGGCCCTTTATTGATACGGTGGAAATATTTTGACCATTTAACTGCCACGTATGAAAGACGAAAACTGTCCCCGTATACCATTATATTTTCAATATGATTTTAAAAAAAATATTTATTATTGATTGTATAATATATTACAATCGATTTCATATTAGCTAGGGCTGTCACTTTTTTTAATTAGTCGTCCATTATTTTGTTCAGCTGTTGCTTCCATGACATGATCTTAATCGACACTATAAAACACAGCATCAGACTAATTCAACTTTTTTTGTGCGATTTCGAATTTATGCGTTTTTTTTTAATTTCATAAAGAGTAATTATTGAGATATTTTGTATGAAATAGGAAATAAATCATCAACATTAACAGAAATTTGGAAAAAATATCGAATTTGAGTCATATCAAAAATTATCATACACAGCGATGATAGTTTGTAATTAAAATAATTAATATTTCTCTAGTGGATGTCCGACATCCTTAAAATTTTACCAATGATGCAAGACGCCCTTTAAATGTTACCAAAAATGTTATTTTTCAATTACCTTATTGTTTTCTTGTTTTTTTACTAACTTTTTTTGCGCGATTTTGGATATATTTTATATAGCTGTTTCAAAGTTATGCGGTTTTTAAAATCCATGGAACGCATCTTCGCTTTTTCTATGTATGTCATAGTTTTTTTTGTGCGATTTTCTACGGAACACATCTACCGCATAAAAAAAGTTTAAGTGTATAGAAAGAAAAGTGAACCTTGCTCTTGGGTCTGAGGTACGAAAATAATATATGGTTAAGAAAATGGAAGAAATCAGAAGAAGATTATTTGCTAAAGTAAATTGTGAAGACTTGGCGATGACAGAATTGTCCTATGATAATTTTTTTGTATTCTGTGGGAGAATTTTTTTTTCTCTCCACAATTTCATAACAAGTTAAGACTTGTTTCCAAATATTAGCAAGCTAAATGCTATAACAATACAAAAACTCTCTAGGGAGTATCTAGCATTTGGGAGATCTTGTCCATTTGCATTCTTTCTTTTCTTTAACTTTTGTTGTGTAACGTTTGAGGCGGGGGCGCTCTCGGGGCAGAGTCCCCGGGCGGCTCCCCGCCTTCACGTGCTCGTCGGGATGGCCGCGCTTCCGCACGGGTCCGTTCTGCTATCGGGCTGTGATGTGCTGGACGAATGGATGGGAATACGAAGGGCATCGAAAGGAAAGACTCTCTTCACAAGATAACTATTTATTCCGCACTACAGTTAGGGAGAGAGAGATCTGGCCGCAGGAGGGACAACTTCCCGCAGCCAAGGCCAACCGATGACTTTCTCGACTCCCGCTTCCTGCGCGTCACTACTCAGCCGGTAATGATGCACGCGCAAGAAGCGATCGATCGGTAAGGAGGTGCAATGTCTCCGCAGGGCCAAAAGAGATGGCGCTGTTAAAAAAGCACATTGCACCTGAAGAGAAATGGAAGATGCCGCTACTATGCGGGGATGATAAATCGCCCACGTTACAGTTGAATAAGCGGATATGAAACAAAGTGAGATCAGACAGTCAATGACTTAAGAGTATTTGGTCTCTTTATGACAAAATTCACGTTCAGCACTGCTGTGCGGTTTGACTCTAGTACTCCCAAGCTAGCCACAAAGAGTGTCTTCCATCAGTTATTCGATCCCCGGGAGCACTGCACACAGAACTTCCAGGTGCCCACACTTTTCACTCCATCCTGCGTTGCTGTGTGGTCTGATCCGGGAGTTTCCAGACTAACCACACAGAGTGCCTATACCATCGCGCCCTCCAGAGGATATGTGAGAAGAAAGGAAAGAACGAGGTAAAAAGGGGAACTATTACGCGATATCACTACCACGACGAGTCCAAACTCAGCTTGAAGGGAGCCGCAGCAGATTCCCCATGGTACTCGCATCTGTTTTGGTCATTCGTAGTACCTAGCTCGTAGTACCTAGCTCGTAGTACCTAGTTCTCCCCTGTGTACAATAGACTTTTGAAGATAGTGATGTCGCCTTTTGCACAGAATCCTCCTACTCTTCCTGTAATCAACAATTCCATATTTCACTTTACGGGGGCATAACACAAGGTAAACCGCACACCCAACTCAAGTTATCTTAATTACCCTAGCAGCATTTGATGAACAAACCGAAGAGGCTACTTTCGTCCATCTCGACTCTACATAATTACTTAGGGCTTTATGGGTGGGTACCCTAGAGTGAAAATCCACAGACGAATCAACGGACATATGTGATGTATCCCAAATAAGCATTTTTATGAGGAGTTTTTATAAGAGACGGCTTCTGAGTAGATAGAAACTGAATAAGTGAAGTAATAATTTTTTTATTAAAATAAATAATTTTCTTCTCTATTTTTTTCTCTAATTCTCTACTCTTCTTCTTAAAATAAATTTCTGCCGTTCGTTACCCTGTGAACATTTCCCAGGACTAAGAAATTTTGCAAAATATATATATATGTTAACTACCAGACTAATATACGCCAAAATAGTGCATACAGTAAATGTCTCGCATAACAATCTGTGTACATAAACAATATTTTTACTATGCCTATGTTATTTTCGCAAGTGTAAACAATAAGTTGACAAAATTTTATTGCAATCTGATGAACAAAATGGCAGCGCATTACATACGAACAAACAGAGATTTATTTTTATATGTAAGAAGATAAGATTTGCTACACCTACTGAAGTCTTGTATATAGATCTAAATACGTTTCAAAATGTACTATCATTTTTTTTCTGGACATGTTCAGATATGTCTCTATTGAATAAAATGTATTAATATAGCAACCAAAATTAAAATATGAGGTTTGCGGCTATAGACGCGTATGGCATTGAATAAATGTACATCAAAACGTTATGAAATCATTCGGTCCCTTTCGATAAAAAAATGATTGATGTTTTAATTGCATATTGTTTAAATATGCCAGTCATTTTGGCCTAATTTAATTCGAAAAAATAAGAGTTCATCTTTACAAACATACAGCCGGATGCATACAAATTGCTCCTTACAATTAATAGATCAAATCGATTTAATTTAATTATCGGTTATATTTATTGATCGATATGAAAAAAAAATCTTTAGAATTTGAGCCTAATGCATCGATGAATGACCCCCAAACGGTTTAATGTATGAATATTGATGTAATTGCCATACGGTCTCCTATCCCAAAAAAAGAAGTGTTAATGCAACCAAGTCAGAGGCTCTTGAGTAACAACTTTTTAGTATAATTATGCTTCACATCATACCTAATGAAAAGCGATTATAACAGTAATGGCTTTTTAATTTATTTACACACGGCCGATATGCACAAAAGCAACTTTCGGTCGGTCGATGGAGATCTTGCAAAATTTCCAAGATTTAATCACAAAGCCACAAAAGAGATGCTGGGTTGATATTTCGAGTTTACGCTTGCTTACGCGGTGCTTAATGTCATCATTACCGTAATCGGAGATTGTCGAAGGCGCCAAAATTTGACGGTTGCATAAGTTTTTTTACGATGGAACCGTACAAATAGAGGAATTTCTGCAAATAAGCAATGATCCGGTCATGGAAAACCGTTAACGGCAACCAGCTGACATATGCGGACCGCTAGCCATCATCAATTACCGCAGACAGAGCAAACAGTACTCTAAGCCGTGACTTTTGATACACCCTCGGACGATGAGTCAGATGGGATGAAGAATAAAGACGAGAGACTTGTTATGGTAAACTTGTAAGCTTTGGCGGCGACGAGGAATAACGGCTTTATAGGAAATTACGATCCTGGATAAATGGGTCAGTAATGGTAAACAAATAACCGGTCGCTGATGGAAATTTTCTTACATCCTAGACAAACTATTCAAAATCATATAAATATACTAGAAAGCATATATCACTTGCCAAACTCCAACATTCATGGAAGATGATTTCGAATTTATATATAAAATATTGCAAAAATATAATTTGGAATGTAAAAAAATGTACTGTGGCTGTGTATGTTTGTTTTGTCGACATTGAAAAAGCGTTCGGTATAGTACAGCATTATATGATATCAGATATTTTTTTTATAATGGACGCAATGTAAAAATGGTCGCAAATATAATCAACAATAGCTTAATTCTACTTGTCCGACATGTCCGTTTCTATAAATTTGTATTGTGGAAATATAATCATGGATGTAATAGAAGTTACACATTTTATGATGATACTTTTCGTTTTAATTGGGAAAATATAGGTTTTAGACGAAGCAAATGTATGTGCGTGACTGATTTATCATCCCCACGTAGTAGCGCTGTAAATCTGAGCAGATTTAATTCGCCAGACTAACAGCAGGCATCTTCCGTCTCTCTTCAGGTGCAATGTGTTATTTTAACAGCGCCATCTCTTGTGGCCCTACGGAGACATTGCACCTGAATACCGACGGATTGCTTCTTGCGCGTGCACCGCTGCCGGTTGGGTAGTGACGCGCAGAGGGCAGGATTTGGGAGAGTCATTGGTTAGCCTTGGATGTGGGAGGTCGTCCCTCCTGCAGCCAGATCTCTCTCTCTCTCTTTCTCGTGTGGAATAAATAGTTATTTAGAGAAGAAAGTCTTTCTATTCGACGTCCGTCTATTCCATCCATTCGTCCAGCAACATCACGACCCGATAGAAGAACGGATCCGTGCGCTAGCATGGCCCCGAGTCGTGATGTTGCAACGTCAATTGGGTGAGGTGGGGGGAGTATTAGTTTCAAAGTACGCCAAAGATCAGTCTGCTGTAATTATCATTAGAATCAGGATAGCTGATTTAGTGCACCCTTGTTTCGAGACCACGTCACGACGTACGATGGCGGATACTTCCGAACAACGTTGGGCAATCAAATTTGTACAAAACTCGACGAAAAAATGTAGAATCTCACGAATTGTTCAAGCATGTTCCCAATGTCCCCGAAATCGAAAAAGACTTAGATGAGCAAATCTAAAATGAAAAAAATGTGGATTGTCTTTTTCGATACCCATGGTGCAGTCCACAAAGAGTTTGTACGTCAAGGACAGATCGTCAACACTGCCTATTACGTGGATATTCTGGAAAGATTGAGGAAAAGGGACTGCCTGGGTGCTGCATCATGACAGTGCATCCAGTCACATGTATCTACGCGTCCGTGAAATATAACGTGGCTACCCTGTAGTTCCGAATTAGCTAGAATGTCCCGAAGAGTTAGAATTGAAAATGGTTCCCGCCGAGGTCTTCGATAGGGTGTACCGAGCATGTGTAACACAGGAAAAGGGAAGGCCCGGGAAGAGTCAATCCAACAATGGCAGAATCGCTGGGACACTGGAACCAAGAGAAGGTGGTCATACCAATTGATGCCAGCAATACAAAAATGGACCACACGTAAACACGGAGAGTTCGCCTATCACCTGACCCAGATGCTGACGGGACATGGGTGTTTTAGTACTAACCTATTTAAAATTGGCAAGGAGAACTCGATGAAGTGCCATCACTGTAGCGATGTGGAGAAGCCCAAGCTATATCCAACATGGTCACTACAATGATTAAAACCAAAGAAATGTGGGAAGCATGGGTGAATTTCATTAATGAGGTCATGCGAGTAAAATAGAAAAGTAGAATGAACTAGAAGAGTGAACACCGATTCGTAGAAAAATAGACTCACCCTCTTGAAGCAATACCAAAGCGGATATAAAAGGGATAGAGAAAAAAATGTTGAGATTTTAGTGGGTAGATTTCCAAGAAAAAAAAGATGCTTGTGGAGAGTACTTTAAATAATATTGTCATAATATTTCATGACTTTTGGGATACACCGTGTACATCATCTGTCTCAATATTTAATAACCACATCTCATATATGCAGCTTGGTAAATAATAATTATTACCAAGCAAACTCACCAATCTACTCAAGCCATCACATAAATATTGAATCCACCGCCCGTATCAACTATCTGACCTGCGCTCATATATCATTTGCAACACATTTTATAGGCATAGCCAATCATTGTTTTATTTGGTAAATTAATTAATTCAATTGCTGTGGCTGTTTAACGAATAATTTTCTGATCTTCCTCCGAAATGAACCCAGAATACTTGATTCAAACCAATGATCTCTCATAGTCCGGGCGCTCGTTCTATCAATTGAGTCGTAAGGCTCTATTTCATCCAGGTCAAGTTTAACAGCATACATAGGATCAACATATTCTCGGTCATTACTAATAATCATCAAGATATATATTGGCTTTTGACCTACAGTGGAATCTATCGGGTGGCAATGACGATGATGATAATGGCGTTTTTAAATTAAACATGGACCATTTCTACTTCCATTGCATGAAAATATATAATAATCGCAAATTAGGCGCAACTCCACATATAATCACACAACTGTACTTGATGAATTCACTCGAATTAGATCATCGTTTTTCAAAATATCGGTTCGAGAATCTGTTAAACGGTGCAGTTACGAACAATTTTACAATGTCAATGCCGGCGAACCAGATCTGTAATATTTATGTAATGAATTTCAGTTGGGATTGTTTTTGTGTAATTGTACGAAATTAATCACAGGCGAATTGCCTACATTTCTAAAGTAAATTTCTCTGATTACTCACGTCGATATGTTGCAAATCCTGTTAGATCTCGGAACTAGTCTACATTTGAATATGCAAATACGGAAACTGTTTTGACTTCCCGATGCTTATTAATTCAATATTAAATTATTAACAGTGCTAATTAATCTTGAATTTGTATTAAAATTATTTTTGAGAAATTCATATTGTATTTTGTTTCGGACATGCACAGTAAAACACAGCTTTAATGCCAAATAATGATGATGATTTTGGTTCGATGTGAATAACTGAATTATTATTCAAATTGATAGATCAACGCCATGAAGAATTATGAGCGGTGAAGTTCAATTTTAATATAGTGATGTTGCCATATTGTTGATTTTTCGTTTTTAATGTCATATTTTTAAGCGGATTTCGATTTGAATTTATTGACAATATCATCAAGCGACAGTACTTAATATTGCAATGCATTGAGAGTTGCAATACTTCAATCAAGTTCCCGCGCTACAACTTTAGCCACGTCTAACAAAGCCCTAACTATTTTGTATCGAAAGTAGATGACGTTTATTTAATAATAATCAATGTAAACTACTTGTATATAAAAAATCATCTTTGTAGATTTTAATTTAATGCTGTTATATACAATTATATAATACTTTGTATAAATGAGTAAGATTGTCTACAACCAATAAAAGATATGGGACTTCAAAAAGATGAATATTACAGAAATACACGACCGAATGGTATTCCAGCAACCACAATGAATGATGTTAAAACCGGACATCTGACACTTGTTCGACAACTTAATGATGGACGCGGAAGAGGCTTTGAAGAGTTGATGCAGTCCCATGACAATGTAATGACTACCTACGACCGTGTTGAAATTGACGAACAGAATTTATTGAGATGGGAAAAATACTACAAAGACATACTTCCGACCGAGATGATGCTCACAGCATCAAAAGATCAAGATCTTATAACTTTTCATTGTGTATTTTTTGTATATCTTTTGATTGCGTTAAAATGTTAGAAACCTGTTTCGAATGTGTTTTTTTGGCATTTAAGAAGCAAACTTGGAATTAAATTTTTACGTTCGAAATATTTCGAACCTCCTGTCGGGCCCATGTTCGCGGATCGACAGTCAGTTCTTCTATCGGATCGTGATGTTGCTGGTCGAATGGTTGGGAATAGACGAGCGTCGAATATAAAGTTTTTCTTCTCTAAATAACTATTCATTCCATACGAGAGAGAGATCTAGCTGCAGGAAGGACGACTTCCCGCAGTCAAGGCTAATCGACGACTTTCCCGATTCCCACCTCCTTCGCGTCATTATCCAACCGGCAACGGTGCACGCGCAAGAAGCGATCAGTCGGTATGCAAATGCAGTGTCTCCGCAGGGCCACAAGAGATGGCGCTGTTAAAATAACAAATTGCACCTGAAGTGAGATGGAAGATGTCACCGTTAACGGCGCTACTACGTGGGGATGGTAATTACCTAATCGAAGGATTCGTTGCAGCTTTGGGGTGCAAATAAGCAACCTCATGGTGTTGACCAAGATAGAAAGTGGAGAATGCTACAAAACTGGCTATAAGCTCGCAGATAAATCATTTGCTCCACTATCACACGCAAGACTGCTTTACATTTAGAAACTCGTTATGCGTTGAGGGTTAATTTTTTGCTCGGATACTTGATCGATGTTGACGATTATTTCAGCAAGTGCTTTGCATATCAAATGCTAAATTGCTGAATTAAGCACCGGATGGTTCCTCGACCCGAAATAATAAATTGGCTCCATCCGATTCTGAAAGCCTTGGGATTCCACCAAAGCAATCTTCTCAACTGCCAACCGAAAGAGTAACTGTTGCGTAATAGCGTTCGGCTCTTTATTTGAATGGCGGTTGGCTTACCAGTGTAATAATGACTAACTGTTGTGCTGAAAGACGTCTTCAATGAAGCATTTCGAAAAAGTATTCGATCGTTAATGTATTAATTCTTCCGACGATAATATTGCATAAGCCACCTTTAATGTTTTTGAAAATGCCCGACGTATTATTCTTGGATCAAGAACCGTTTTGGCTTGGACGGCTCAAATATTGCGCCATTATAACGAAGAGATGATGATTTGCTCCATTAACGAAGTTTAAATATTTGGGAAGCGCTTTTAAGATTATCTCCGTGTTATGAAATTAGCTCATATGTCATTATTTTTTTGGTTTTCGTACAAAGACATCTTCAAGTATTTTCTTATTAATATCCGTTATCAAACATAAGGGATTTTTTCAGAGACGATTTTATATGTTGGTTCTTCATTGCCTTCCACAAATGCTTAAACATGATAAGAACATTGTTTTTAATTATATTTTAATAGTAATTTGGTTTGTGTAACGAAAAAAAGATCTAGAAGTCTTACCCCAATTGAAAATCCCCAATGTAAAAAGCATATCCATTGGGAAATGTGTCATTATTTCTAAGGAAGAATGGTCGAGTTCAGTTCCAAGTGTGATGAAGAGCATTTTTGGAGTTGTATTAATGTGTGATTTATCAATGGCCTCGGAGCAATGCGAGATTTGTAGACGTTGGGTCCCCGCCCGCGAGTCGGCTGCGATGAACGACAGAACACACATTTATGGTTTCAATCATTTGGTGATAGAGATCGAAACGAGGCAGATACTGCAGGTGATCAATGAAATGTCGAACAATCGCCACAACGTATATGACCAATTAAACCACAGCAAGAGAACAACCAGTGGCAAACGTGTCATGCTGATGATGATCCACTCGAGGGTAGACATTTTGTCGGAGCGTCTTCTTGAACGCGAAGATCAACCGTCGGGGATGGGGTCGAAGAGTTCTCCTTGAAAATAGAAAATCCGAAACTGATAGGCTTGCAGGTTCCTCAAGATTTCCTTTCGCGTAACAATATAAATCCCATTGCTATTATTCATGAGCTTCTAGCGCAAAATTTAGAGTGTTCCACATGAACGTTCGGATTTTTTCAGTGAGAATTAAAACGCCAAAACTTTTAAAATACATAATAAATTCTTCAATAGAAATAGTGTCAATCAATTCGTATTTAAAAATAATTAAATATTACAGTATCAATTTTAAACGGTCGAACTTGTTAAATATCGTACATAAATTTTATTAATTGTGGTCGATCTTTGACTAATTGAAATTACGACTCTTCATGTGATATGCCCTGATATTAACCAGGGCATTTTTTAAAAATCCCATCAATCGTCTTGATCCGAGCTTAATCCAATTTCCTGGTTCTGAATAATAAAATACACTTAGGTCTGTTCTTATGCGGATCTTTTTTATGCGATTTTGAAGTTATGCGGTTTTAAAAATTAATGGAACTTATCCATCATTTTCCTATAGAGGATAAAGCTTTTTTATGCGAATGCGCATAAAAAAATCAAATTATCACTTGTGCAAGTTACAACCGTCCAGTTTATAAATTGTTTTTAAATCTGGCAATAACTCTAAAAAGCATACGAATTGCATGTTTCCATATCACGAACCGCGTAAAAAATTATTAGTTTAATCGTAGCAAAGTTTAACCCTTTGAGTAGTTAACTAATTTAAAATCATGATAAACTTAGATGCTATATATTATATGTATGTCCGCCACTTAATTAAATCAACTTATCTGTCAAGACCGTCGCAGCGTGTATGAAGCTTGTATATAAATAAATAAACACTGTCGATAGCACACAATATTCGATATTTATTTACGTAAACATAAACAATACACTTGAAATCGATTAATTAAGTCATTCACATATCATTATTAGTCGATAAATTTGGGCTAACAATATATTGTATATGATCATACGGTGTACTCAAGATACTCTCCCCGTCTCTGTTTCTCTCTAAAATTAATGTGCAAGACATTCTCCGTATCTGTCTGTCTCCAAGCTCAACGTGCAAAAATGAGTCACTGGAATTCGAACACAATATTGTGTCTTACTTCTTTAAAGAGTTAACCAGCGATTGCATTATAAAAAAGACGATTGACGACGAGTAAAATAGACTCTAATAAAGCAATTCTAAGATAAATCTGTAATATTTTAATTTATATTAATTGTTTGTAAACTTTTTTTAATGCGATTTTTGGTACATTCTATCGCAATGATTTGAAGTTATGCGCTTTTTAAAAATAATGTCACTATTATTGATTTTTCCTAATAAGTGATGAAAAACTGAGACAGCATAAATTTTAGAAATAGTCGAATCGGAACTATCACTGCCTTACGATGTCAAGTTGGTCCATCAGGCCAAGAAGTGAGAGTATCTTCACGGCTCATCTTCTTTATGGTTGAACCGTACTTGATATGGATGTTAATTAATTTTATGTGCATTGCTAAAAACGTCTTCAGACTAACATCATGACCATTTGCGAACCGGAGAAACTTTCTTCTGGTCTTAAATATTTTGCTGGATTAACAACACAAGTGAGAGTCTCAAGCAACAATTAATACAAAAATTGCACAGTGTTCAAACGCCTAAATGATTTTTTGTTAAGATAATATTTTTTTGTATTGCTAATGTTAATAAATTGCGACTACATCCGTATTGTATATATTAAAATCGCAGTACAAACAAGTCATAGGTTTTGGGATCAATTACACGCCAGTTTTGGATGTAGTACTTTCACTTCTCGCTTCGATACAACTATTATGATATGACACATATTTTCATAAAAAATCTTCACTGCATGAAGACTGTAAACAAAGAAACGAGGCCAGTATGCGTCGATACGTTTCAATTTTATTTTTCATAATGCTTATTAAAAATTATGGCTGTGAATGGATGGATTCGAAATGGAATCAAAGTCGTGGGAAGCACCCAATCAATGGATTATTTTTAATCACACTTCCATGCCTGTAATCAAATTTGTATATCAAAAGAGAAGATTTAATATATACATCCATTTTCAATCATTTACAGATTTGATCGATCATAAATTCGTCAATAATTATAATAGACTCGACTTTAAGAACTACCAATAAATAATCAATTATTAAAGAGCGTCTATGAAATCATAGATTATTGATCATTAAATCGTTTATTAGATGAGAGTTGTCCTACAGTGCCAATCAAAATGATATAAAAACAACCATAAGCAGATCATTAAATAAGTATAATGATAATTCAATTAGAGAAGAACAGATTGCCTTAAGAAATAATGCTGCAGCAAATAAATTTAAATACAGTTCGTAATGATTCCCGATTTCTTGATAAATTATTTTTTTACGTCGCTGCAAATGAATATTTGTATACTTTAATACTTTGATGTGATTCGTAATTATATTACGGAGAAATACAAAAATTATGAATCCCGTATCTATTATACTTCGTATCAATATTCCAATTATTAGAGTCGAGGTGTAGTAAATACATCACCGGTAGGGAAAGGTTAATATAACAATTTGAAAAATATATGTACTCTATATACGTAGATTAGACGGCTACTGTCCCTAGGCATCGCCTAAGTGTGCCAATTAGTAGTTACGCCACTGTTTCCAATCGTTTAGATTTCGGCGGGAATGTCTCGATTTAGTAGCCTTCATCGTGCTGGTGAGGCGTACGATTTCTGTTAGATAAAAATTTCAATCCAGAATTTTTCGGGATTACGTTTATTAATCCCGGGATTTATGAGCACTTAAAACTGTTCGGGGTCCCGGGATTGGATTCGCGTTTCAAATTGGATCAATTTTGGTACCAGGTAGAAGTTTAAGTATATAATTGACCTATGTGGCTTTATATTATTTTTATTATGATTCTTAAAAGATCATACCTTATGATTTACGGATACGGACAAATTACTTGTTCTTCAAAGCTTGTATATCAAATAAACGAACCTTAACACTGTCGATAGCAAACAATATTCGTTTAATTTTTAGCTTAAACATAAATAATGTACATGTGTGTCTTCAGTTTTAGTAACAAAATAATGCATCTTTTGAAGTTTGAAATTGATAAATTTGTGTTTGAAATGTAAATGTATTGTTTGAAATATTAATTGGAATAAATAATTGTATTAGAAATAGAAGCACGGCATTGGAAAATGAACTATGGTACAATGGATCGTTTTTCGCAATAGTTGAGAATATTTAGACGTGTAGGGGTATCTTTACAGCACGATCTTGCCATCGTTATACGCTTGTATAACGAGATGCAAGACACCCTTCTTTCTTTTCGATGCAAGAGCATTCTTACATATTGAGTGCGAGACATTTTAACCCGTTGATGAGTAATCACGTATATATGCGTCCCAAAATATCTCCATACGTTTATGAAATTGCTTTAAAAAAACCGCATAACTTCGAAATCGCTAAAAAAAATCGCACAAAAAGAGGTTTGAGTATATTTTTCAAAAATGCAGACGTGACCGTCAAAGCGTTAAGATTGGGCAGCCCCCTAACTTCTGCCTCTTTTAGTCCAATTTGTCTCATGATTCATTTACATAGAAATTTAGTTAATTACTTAAATTTGAGTAGGAAACTGCATAAAGCGGCAAGCTTTTTTTGGTCCATTTTCTGATTCGGAGATAGACGGAAAATTTGGATCAAGAACTAAGAAAAATTGCTCATCTTTTCTATAGATTGGCCAAGATTTGAAGCAAACTGGATTAAAATCTAGAGGAGATATGGGTTGGTGAATACATTTTGAAAGCCATTCAAAGTATTTCAAACCTCGCTATGAAAATCATGAATAGCAGTTCTCTCAATGATTTCTAGCAGATTTGAATAAATCTTCCTTGACGTAAAACTCGTTGAAGTCTTGCTTGATTCAATATCTTCAGCGAAAAACGGGTTTCTACTCCAGTAACCCAAAGGTACAAATATGTCCTATCAAAGGCTACATTTTACCGATAACTAGCCGTTAAACCACTTCTAATCCGGTATGGTCACAACGACTGACCTTATTATTGCAACCAGAAAGACGTCATTTAGCAATTATTTCTACTCGCTTATCCTTATGCCATTGACCGTTGCAATGATGCAACTCCAGTTATCCGATGCGTTCAACGTGGATCGAATTTTGGACAGTGATAGCACCAAAAAATTCTAGATCAGTTGATCGATGCGGCTATTGTTTGCATGGGAGACCATGCCAATGAAAGTTTTGTGAAATCAGGGCGTCATGATGCTGCAACTAATAACGGCAATGTCATCCATTATGAAATAGAAAATCATGCGAGTCAAATGATTGAGCCATCCTCGTCTGTCATCTGATGAGAGCCTTCGAGCTACTGTTTGCACGTACGAAACTCACACCCATTGGGTGGTGATTTTAATTGGACAGATGTTGAAGGTGAGCTTATCTGACAAAACCGCAATGTACGTGGGTCACAATGACCTACTGTAAAGGAAGATGTATATTCCAAGAAGTGATATGGTCTAACTGTTAGGATTCCAGATGCAGGCTTCCGTTATGGACCAGTCAGGCTCGACTTCGCGTACTGCATTTTTCAAAGGCTCAAATAGAGTAGATTCCCGCTAGGCTTTGACCTACATGGTGCAAAGTTCAAAAAAGTTGCATTCTACCGGTACAATAACGGATTTATAAGGCTTAATGGTCTTGGCGATATATCAGACAGATTTATTGCACAGTGAAAGTATTGTATGCAGGAGAGACATTTATTCAGACATATATCTTATAAGGACGAGAAACACTTTTAATACAAAAATATGCGCGATTGAAATACATTTTAATAGCTCATAGGAAAAGTTTATTTTATACATTGCTTTTTGTTAACGAACATTGTAAGCTATGTTTGTGTAATATATAATAAAATACGCTCGCCTCCGGTCGTCGATTTGTGCTATGTATAGATTTTTTAAATGACTAGTATGTCGACAATGCTCGACCATACATATTACATATCAACATCTTAAAACCCATTAAAATTGTCACCGATTATAATTATATTAAGCAATTAATGTGGATGAATTAATTCAAACTTATCGGAAATTTCATATAGAACGACCTATTATTGATGTGTCCGCAACATTGCAATTATCGAACGTATTATGGCGCCTTAATTATTCATCCGACATTCAATATGCATTTTTTTTTCTATGGACGTTTTAATAGTTTAATACCTGCTATGGAAATGACTTGGAAAGGCAACATTATTGCTGTTATGTAGTTGCCAATTATTTGCGTTGACGATATCTAATTTCACTTCCACTATTCTATAACAGGGAGACATGTATGTAAAATGAGCGATAATATTAGGAAATCATCACATTTTTTAAATTGATCTAACAAAACAATCATATGGGCGTTGCTAATGTGACAAGAAAACATATTTTACTGTAATCCTTTGTGCGCATGCGCAAAACCTCCCTTAACGCGTATAAATTGCATTCACTTTATTGCGTACTGTTCTATTGGAAAAAAAATGGAAAAAAAAACACTTTTATTGAGAAAGTCTAAGATCAATCGTAAAAAGATTGGATCTTCACATGTTGCACGTTCGTTCTGCGATTTTGATACGGTTACCGGTTTTATACGTTTAACGTCGCGTTCCTCTCGAGACTGATGACATTTTAACAGATTACATGCATTTATACCATGTTAAACATTGTATTCACAATGTAAGGCATCATCATTTTTCATGGAGGTTCAACGATCAATGAAACAATGAAAATATTGCCGACAGAGTGTAAATAAGCCGATTTATGGACGCCAAAACGAAGAACATGGTGTTAATTTGAATGTGTCATTAGTGATATGGATTAGTTGACATTTAAAATGATTAATGAACACCGCCTTGATTCAACGCCCAATTGATTACAAAACTGGTTCTGATAGATCAAATCTAGAAATGGAAAGTCGAAAGATGCAACTGTATCAGGAAAGAAGTCAAATTTTGATAGTGACTTAATTATGTCTTGTTGAATTACAATAGATGTACGCCAAAGCTCAAGTTGTTTGAATATCAAATGAATTATTCATGAACATCGATGAACAGGGATCGATCAAATTCGAGCTCGATAAGTGGATAGTTTATGATTTAAAAACTATCTTAAAATATTGATTTATTCCGAACTCTAAGCCTAGTTTAATTGAGAAAATGGATTTTTTTCGAAAATGGAAAATGGATGCTTGATAAGATTTTCAAACTAAATTAAATTACCAAGTGCATTGAAATCAATAAGAAAGTCTCCCATTTCAACAGTATCTGACACCAGTGTAATATAGATCAGGAAGCACTGTCGGGAGCAAAGTCCCTGAGTCGCTCCCCGTTCCCACATGCTCCGCAAGAAGAACTAGGGTATGAAGCGCCCGTGGCAAGTATCTAACTCTATACCCCCCCCCCCCCAGGAATCCAATTTATCTTTTGTAAAAAAAATACTATGATAGAAAGTCTCTAGACGCTACGTTGCTTCCGTGATCGCACAGATCATAGAAAATGCCACAAAAAGCCCTAAAAGAGGACGGAGTAGCCATAAGGTTTGTATGCTCAATTGGTCCGCTTTTCGGACCACTGATATGATGAATGAGCGGCTCGCAATCGGATACCATATCTGAACATAACGATAACGAAGAAAAGAACGATTAGACAACTTAGTATATATTATAAAAACGGACAGAGTCAATCAGTGTTGGTTCGTGTAAAATAGAATGGTTGAGTTAAATAAAAACCATGTAAGACTCTCGATCAGGTCGGTATGTATTCCGCGTTTTGCGCCCCAAGCCCAGTTGCGCCCGTGGCGGGTGCCTGCTTTGCCACGCCCTTGTTATGACCCTGGTAAAACCGAGTGGTAAATAGAGGTAATCGAGTGATGATGGAAATCAGCTTGTTTTGATTATTATCTGAGCCTGCAGAAATGATATCATTCCACAATCAAGCCTATCCTGCGCATCACCACAGGATGTCGTTAGCTACAAGATTTGAGGTGGGTGTTTCATTCTATGGTGCCCACTCATAAAACCCAAGGAAGGAGCAATCCTATGCCCGTGGATAACAGTCAAACTCCTGGGGTAATGATGTAGAGTAGAGGTGGTCAAAAACAACTTTGTCGGTTTACTCATCAAACACTGCTGAGGTAGCCCAGGTGAGCGTAGTGATCTCGGTGATTAAGAGAGTGGCCGAAATCTGGACGCTCGGAAACAGTGGCATAACTACTAATTGGCGAGCTTAGGCGACGCCTAGGGGCAGTAATTGTCCAATCTATGTATACATATAAATACAATACATTTATGTTTTTCAAATTGTTACATTAACCTTTCCCTACCGGTGATGTATTTACTACACCTCGAATCTAATAATAGGAATATCGATATGAAATATAATAGATACGGAGTTCAGATTTTTTGTATTCCTTCGTATTATATTTACCAATCACATCAAAGTATTAAAGTATGTAAATATTCATCTGCAGCGATGGAAATAAATAATTTGTCGGGAAATCGGGAATTTTGCGAGTTTTAGTCCGTGTCTCAGCAGAATGGAATTTTATCAGTCACATTGATGGTGTTATACAAAAATGGGGACTCACGCGGTCATCACCTTGAACTAGCATTTAAATATCTGATGACGATACTTCCAACGAGTGTGGAGGCTGAGCGTGCATTTTCAGCAGCAAGTTGCCTGGCTACCAAAATCAGATTCAGACTAAATGAGGATGGTCTAATGCAATCCCGAAATCCCGGGATCGAAATTTTGGCTCGAAATTGGATTACCTATTCGAAACGGACCACTTAGCAGAGTCTGGTATGGATTTAGTCTTTAAGAGATTAAATACTACTAAGTCGCTGTCTGTCCGATCTCACATACATTCTCACACACACAGGAAGACAGAAGATGTTACTGTTAATTTAACACATTGAAACCCGACACCACTGGATTTATTTGCTTGGGGACGTGCCCTATTCCGTGGCTCGCATGATTTCCTGATCTGACACCACTGGATTTTTTTGTCTGGGGACGTACCCTATTCCATGGCTTGCATGATCTGACACCACTGGATTTCTTTGTCTAGGGGCATGCAAAATAATTATTTTCCACTGAAATGCTACTTCAGACAACTACAGCTGAAGTAAGAAAAGGGTATCCTGCGATATACAGAGGTGGCCAATTTGAACAATTGTTGTAAATAAATTATGTAAAGTAAAATCATGGTAAGCATAAAAAAGTATTTTCTTAAGCCTGACCCTGCAAACTGGTAACTCTTCAAGTTTAACGACGTATTGAATGATTTGTATGACATGTAGCATATTGTCGAAAAGGGTATAATTTAGATAATGTTTTACAACTAAATTAAGTTTAAAAAAAATAGTTTCTTGTTATTTAGAAGTTGGCATCTCTCATTCGTTTGCACATTTTATTTGGCTTTGGAAGCTTAGAAGTATTTCTTTTTAAGTCGATTGCATAAAATAACGATTTATTTAGATTAAAAATACATTGCAAAATTAAAAAGTTGTGATGATTTAAGGGTAAAATTTTGGGTATTTTTTCAAAAGGTTTGAAAAAACAACAACCCTGACACATAGGACATAGGGATTATGTGTGAAATATAGCAAATAACTCCCTTAACCCCCAAAAAAATGTTATCGGTCCACATGCACAACACCCTGTATATATAAAGTCAACTCTAATGTCTACATAATTTTACAACCTTCTGAGTGAGTTGTCAAAAATGATTGATACTATTTATCTCAATAGTAACACATTATAGATCTTATCATGCATCTTAAGTAAAAACAGTGTCAATGACCAATCACTTCAATACATATATAATATAATACCATCGACGGTGAAAGTGTCAGGGTGAGTAATTAATATAATTGAGCTCATATTTCGAAAGCGACTCGATCCATGAAGTATAATTCATAGTCTTCAAACTTGTAATTTTCAATCAAAATTTAAAAAAAAAAAGCAAACATTAATTTAAGACCAGTATTATACGATAAAAACCCAAATTGATTATTTTCAGACCGGTTTCTATGGACCTTAACCCTTTCCATTGGCGCTGGAGCTTTCAACAGCAAAACCCATCAATTGAACGCCTCATCAATTCCCCAGCAAAAAAGCCTCAATGTTAAACTTTCATATACGTTATTCGAATATATTAATTTTCGATATGCACCGGTATGCTCGCACAACTTTCTTCGATTATTGAACTCCGCGAATGCCTTGAGAGTGAAACATGGCAAATATTTGAGGCAAGAACTTGCGATTCACAATTAACAATCGCATTTTCGTCTCAATCATACTGTGTGATGTCTTCATATCCGTCAATATTTCATTGAGATGTATGCAAATCGTGCGTTTTAATGCAATTAGAAGATTTGACCACTCATTGTTGGCGCGTACAAATCGACGATGGTCACTTTTCTTTTAACCTACGGCTGGTGGATTTGGGTCGTTCTAATACCGTTCAGCAGTTTTTTTTTTTACTGAATCCAAATGGTTTTATCGACACGTTGATGGTTTTTTAAACTTATATAATGATGCAATATTGTCGATGTATTGTGTTATATTGACCGTTTGTAGAAGTATCAGAAGTTGCTTAGTCCATTGCTGCACAAAGCTTTTTTTTATGCGAATGCGCATAAAAAAAATATGATGGCAAAATAATAAAAACTTCGACATTGTCAGCTAAAATCATTGTTTTGGCAAATCAACTTGGTACAAGAGAAGGCTTTGATACTTTTTTTCAAAATGATGTCGATGAGTTGCTTGAGGATATTCCCTTGAATGATATTATTGTTTTGATGTTATATGGCAGCAAAGAAACATAGAACGATAATCTGAACGAGCTTTCAAATTCCGGTGCGAGCTTAAGATTGGTTAATCTTCGTAAAGTTTTTTTTATGCAATTTTTGATACATTTCATCGCATTGATTTGAAGTTATGCGGTTTTTAAATACAACGGAACCTATCCCTCGGTTTTCTGTGTAGTTCAAGTTTTTTTATGCGGATTTTTTATATGCTACACCCCGTGGAACGTATCAATCGCATAAAAACAGACTCAAGTGTACTTAAATTTATATATTCTGCGGATTTTTTTTACGGACCCCCTGCATTAATCAAAACAAAATTAGAGCAGATTTTATATTTGCAATAACTAAATTCTTCCGCGGATTATTTTAACGACATTTTAATGGAATATGAATGCAAATAAATATAAAACAATTCAGCTGTCATTGTCTTTAATGAACACATTTGAAGTTAGAAAGTTTAAGATGCCATCAAGATATTATAGTTTGCAATAAATGTTACATTGTTTGGGTCAATAAAATGGCGAAATACCAACAAATGGGAGATTGGCACTAATTCAGCTGCTATAATTATTCAAGAATATGCATGCCGTTAAAAGACTTGTGTTAAAGAGAACAGAGATTGAGCTAAATCGTTTTATTAGTATGGAAGATGTGGCTAATAAATAACGAGACTGGGCTTGTTTAGATCGAATCAAGGAACTTTGGCTTAAAATTAACGTTGAGCATTGATCTTGGATAAGCATTTTAAGCTTTAATGACGATTTTGAGTCTAGATAACAATAAAAGTATTGAAAAGTGCCTTAATCAACAAAACTCGATTATTTCAATGCATTGATCAAAATATTAATGATATAATTATTAAAACATAATATACAAAAAACTTGAAATGTCTCCCTGTAACATGGAAAAAAATCATTTAAACTGATATTTCCTATATTTTTTATGTTATTATTTTTTTTAATTAAGGTAGTTTCCCTGCCGCACTCTATACCCTTAAGCCTTTTTTAGATGCGTTCCACAGAAAATCGCACAAAAAAACTGTGACTTAAATTGAAAAAGTAAAGTTGCATTCCATGGGTCATAAAAACCGCATAACTTTGAAACAGCTATATAAAATATATCCAAAATCGCATAAAAAAAGTTAATAGAAAACAGGAATACAATAAAGCAATAAATTTTACATAAATCTGGTAGGAATAATAGAGGTTTATATAGAAAAGATTCGTACCCAGTTTGAAGTAAATTAATTGATTAAAACTTGAGATATGATGTCAACCGTGTTGAAAAAAGTAGTTTCAAGAAAAATTTTGAAAATTCTTTTGAAGAATGTACTTTTAGAAGTCGGAACATTGGAAAAATGCAAAATAATGAAATCATGTTTTTCAAAATTTTAAACTAGAATAAGGGCGTGGTTGTATATTAAGCGATTTGATGATTTACGCAGTCTTAAATTATAATTTTTTTTCCAAATTTCGATCATTGTTGATGATTTATTTCTTATTTAATCCAATATATCTCGATCCGTATTCCTTATGAAATGAAAAAATTGCTTTAAAAAAATCGCATAACTTCGAAATCGCACAAAAAGAGGTCTGAGTATACTCTAATGTTAATCAATCAATTGAGAAGTATTAAATGTGAATATTTTTTTAATTAAATTCGCATTAGATAACCCATTTTTATAAGTATAATTGGGCTCAGAAGTGTTGTGAAGTGAATAAATCGAGCATGCTTTTTTGCGTGCGCTTTTCAAAAACTCACGGACGTAATATACGAAGTATAAAAAAGCTGGTTAGGAATAACATCATGCATTAACGGTCTATCAGACCGTACAAATTATAGTAATTATCGTAATTTTGTAAACCATATGTAGGTGCTTCTAATCATTCGCGATCTAATGATGCTGCAATCCAATATCGACCGCTGAATTCCAGTTCGGATTTACAGTTCAAGAGTTCATTGTTGCTCCTTTTAGATCCGATCTTAATACAAAATGATCTACAAATGTATTCTATCAATTCGTATTTATTGCATTGATATCCGATGATAGAGCTTCAATGGACGATGAATGGAGCGCTCACAAAAGCTTAACCCAAATGTCATGAAGCAATTACATGATGACCCCAAAAAAAATTAAGTCTCAATAATAACCGAAATGCCGCAGAATCAAGAGCAAATTTTCGAGGTACTCTACGATCTGGAAGATTTATTTTAACATTTATCTTGGTCTAATGTGACCGGCGTGCTCTGCACGTCATCATCCTCGGCCCGGTCGGACACGAGTATGAAAGTAGCATAATTACGTTATTTGATGATCGGGCAGAAATTATAGCTCAACTCGATAGTTAAAAATAATGGAGCATTTCTTTCGAACAGAAAAAATCGAATATTCCGTACAGCAAAATGCCCGACTGTTATTCGTCGGGCGTAATGATACATTCGATCCAAAAAACGGCGTTGGGATAAATAAAGCGATTAGCTTCTTTTATTCCACGCGTTAAATCATCATTTAAATGCCCATCGTTGATTGGTGTGACCTGGGCTTTATGAAACTAACAATTTTTATTTTGGCATGACTCAATTAGATCAAAATCGACATATGTGGATGTGCATTCAATTAACCCTTTGATGAGTATGCCCGCACATGTTGTGGGCGCACTTGAATTATCCAGAAAGAGTCAATCTAAAATGCCCGAAATTTTTAACTAAAAAAAAAAACAACTTTAATCTCTAAATCAATTTTGACGCAAATATGAACATAATATTTCGAACTACACTTGGGTTTGTTTGTATGCGATAGATACGTTCCACGGGGAGTCGCATAAAAAAAAATCGCATAAAAAAGAACTTGAACTACATAGAAAATTGAGGGATAGGTTCCATTATTTTTAAAAAACGCATAACTTCAAATCAATGCGATAGAATGTACCAAAAATCGCATAATAAATTGGCTAGTTTCTTGTATAATCTTTACAGTAAAGCGGGGCAGGAATTTTTTTCCATTTAAATATCGCTTTCTGTTTCTTTGCTGCCATATAACATCAAACCGATAATATCATTCAAGGGTGTATCCTCAAGCAATTCCTTCTCCACCGAGTTGATTTGCCAAAGTAATGATTTCAACTGATAATGTTGAAGTTTTTATTATTTCGTCAAGTGTTATTAATATAACAATATCATTCACATTTGGATGACTGGAATTGTTGTAACTTGCATTTGGGTTAATTTTAAATTTTTTAATGCGCATTCGCATAAAAAAAACTTTGTCCTCGCATGTCCTTGCATAACTTTAAAATCGCATCAAAACAGACCCAAGTGTATTATAGTTTCATCCGTCAAGATGATTTATTGATTTATATCTATTTTTTGGTATTTTTAACTTAATTTGATTGTTTGCCTCTCAATAAGGTAAGATATAATGTTGTATCAAAATTAAAGAATCTTGAAGGTCGGAGATTGTGAATGGGAGACAAAGACGGAGAGAGTATGTTGCGTACATCGTACGATTGTATAGATCGTTAACACAATTTCATCGGCTAATAATGATATGTGAATGATATAATGAATCGATTTCAAGTGTATTGTCAATGTTTTCTTGAAGAAATGACCGAATATTGTATGTTATCGACAGTGTTTATTTATTTAATGTTTGAGTAAATACTTTTTTAGGAGTAAATTATTAAATACAGCTTACGATAATTTTACGACAGTTATTTTGCAACATTGATGGAGATATAATCACAAACAACTAGATTCTGGAATGTAATTAAGCAAAATTTGGAATTAATAGCTGTATCGTTGACCAACCCTGCCTGACACGCAGGGATCTTCGTCGTTGCGGCTTAAGGGTCGCATTGTTCGCACACGAACCCACAGTTGAGAGCACCTCAGTGCGATGTGTGATCAATCGCGGCGTGGTTTGTAGACGATGGTCCTGATCAACGAGTTGGCTGCGATAAACGACGGAATAAGTTTAGGACATCACGCTGATAGGCTTGCAATTTTTGCAGTATTTCCTTCCATGTCACAATGACATTCAATTAAATAATGAAAAAGGTGAGATGTCTGTTTTTCAGAAGTGAAACTTCTTAGCTCCTTGTTAAAGATTTTTCTTTTTTTAGTTGACTTTTAGCGCTCCCTTTTATGGGACCATTTCCAACCACTTTGACATAGTTTTTCATAGCGTATACACTTAAATTTTTTTTTGTGCGGTAGATGCGTTCAGCGGAAAATCGTACAAAAAAAATCGCACAAAAAACGCTATGACTTACACAAAGAAAAGTGAAGATGCATTCCATAGATTTTAAAAACCGCATAACTTTAAAACAGCAAAATCGCATAAAAAAGTTTGGTAACATTTAAAGAACATCTTGCATCATTGGTAAAATTTTAAGGATGTCTGACATCTGGCATCCCAAATACCAGACACCCACTAGAGAAATACTAATTATTTTAATTACAAACTATCATTGCTGTGTGATAATTTTCGTTGTGATTTTCGATATGATTCAAAATCGCTGTCAATGTCATCATTGTTTTGTATAGATTTTCTCTTTCCAAAAATATAATTCATAATTAATACAGATGTCATTATAGTCCGTAACTCTAAAAAAAATAATCATAAAATGTTGCTTTAAAAAAACCGCATAACTTCGAAATCGCACAAAAAAAAGTCGCACAAAAAGAGGTATGATTGTATATATTTTACAGTGTGGTGACCAACCACATTTTTTTTCATGATTATATAGATTTTATTTTCAGTTTCATACAGAATGAAGTAAAGGATTTACAAGAAAACTTATAATGAAGGACTCTCTAAAGAATAAATTTAAAGTTCTAATATCAATATTAGACAAAACATTCAGTCCAAGCTTTAAAATCGAAAGAGATTTTCATTTGGGACAATCAATATATCTTCTTTGGTATTGATATTGTCGAAATCGACTTTCAGATTCCAGTAGCCATATCTTAAATAATCAAAGCAAACTCACGTGCCATCACGTTATGGACCTCTCTGTACATACACACATGCACACACATCATGTGTGCAAAAGCAAGTGTTTAATGCATGAGTGTGCGTGTTACACTGGCCTATAAAACTAACACCGCGACGACCGGCAAACCACGTAAGTCGGCAAGTAACGCTCTAGCACTTGCGAGCTTTGTGATTGAGCCAACGAACTGACCAAATCTCTAATTCATATTGTTTTTGTTGTCCATGACACGATGGAAAGATTCTAAGATTCCCTCCTGAGCTATCATCGTCCATTCAAATAAATCAATTTGGTGTCCACCTATCTACCGATCGACAATCATCTTCATCAATTTTTGTCCAAATAACGTCACAAATTAACATTAATTTTCCCATGCATCACAATGACACTGTGTTATTATCTGTTCAATAGCTTTCAAAATAACAGCAATGTTCAAGAGATCCAATTATTCATGGAGAATAACCGAACTTGTCTGACCTCAAGATTTGAGAGCCCAATGATGACTTCGATATAATCAAATGCGACACGTTTGAAAGTCGCCTTCTTATAATTTGCTTTCGACGGGTAATCCCAGGTGTGATACACTCAAAAAGTTTCACAACCACTGATCTTAAGACCATCGACTTACTTGTATATAATTCATTTTAAATAGGAAGCTACCGAATAAAAAGAAGAGCATTCAACTTTCACTATGACAGTTTGTTCCGATGAGCAATTCGCATCTTCCACATCTTTTTGGTGTATTCAAAGGTCAAGATCAATTTTACCGACACATTTTTTTATTAATTTGAATAAAAAAATGAATGTAATCAGTTTCAATACGTTTAGGTGATTTTCCCGAAAAATCATTTATTTCCGTGGCTGCAGATGAATACTTATATACTATAATACTTTGATGTGATTCGTAATTATATTACGGAAGAATATACAAATTTTGAACCATGTATCTATTATATTTCATATCGATATTACCATTATTAGGGTCGAGGTGTAGTAAATACATCACCGGTAGGGAAAGGTTAATATAACAATTTGAAAAATATATGTACTCTATATACGTAGATTAGACGGTTACTGTCTCTAGGCATCGCCTAAGTGTACCAATCAGTGGTTACGCCACTGTTTCCAAGCGTTCAGATTTCGGCGGGAATGTCTCGATTTGGTAGCCTTCATCGTGCTGGCGAGGTATACTATTAATGTTAGATACAAATTTCAATCCCGAATTTTTCGGGAATACGTTCACTAATCCCGGGATTCGTGAGTACCTAAAACTGTCTGGGATCCCGGGATTGGATTCCCTAATCACTATGTACGTTATGTTTTCTTGGGTTGACTTTACGCCTTAACCTTTTGAGTAGTGAGCTAATTTAAAATCTTAAATGCTATATTTGCTTGTCCGCCACTTATCTTCATATAAATCCACATAACTGTCAGGACCGTCGCAGCTTATATGAAGCTTGTACATAAATAAATAAACACTGTCGATAGCACACAATATTCCGTCATTGCTTTGCGTAAACATAAACAATACACTTGAAATCGATTCATTATATCATTAACATATCATTATTAGTTGATAAATTTGGGTTAACGATCTATACAATCGTACGATATACGCAAGATACTCTCTCCGTCTCTGCTTTTCTCCGAGCTCAATATGTAAGAATGCTCTTTATGAGTGATTGGATACGGACAAATTCCTTTATAATTTTAATGTTTGTCTTCAACTGTTGATGATTGATGTGATGACTCTATTTTTACTCTATTTTAGACGTGTAGGGGTAACTTTACTGCACAATCTCTTTCGCATATATACGCGACTACTAATCTACGGGTTAATCGAGTTCTTTTAGCTCTTATTGGATACATACAAATTTTCTTCTTAAAGATTCAGTATAATTATAGTCTACTTACCATAATTGGTGTTAAATTATTTTATTATTAGTGTTTTAGACCATTTGATTATTATTTTGGTCCTGTTTTGATATAAATATAATTGATCCAATTTGGTCGTCAATATTTGGCGAAAATGTTGATATGCCAATCGCATCGATCGACCGCAAGTAATTGTCCAGGCCATGGCACACACGTTGTGTCATCGGCCATTATGATGTTGATTTTCCCCAATATGTATGCGTATTTAAAATCCGCGCGTATTAAATATTTGTTACGTAAGTATATGCAAATTCCATGACGATGATACGTATGTACGTATCGCCGTTACGGATGAAAGCTCTCGCGTTTTTCTTGTTATTGAATGCAAATGATCTTTATCCGGCTCTTTTATGTGGAAGTAATTATAACTTTTTACTCGTTTTCTTCTTCTACTATTTGATCGGATGCATAGTTGGCGAAGAAGAAATTTCGAAATACATAATCGAGTGAAAGCACTCTGCACAATTTGATGAACTTGTTAATACATATAAATCAAAGTGCACCTTCAAGCACGACATTGAGTAACCTTGCGTGCTAACATTTTATAATCAAACAAAGATATTATTTATGACTTAATATGGGCGCTTATTATATCTTTGGGCGATTGCTATAATGAACCGAAAATTATAGACGGACACAGACCATAACTCTGTTTAAATTGACCGCGGAGAAGACTTTTTCCTATAAATACCTACTAAGTAACGTTAATGTGTTTCGGTAAGAGTCCAATGTTTCATGGTTTTCTGTTCCTTTTTTATTGAAGAATAGAAACCTATTTAAGTTCAACTTTGACAATGCGTATCATCCATGTTCATATTTAGCAAACACACTTCATAGGCGAAGTTTACAAGCACAGAAAAGCCGAGCTAGATTCTACTTTGCTGAAGTTAATTCCTTCGTTTACAAGAGCAAAACATTGGGTGGTCGAGTTTAAACGAGGACGTACTAGCAGCCAAGACGAACATCGCAATGATCGACCAAATGACCACACCAGAAATGGTGAAGAAAATTAACAAAATGGTATTGGATGACCGTCGATTGAAAGTGCGCCAGCAGACAGACATGATAAGTATTTTAAAAAGTGCTTTACATCGCATGTTGATTAAAAATTTCAACATGAGAAAGCTATGCGCATGATGGTTGCCACGTTTGCTCACAGTGGAATAAAAACAGCATCGCGAGGAGAAGGTTTTAATCGAGTGTTTGGCGATGTTTCACAGCAATAAGGCCGAGTTTTTACATCAATTCAAAACCATGGATGAAAAATGGGTCCAACACTTCACATCTGAGCGTGGGGAAGAAACTAGCTAGATTTTGTAAATTAAAACTAAAAAAAACTAGCTAATATGGCAGCATAAATTAGTAAGATAGATGAATATATAGTTTATATGGTTGAGGGGAAGTCTAGACTCGTTTGCGATTTCATTTTCCGCTAAAAACCTATGTAAGTTAGCCTCTGAGGTGGCTTCCATGATTGTACATATCATATAAGGCTCCGGGTATGCATATATTCCCGAAAATGCCACAAAAACGAAGAACGGAATGGCCACGAGGTCTATGTGTCCAACTGGTCCGCTTTTCGGATCGCTGATATGATGAATGAACGCCCCTTTTTTTGCATCGATTCATAGCCATGGATGAAACATAGGTCCATTACTTCACACTTGAGACAAAGAAACAATGCAGATCGGACAAACAGCGTCTTGATGGTGTGTAGTACCGGCGCCGCTGTTTGGTCTATTCCAGTTCATCCACCGTTACGCGTAGAGCGTCCAGGTGCTAAATCATTGCTAAACAAAAAGGAATAGATTTCCTCAGGGAGACTGGATTCAGACTATGTAAATTCAGGCTGTCCAATAGGGAAAAAGGAACAACCAAGAAGTTCCCTTGAGCTAACAGTGTAAACAACTTGATAAGCTGATACAACTGAGATGACATATGAGGGACACATTGCTGCCACCCTAGTGCAATATATACTTAATTAGTAATCGGGTGGCAGCAGAAGAGGAGGGGGGAGTGAGTAAAAATCTCACAATTCCACTAGAATGGTGGGGTCTTTGGAAGATCCCCCCCTTTTTCAAAAAAGACCATGTGCACCCGAAGGTGCGTTGGAAGATGAAGGAATTGGTTATTCTTACTACTCACCAAGAGTACAACCTCATTTTAAAGGGGCCTGCAGCAGATGACGGACTGTAGGGACTCCCTCTTTCTCCATGGTACTTGTATCGTTTGTCATTTGTAGTACCTAATCACAGCGAACAATAGCAGCATCCTCCTAACAGACACACAGGCGACTTCTAAGAGAACAAAGGATATGCTAGGAGACCCGGAAGGGAAACATCGCTGCTACCCTCGTGCAATACTTAGCTCACACGGCTAAGAATTGCTCTAATCCTGATCGCTCCACTGGCATGCTGCAGATATGGCGAAGCAGGACACAAGGCAGCTGTCACGCATGCAAAGAGAAGGATAACCAAAGCAGACCACTTCATGGGTTCAAAAGAGTGCCCTACACAGAGGGAAGCAAAGAAATGGCAACCGTTCCACAAATTAATTTGTAGATCGATCTGTCCTACTTGAATGACATCCAGAAAGAGACAAACGGAGAGCCCGTGAGCGACACATCGCTGCCACTCTTGAACAATACTTAATTAGTAGCTGGGTGGCAGCCGAAGAGGAGGAAGGGTTAGTGGATAAAAATCCTACACTACCACCAGAATGGTGGTGTCTTTTAATTGTGATTCTTCCCCTTCGTAAAAAAAAATAAAATAGAAGTACCTAGTCACGGAGACGAGTAGCATAAAGACGTTCTCCCCTGTATGCAATAATGGTGAAGCCTTTTCCTATGCAATAATGAGTCCACCTACACTTTTTTGTAATTAGCAGTTCTACATTCTACTTTACGGGTACGCAGCACAGAGTAACTCATGTTAGCTGGACTACCCTAGCAACGTTTGATGAGCAAACCGACGAGGCTGCTTTTGCTCACCTCTACTTCATATAATTACCCCAGAAGTTCGACTGTTGGTATCGTGGAGTTTAACACCTACTCGGAGAACAAATCTAAACAATGCACCAGTTTTATTTATTTCGCCGATGGATTCCAAATATCGTCTTTAAAATGGGGAAAGGTCTCAAGAATAAAAGGTTGAAAACTTATGCACAACCCTAATTTAAATTATATAAAATGCACATAAATAAAAACGATTGCATGATTTTGCTCAGTTACTGTGTCATATATTTATTTGTAATATCTCGATACATTTTCATCTCGATTCTTATTGCCATTACATGTTTTTGTCATAACTAGACAGCATCATTCATCTTTCTTTCAAGTTCTTAGACTGAAGGCCATTAGAAGCAAAAGATATTCCGGTTTTCAACAAATAATTGATCATGATTGATTGAAACTGTCTATTTTGTTGTTGATATTTTACATGTTTACACAGTAATTATATTTTATGGATCAACTTCATTAGAAAATTTCGTATCATTGTTGTAGTATTGTTCTATGATTTTTTTTAAAAATCTGTGTTGTAACTTATGGCTGTCATTGCTCACATGTCAACCAATCCTACTAGATGCTTCCATATATATTTTCATTCATATACCACCATATAATCGACCTGCTTTGCAAGTTCTTTGATCAAATAATGAAGTGTTCTTAATCACAATAGTTTATGATGTCCAAAGTACGCATTTCCACTCCAGATGCAACGGCATAGATTTCAAGGCTCTCTATCAGGCTCTCATACGATTAACATAAAATCAAATAATTGCCTAGCTGGTCAGCTATATGACTTCATGATCTGATGAAGAGCTAGCTTTCTTTTTTGGTCAATTATGGATAACAACAAACAAGATCGCGTTTAATGCTCGACGCACATGAGAGATGGACGCATCGAGTTAAACGATCTTTTAGCATGATCTCTTATCGTGTATCGCATAATTTGCTATTATAACACATGATTGATGCCTTTCGAACGGGTTGAATCAGCTCATTAGATGATTTTTTTAAAAAAGCGACCCAACCCAATGACGAAATCGATCGACAGCGCGTAATCCAGCTGCGAAACTCCTCTTTGGCAACGCTAAAAAGGCCGCAACTGGCGGAAAATTTTCGAGCATAAATTATGACGAAAATTAAATTTTCTAGGACGCATACATCGGAAAGAAGATAAGGCAAGAAGTGAACGCTTCCGATACAAATATTTGTCTAACTGAAAGGAAATGTAGCGTAGATACACACGTTACATACGCGCCGTTTTTTACATCACACGTTTAATTATATAAATTTAACAATCAACAATAACCATTTGTTCAACGGCTCTGTGATTCTCAAATGTTGGACCTGAACTAATTTATAATTTCGGATTTGATTCGTTAATATCAATGATCAGAATCAATCAAAATTGTGAAGAGAAAATGCGTTCAAAATTTACCTGACAAAACATTTATTGTGTGAAAATTTGCAATCAAAGATATTTTAACACACAGTTCTTTCAGGAGCTGAATTTTAAAGCAATAATACATTTTAGCCTTTCATCAAACCGATTTAGTATTTGTTTGGCAGCCATCAATAGTGAACATTCTCAATGAATTTGTAAACATGGAAAAAATGGTTATCGTTATGTTATACAATACTTTTATTTGAAAAGTCTCAGTTCAACTAATATCAAATCCTAGCTAGAATGTAAGTTAGCCTCTAATGGAGCCTCCGTGACCATGTACAGATCATAATAAAAGTCGCAAAAGTCCTAATGGTAGCCCCAAAGTCTATGTCTCCAATCGGTCCGCTTTTCAGACCGTTGACATGACGAATGAGCACCTCGCAATCGGACGAACTAAACAAAATTAATCCGTGAACATGAACCCAATAGGAGGTTCGAAATATCGGATATTTTTAATTTTGCCTCTCAAACAACCAAAAAACAAATTATATATATCCTATTTCAACCCCCGTCTAACTGAATATATTAGATCTACATTTAACACTTTTTCGACTAATTTTTAAAAGACGATTTACTGAAATTTATTCATTGCATCAGATCATCGGCAAACCATTGATAATTATTAAAGACTCTTTTCATGATCTGTAATGCAGATAAGTTCAAAAATTATATATTAAGTGGTGGAATAGACTTCGTGTTTCTGAGTGCTGCACGAATTATAGTCAGACAATAAAGAATAAGAAGAAAGAGTAAGACAAAAAAAAACATCTGGTTTTTTGCATTAAAAAGTGGATTGGATAAAATGAATACTTCGAATGATTCTGATCTGCATATTGTGAAATTATTTCGAAGTATAAGATATATTCACAAAGAATGTCGTTTTTTGTATGTCTATCACTTATCGTCTGCACAAACCCATTTATCTCTCGGGACCGCGCAGCGTGTATAGAGCTTGTATTTAAATACATGAGCACTGTTGATAGCACTATAATACACAATATTTGTTAATTTCTTTGAAAGTAAACATAGTCAATACGCATGTTTGTCTTCACTTTTAATAACAAAATAATGTCTTTGTTGAAGCTTGAATCCGAACGCCAATACTCGAAGATACGCATCAAAGGGTTAGACGAAAGGACATGACTTAATGCTTATTGGTTAAACAAGTTGACATTTGGGAGTCTCAGTTTGGATAGATAGAAAACATATAGGAAGACCCAAGCAAAATATTAATACACAATAATGACTCAAGATTTCAAGCTGGAATTTGGATTGATAGCAATAAAATCTGAAGTATTGATTTAACAAGACAATTGACAGGATGAACATGGAGTTAATATTACAGTATTATTATATTAATACAACCAAACAAATTCTACATGAGTAGGATTCTGTTCTGTTCTGTTCAAAAAGTAAGTGTACTGTGACCATAAAGGGCTGTGTTTTTGTGATTTTTGAAGTTTGGCAATGCTTAATGGTAGAGGGAAGATCTCATGATAAAGCGAGCATTTTATAAATACGGTAGCACATAAAGTCAACTTCAAACTGACTTTTTTTTGCACGACAATGCTCGTTCTCACATAGCCTTAGCTACCAAGGCGCTCTTGAACTCATTTGGTTGGGATATTTTGAACCACCCCCACGTATTCCCCAGACTTGCGACTTCAAATCAGCATCTTCCTAAAGGTACACATGGGTGGAATCAAATTTTTAACTGACGAGCAGAGGGCAGAAAGAGGTTCTAAAAGTGAGGGAAGGAGCTGGCGCTGCACATGCATTGAACGGGATGGAAATTATGTGGAAAAATACTCACCAAGTGTATCAACAATATCCTGTATATTTCTTTTTTTAAACACACTTTTTATAAAAAAAAAAAATCTAGTACACTTACTTTCTGAATATGCCTAGGTTTATTTTACAATTGTCATTTTTGCCGGAACGAAAACTAGAAATATATAAATATTAAAGTTTTTAAGGATTAATATTAAATATTCTGATTATTTGAAGCTTCTGACGTTCTGGCGACCAAAATGTTATTGTAAATTCCAAATTAAATCATGCTTCCCTGTTATTTAATTACAAAAACATTATCAAACGAGTCATCTTCTTTCAATTATTAGATTGGATTCATTTATACAACAGTCGATAGCTCCGACTGACGTTGGCGCTTCTTCGGCCGAATTGCATTCAAATACACCCATAATTGCATCTCCCGATTACAGAAACATTATGCCATCGTGCCACTTCTTCCGACGCACAAATTCGTCTTCTGATGCTCGTTTAATTTGTCGAAAAATGGCGTCCATAATTACTGGGTCACCTAATGTGAAGTAACTACCAATTGCGAGAGTCATACGCGCCTTCCTCCGATTTGCGCCTCTGATATTGTTTGTCTTTCGGTCCGCGTCCGATTATACAAGTATGTGGATTAGTAAATTGAATTCGAAATTAATTTGCCAATTTTTGGAAGCGTTTTAGTATGGATGTATGCAGTTTCGTAAATGGTAGACCCCCAGACTGCGGAAGCGGTCGCGCATGGCTCCCGTACAAAATGGAAAGGCAATAAACAGTAAATCTCGCCTTAATTATTGTCCAAATAGCATATTTTGATTCTGTAGATTCCCGAAGCGAACGCCTAAATGTACTGTAATTATCCGAAATGTGCGTTTTTTAAAACGAATGTGGGAGGTTTTGGGGGGGCGGGTGAGTGCCTCTAATAGCATGGAATCAAAATATTTTCATGATCATCCATGGGAAGTTCATATATAATAAATTGGATAACGAACAAAATATATATTATATTCTATACAGTTTAAACTATGGAGATAATGTACCATAATCTGCGCAAACAGTGCTTTTTTAACCATCTGGCTGCTGCGATATTTTCAAAGGACTGTCGAGAAATGCTATGGAATATTTATTTTGGAAAATATTAAGGTGTTCCATAAGTTTCTTTCGTTTTAATATCAAGAAAAAAATAAACAATAATTTGTATTACATCAATATTTATTGAATAATACATGATCAATTCTGTTCTATTACCTTTCTCCTTCTCTCCAGAGCCTCATAAAGCCTTCTTGCCAAAATTTCCCAGGTTTGTTGGCAAAATTTTGATCAAGGCACGTTTTTATATCATTTTTTGAATTAATTTTTAACCACATAAAGAATTTTCCAATGAAATAAATAAATAATAATCTAAAGGGGCAATGTCCGGAGATTATGGAGGATGAGATAAAACATCCCAATCAAATGATGATAATTTATTTCTGACGAGCAAAGACACATGAGTCTGTTCGCTAATTCTGGCCGTTTTCTGGCAATTGCATCTTTTAGAGTTGAAAACAATATTTTGTTGAATTGATCATTTCACCTTGCTGAAGTAGCTCATGATAAACTACCCCCTTCCCCTTGGCTTCTGTACCCTTGGTCCAAGACCGTTTACGCTTGATATACTCATAGAGTATCCAACTTTCATCTCCAGTGACAAGTCCCTTCAAAAAAGGTTGGCTATTATGTCGTTGGCGAAGAAGATCGCATGTTGAAATACACTGAAGTTTATTTGAGTCAGTCAGTTCATGAGGAAGCCACACATCTGAACGATTGATGTAGCCCAATTTTGTCAAATGATTATGGACGGATGTTCGTGGAGTGTCTAACTTGTTGGCTATTTCACGAACATTATATCGCGGGTTTTCTCCAACCATGGCTATGATTAGATCTGTGTTCATTTGTGAAAGAAACTTATTGGACAACCTAATATATTGCTAGCAAAAATCACACAAAGCTACTAATTATCAAATATTTAACATCATAGGTGGTGCATGAAGTTTTTGATCCTTTCTGGTGCTATAAGGGCGCAAAAAAAGCTAAAGATCGACCGGCTATAGAAGAAATACTTTAAATTAGTGATTATTTAAGAAAAAAAAATCATCCACTCAAAATTATTTTTGTGCGATTTTAAAGTTATGCGGTTTTTCTTAATTTTTTTTTTGCATTTTTGCAAAGTTTGGACTTTTAACAATATAACTTCCAAAGAAAATTTCAAAATTCAAATTACTTGCGGAATTATAGCTGATTTAGTGAGGCGGCAACTAAGTCGGTCCTACCGGAATGAAATCTTTAAAGGCGTTTTTCTCGAAACTACCTTTTTCAGCACGATTGACATGATATTTCAAAATTAACTGATTTACTTTCAATTGGGTAAGAACCTTTTTCATATAATATTTTATTGTTCTTAACAGATTTATGTCAAAATTTAATTTTAACTATTTAAAAAAAAATTGTGGATAAAAATGTTTTTTCCCCTGGGTTTTTTATTGACATTTTGGATATATTTAATGTGGCTGTTTCAAAGTTATGCGGTTTTTAAAGTTCATGGAACGCATCTTCATTCTTTCTAAATACATTTAAACCTTTTTTTGTGCGGTAGATGCGTTCCACGGAAAATCGCACAAAAAAAAGCTGACTTATATAGAAAAAGTGAAGATGCGTTCCATGGATTTTAAAAACCGCATAACTTTGTAACAGCTATATAAAATATATCCAAAATCGCATAAAAAAAGTTTAAAAAAAAACAGGAAAACAATATGGCAATTAAAAAATAACTTTTTTGTAACATTAAAAGGACATCTAGCAGCATTGGTAAAATTGCTAGATATCCAACAGAGAAACACTAATTATTTTAATTACAAACTATCATAGATGTATGATAATTTTCGTTGCGATTTTCGATATGACTCAAAATCGCTCTCTTCTTCAGAAAAAATAGTATACGCAGTGTCAATGTCATCATTGTTCTGTATAGATTTTCTCTTTCCAACAATATAATTCATAATTAGTAAAGATGTCATTATAGTCCCTAGTTAAAAAACCGCATAACTCCAAAGTCGCACAAAAAGAGGTTTGAGTGTAATAGCTTTTTTGTGCGATTTTTCACGGAACGTCTAAGGGTTAATATCAGGAAGTTTATTGATGATCTTCAGGTTTCTATCCTAAAACTAGTTATTTGAAACACATGCATGAATAAATTCAAAATATCCAAAGACATCTTTGTATTAATAGCTTTATCGGGAATATAGAGCAAAATCATGGTTATAACGAGCAATCACATAGAGATCCTTTTAAAAAAGGATATATTAATACAAATATTTTGCATGGATAAGACAAAAGCGTTTATTATTATGTATATCGGATGATAAAAAGAAGAAGATAATATAAATCGGGATGCATTTTGAACAATTTATCTCAAGCAAATACATTTATAAATAATTAATATGCAGATTGTGAATCGAACAATCGCTAAATGGTTGTTTTAAATTGTGCTATATCAGTTTTCAAATGAATTACATCAATAATGTATGCAAATCGATTGTTTTTAAAAAATTGCGTCAATCCCTATGTGCTCGTTATAAACGAGTTTGACTGTATTTTGCAACACTTATAAATAGGGAATGAACATTTATGATGAAAAATTGGCTAGCATTCGTTTCTAATGAAGGATATTGCATAGCGGTACATTTGTGTCGAATAGATCATATTCAAACAACGCTTGGTAAATGTAAAGCGAATATGATTTGCGGTTTTTAAGATAATAGTAATACACGGGCACGTCTTGGGACAACAATGAAACATGGATAGTCTTGCAGCTTTGCAACCACAGTTCTGAGTAGTCTTCAGTTGTCGTATTGTTACAGAGGCCATGACGAAAGCTTCATTCCATGTCAATCGCATATTCTTGGGAGGAAAAAATCCGCTATAAATTATGCATGATGGTCAATGCTTGTCTTTACAAAAAGCATTCACATATGAAACTATGTTAAGATGGTATGATATACATTGGACAGTTATATTTCGTACTGCTTTAATATTATGGGTCACCTCGATCATTGACGATCATATCTTTTCATAATCAGAATACATTGATCGATTACTTCTTAATATGTTTTTAATTTTATTTTCATTCCGTCGGGCCATTTTTTAGCCATTGATGTCTGATAATTTTTAGTGCAATTTTCTTCGGGTGCCGTTAGAGCAAATCTACAATAGAAGTCCGCATCAAAAGCTTCCGTTAGAGCTTTTCTTAATATCTCTTCGAGCATCGATTTTAAATCGGAATCAAACGTCATAAAATGGCAAATCAAATGCATAGAAATGAAAAGCTAATAAAATATAAAATGCATCTTTACCAAACTGGCAAAACTACTATCGTCCGTGCTAGATATTGTTGTACTTTCATATCGCCTCCTTTCGCCTTGTTCCACATCCGTTCATTGATGCTCGTCTAAGCACATATAGAAAGAAATTGTTTCCTGGATGCTAATTTCTAATGCCTCATTAAATGTGTGCAAAATGTGCATTCTTATAAGATTAGCATTAAGAAATGCATACTCAGCTTTATTCCATTGCTATTGCAAAACTTTAAAGTGAACGTTGCAATTTATTGTGTGAGGACTTTAAAAACTGCATTAAAGCAAATATCATATTCAAAATCTTCAAAATCTGAATAATTGTACATACCGGCGTTAAATTAGAAAATACAAAGCTGCTTTTTTGTCTACAAGTAGATTATGTTGATTACTATTAAATAAACGTCATATACTTTCAATACAAGGTGGCTAGGGCTTTGGAAAACGTGGCTAAAGTTATAGTGCGAGAGCTTGAATGAAGTAATGCAGCTTTCAAAGCATTGCAATATTAAGCATCCAAACATAGTTTTAGTGTTGATATGTATATAATATTTATTTGCATGTCGTTTTGGCACTGTTATATATCCGTTGTCTTCGTCGCTGCGGCTTTCGATTACTCCGTTGTTAGGTTACAGAAATCGCACAGGGGGGTTATACGGAGCACGGGACACTCCGCAACATTAACCGTGATGACCGGTGCGGTTCTTTATATTCGACTATAATGAGACTTTCAGCGTGAGTTTTAACTAGTAAACATATCTTAAAGTTTGGTTCAAAGCACGTTTTCATCCTTTGAAATACGTGCTTACACTTTTACGTAGTATGTATTATAGAAAACGCAAATAGAGGTCCTAGAAAAAAAATTATAACACCTATCAAACCCCGTAAAAAACGAGGACGTGTCCCGAATCTTGAATAATAGAAGATACAGACATCTAATCTTTCAAGAATTAAAAACTGAGCCGTAGCGTGGGGATGAAGTGCATGTGGCAAGTATCTAACATGCGCCCCCCCCCCCCTCCTGGAAATCCATTTTTTTAAATAAGTTAAATAACACTAATATAAATGCAATATATTAAAATAATATACCAAGGAGACGGAGTGGCCACAAGGTCTGTGTCCAAGCGGTCCATACAATTAATCTTTGTTCGTATGTAATGCGCTGCCATACCGTTCATCAGACTGCGATAAAACTTCGTCCACTTATTGCTAAGGATTGCGCGAGTAACATAAGCATAGTCTTCTAATATATAAAAATCAATGTTTGTTTGTTCGTATTTAATGCGTTTCCATACCGTTCGTCCGATTGCGATAAAACTTTGTCAACTTACTGTTTATACTTGCGAAAATAACATAGCCATATGCTTTTGGATCGCTCGGCTCGCGCTACACGTGACCTGAGGCAATAAGCGCTTATGATATTGCAACGCATGCCGGTTATTCGCTATATAATATATATCATTTCCGACATGATGTAATAAAACTTTTTTTTATCATTATTCACTACTTAAAGACATAGATTTAATGTCATGTAATACAAATCCGTATTATAGAAAGTTTGAAGTTCATACAAAATTACATATAATAATCAATACATATATTTGTCCATCAATATCACGACAAATGTTTATTGTCTGTTGGTATTCATCTTTTTTCATCTATTAAAGCGGAAAGAAATGTCATTTTTTTGATCGCTTCAGTTTGCTATCGAGTGAATATGTCAAGGTTGATGTCATTTTGAAGCTCTGTTGTTTGTCTTACTTTTTCAAATATTTTAATATTTTTGTAGCCATAGTGAAAATTTTCAAGCCAGAAATTGATGAGATCCATTTGCGATCTTGTTTAATGTTTTTATTCGATAAAGAATTAAAAGCAAAAGAAGCTACCCAGAACATCTGTGATACATTTGGCAACATATTGAATATTCGAAAATGCTCTCAATTGGGGCGGTATTCTACGTTTGCGCCCCAAGTCCAGTTTGTTTGTTACAGAAGACCTGTAACAAGAATTATTAAAGTTCTGCTATCAGCCGAGCGGCGAGATGCAAGACGACTGATAAAATAGAAATAATTTTGTCTTAACTATTTTCTTTGTTACAATGAGAGAGAGAGATAGATAGGGCTGCGGGAAGGACGTTTTTCCGCAGCCAAGGCTATCTGACTACTCTCCCTTCCTGCGAGTAAATGCGTCTGAAGAAAGACAGAATATATCACTGTTATTTTTTGCGAATGGAATCTGCATAGATCAACAGCGCCATTGCGTTTGGATGCCATTTCGCCTGCGCTACAATATTCAGCGACGATCATCAATAAGTGCTTAATACAATTTTTCGACATATTGAATATATCTCAGTATGAATTCGATCGTCGCCAATCCTTGATAGATTGAGGTCGATTCCGTCAAAATTTGTAAAGACTCAATCCATTCGACCAGAGGCCTCTATTTTGCGACATATGGTCGACGAATTTCAACAACAAATAAGCGATCCATCACTTCCAAATTACAATAACGATCAAATTTCACGCACATGTAAACCGTAATTATTAACTAAAAATAATTCGCAATCGTCCCCCAGTCAACTGGCGCCATTTTACCAGAAAGGAGGTGTTAAGAAAACATGTCGTCAGGTTCAACGAGTGCGACTAATGTTCGATCGAATTAATAAGCATATGAAATTATTACAATGTGTAAAAAAATATATAGAGATGCTTTATGATGTGCATAAAATCTTGCATATCGTCACGCCTTTTTTCATTTTTTTTCACCCAAGATAAGTGGCGTTTAGAGAGCATGACTCTGATCCGTATCGATGCACAAAATCAATGCCATACTATAAAAAAGCAGTCGGATGCATATATTATAACGTTTTTCTTTTCTGGATCAATATCGTATCGAAATTCCATTGATCATAGTATTTTTTTGTATACACAAGATCTTTTTTCTAAAAACTCTATGGCGTCAGTGCAAAAAAATGGCATCACTTCGTTGAAAAGTCGGTTTCGGGAGCATAATATAAATGTATTACCCCGATAAATTATATTATCACTAAAATATATTAAAGATGATCCACAAAAATGCATAGAAAATTTCGGTTTAATATAAGATCTTAAGAATAAGCTTTTTTTTGGCCGCCTTAGTTTAATTTAGGCGTCGAATTTTAGGTAGGTAATAATCAGTTTCATAGTGATATTTCTCGATGCATAAAGTGCAATGTAGCTCCAGAATATAACCCGTACTCCAGAACGAACCCTGTTAATCATACAGCGACATTATTCAGGCAAGTGATCATAGTTTTTAAGCGTAATACTATTCGATGCGATGTTCAGTTGATTCTGATCCAGGTCGATCGGGTTTTTATCAATATTTTTAATGTCGAATTGAGGTATTTAAAACATTGATCGGAGCAAAGATTTAAAATGGACTGGAGATCCTTGATGTTTATTTTAGAATGTAGGATTTAGGGATGGTAAAATATTGTTTTTTTTTTAAAGCCAAGATAAACATTTAACACACAATACCGATGATATGTATTTGGTACACCATATGAAAAAGTGACTTAAAAACGAAAAACAAACATTATTAGAGTCGAGTTGTAATAAATACATCACAGGAAAGAAAACTCAACCTTGAAGGGAAAAAAATTAGACCATTACGAACATGTGTGACAAAGTTAAAGCATTCAAAAGTTCTACGTTTGGAAGCATTTATCATTTATATATGAATCATTTACATTTATGAAATAAGTCCTCTGTCTGATTCAGAATTAATGAGGCTCATTTTGAGTCAGTTTTAAAAGTAATCTCTGTTAGCAATATTTTCCCCGAAAAAAAATAATACTCGTAGTTTAGGCTTTGAACGGAAATATTCTAAAAGTCTAAATTTTTGACCTCATCGTTCGTTTTGTAATTTTTTCCTATCCAAATAATGCTGCATATATCTAAAAATATGGAAATCTGACGAAGCAATGTCTGGAGAATAAGAAGGATGTCAAATTGTCTTCCATCCAAGACGATGCACGAGAAAGGGTCTTTTTTATATTATCGCCACTGAACGATCTAATTGTTTACAATAAAGTATTCCATTTTTTGTTTGTCCACGTTTAAGTGTTTCAAAATGAATGATGCCCTTGCAGTCCCACCAAATAGACAAAATATATTTTTGTTGTTGTTAAGCTGGACTTAGGGATCGGTTTTGTTAGCTGACCCTTCGATAGTCATTGATTTGAGCATCCATAATTAGAGTGATGAACCCATTTCTCAGCTTCAGTTGTTAAGTCGCCTAAAAATGGCGTTTCGTATACCATTTTAAGAAGTTATTCGTATGCATTAACCCTTTGCGGTTCTATGTCGAGTCTGACTCGACATCGATTTTATTCCGATGTGTCCTATGTCGAGTCTGGCTCGACATTTTTTCTACGTTTTTTTTTCACTCAAATTTAAAATCAAATGATTTTATTTCGATTTAAGCAGTCGGTGTGGCAATTTTTGTAAATTGAAGATCCAATACCCAAAGATATCTTACATAATCTTATGCGAGCGAAAGAAGAATGCCTATGTACATTGGAAATTGGATAATTTCCCGAAGAAAGTTAAAAATACGACTGCGCATTTCAAACAAAATGATTGAAGTCCGTTATTGCTGTTAGATTATCGTGCCTCTTATAACGTCGTTAGGCAGATTTAACGTTCTTCTACGCGATGACCAGCAACGAACCGAATCCGAAAACTCGCACGATTAATTCGACCACTTTTCACCTACATATCTCAAAGTACGATCGCCGTTTTTTCCAGATTTTCAACTGATACGCATCTCGAATGGCAGACAAGTGCGATTCGACCGTTTCACAAATTCATTAACAGTTAATCAATAATGAAACTTGACTCTCACAATTTCGCGCCCATTGGAAAATGCATGCATTATTAATGCCCAAGCATGGATCGAGGGGCAAAATTCGATCACGAAGTCCCAAGTCATGCACACAGCAATGTCATTATTTTCTTATAGGAACATAATCCATTAAAATCAATCTCTCCCACGAGATATACGCATTAATTTTACATTTTTAATGGAGGCAATGCCATCGTATGCTAGGATGAATCCCAGGCACAATAGTGGCATTAAGATTAATTCATACGAATAGATTTGAAATATGGACAGCAGGCTTATAACAGTACATTTTTTCATATGTGCGAAATTCTTAATTTCAAGTTTGCCATAAGGTCAAGCTCTTGTGGTTAAATATTGACACTCAAAAGCATATACAGTTGGTTCGTAGCTCGACACTTGTATCCATATTGATATTTGATTACGACTAATCTCAGCAAATTATTAGAACACTAAACTGTTCTTGTTGAAAAAAAAAACATCATCCACAACATAAAACCATTTCTTGGACGCGATTTACGAATGACGATATATCTTGAGATCGCAGCTTCATAGTATCGTGATAAATCACGAAAGCATCTCGTGAAATATCGTGATCCGAACATTCTTGGTGTTTGATACAATTAATCTTATGCCGTGTTATTTTTCTAATAAAACAATCTCATGAAATAGATCTCTCCGTTTTTGAGCTCGATCATCCATCGAATGATAATGTTCGAATCTTCGGCCTTAATATTTGGATCGAAAGCTCCATAAAAAAGACTAGTAACTCAATCGTCATTGGTTCAAATCCACAGAAGCGTGGCTGGCAACCATACTTTTATAAATATGTATTCGCCATGAAAAACTATGTCGAAATGGTTGGCAATTGTCCCATAACAAGGAATGCTAAAAGCCACTGTGCATACATAAAAGTTCTTAACACATTCCCATCGGGTTTTGAATTTTTATGCCAGATCTAATAAAATTATTTTACAATATGTATAAATGTGCCTTTTAAGTAGTTCACAAATACTTCTGCAATATTTTCGATACGTATCTAATATATAAAAAATTAATCTTTGTTCGTATGTAATGCGCTGCCATACCGTTCATCAGACTGCGATAAAACTTCGTCCACTTATTGCTAAGGACTGCGCGAGTAACATAAGCGTAGTCTTCTAATATATAAAAACCAATGTTTGTTTGTTCGTATTTAATGCGTTTCCATACCGTTCATCCGATTGCGATAAAACTTTGTCAACTTACTGTTTATACTTGCGAGATTAATATAGTCATATGCTTTTGGATTAAGCGCTTATGGAATTGCAACGCATGCCAGTTATTCGCTATATGATATGTATAATTTCCGACATGATGTAATAAAACGTTTTTATTATTATTCACTGCTTAAAGACATAGATTTAATGTCGCGTAATACAAATCCGTATTATAGAAGGTTTGAAGTTCGTACAAAATTAGAATTTGCGTTCCAAAAGCATATCGAAGATAAAATTTATATAAGTATGTACTTTATTTTATTTTAAATAAATACATATATTTGTCCATCGATATCACGGCAAATGTTTATTATCCTTTGGTATTAATCTATTAAAGCGGAAAGAAATGTCATTTTTTTGGTTGCGTCTTTGCCGTCAGTTTACATCAGTTTGCTATCGAGTGAATACGTCAAGGTTGGTGTCAATTTGAAACTCTGTTGTTTGTCTTACTTTTTCTAATATTTTAATATTTTTGTAGCCATAGTGAAATTGTCTTTTTGAATTTGGGTACCGCACGAGTTGTCATCAACGGTCTTGGAACAACGGATAACCATTTGTTCATCCATCCATCGAAAAGAAACCGATCCATTTTTAAAAAGGATCGTTGCTAGAGATGAGAAGTGGGTCCTCTACAACAGCCCGAGAAGGAAAAACAGTGGCTTTCGTCAAATCAAGTACCTGTTTCTACCCATCGACCGATATTATCCTTGAAAAAGGTCCTCCTTTGTGTTTGGTGGGATTTTTTTAGCGTAATTCATTACGATTTATTAAAACCTGGCCAAATTGTCACAGCAGAGTTATATTGTGCACAATTAGATGGTTAAAAGCGGAAATGCTCAAAAAGCGATCAATGCTAGTTAACAACCAAAGAAGAATATTACAGCATGATAATGCAAGACCACACGCAGCAAGAATTGCGCAGAACAAAATAACGCAGCTGGATTTGGAAATACTGCAACATCCAGCATATTCTCCTGATATTGCAGCTTCAGACTATTATATTTTCAAGTCATTGAAAAATTCGCTTCGCGATAAAAAAATCACTTTTGTGGAACAAGTAAAAAATCATTTGGATTCTTACTTTAGTGGAAAACCGGCCGAATTTTACGAAAGAGGTATTGAAAAGTTATCTAATCTGTGGAGGGTGATTATAAATAACAATGGAAATTATTTAATTGAGTAATATTGTATAGTTTTAATTAAAATATTGTTTTTCTCCAAATAACAAAAAAATGACATTTCTTTCCGCTTTATCTAATATAAAGCGTTTCGTATAAAACATAAACGTGGTGTATAAAACTGCGTTATATGAGGTCAGATTGTATTCTATAAATTATAAAATATTTTTATCACGCTACCACAATTTAAAAATTATTGTTATGTTAACATATTCTATAAAATGAGATTAAAGTTAGAGCATTTTTTCTGACACCTTTTGCAAATACGTCCACCGTCAGGCATAAGACAATGCTATGCATAGCCCGACGAGAATGTGTTAAAAGGTATAAAAACAGTTGCAAGATTTTATCATATTGTTGATAAACTCTACATAGTATTCTGTTCTATATTTAAAAATTAAAATAAATTCTAGTTTCGTTTGAAAGGCAACCATAATTTGAAACAGCGGGTGGCCACAAAACAAGTAAGATCAGCTCAGGTGGTGATTTGATCTTGTGGTTTTACGCGTTAATTCATTTGGAATATCAAATTCATCCAATATACGTCTGCGAATACAACCTGATACGGAATCTCGACCGATCATCAAGATTTTATAGCTCCTCATCCATGCGAAAATACCGAATAAAATGTATCCAATGTAACACAAACCATTCTGCGTCACATTTACTCGAAGTATATCGACTTCTCGAGTGTTATTTATCGAATAAACGACATTCTTTTCTGACTTGAAATGATTTTGTCGGTCAAAATTGTCCGAGAACGCTCGGAAACATGTCCGGCGGATAGGAAAACCGGATTGTCCTGCAGAAGTACTCGTCGCCGATGGTTTAATTTTGCTGAAAATGTATCGTCCTTGCACATTATGTCGAAGATAAAATTTAGTTTTATCGCCTGTAAACACACGCAGGCTTATGGATTCGATTGTCGCGATCAAAATTTATCGATGCTCTGCTCTAGTTGAAGGAAAGATTGACCCATATGTCGAGTATAATCGACCGAAATCAGCGGAGAACATATTGAATTGCGACCGGTTTAATTAAATTCACTGTAAAATGGTATTAAATTCAGCAAATGAAGTTGTTAAAAGATACTAATCTATAATGATTTCGCCGAAATTTCTGAAAAAAATTACCCAAACACGGACTAAAACTCGTAAAATTCCCGATTTCCCGACAAATTATTTATTTCCGTCGCTGCAGATGAATATTTATATACTATAATACTTAAATGTGATTCGTAATTATATTACGGAGGAATACAAAAATTTTGAAGCCCGTATCTATTATATTTCATATCGATATTCCCATTATTAGAGTCGAGGTGTAGTAAATACATCACCGGTAGGGAACGGTTAATATAACAATTGCATATCGAAACATTTCAAAATATTGCAACATTAATTAACGTCGATGGATTGAAATAGACAATCTTGAAATTTCACACCGCCTGGAACCACATGTATTTATATCTTCGATATTTTTTTATAGGATTGATGAAGCGCGATGTCAACATCGACACGACATATATCATTTTATCACATGCCGATCTGACACAGTTACACACATCGACCATTGTTGTTCGCCACTTCATCCGGATACATCTCGCACGAGCCCCAAAAAAGAAATAAAAGTCTCTATTCACATCGAGCGGTAACGGTTGTGTCAATTCTTCATATTGAACATATCGACTGGTCGTAACAACCTCGGAAAAAATCATCTTCAGACGCTTATTCAACGGCGACTGAAGGAAATCTCTGCCCAATTAAGACTGCTCGCGTTTGTTTGATCGCATTCGGACCGAGATGCGTATTTGTGGATAACTGTATTACGTATACGTGTAAAAATTTATAATTCATCGTGTTTTGGTAGCGTATTGATGAGCTATGATGAGATTTGTTTGATCGAATGGGAAAACGGGCAATGGGTCAGCGGTGCAATTTGAATTGACCCAATCATTCCACTGGTGTGTTATTAACTGCTGTTTATAAATTTGTATTGGAATGGTGGATCGACTCCAGGATTCTTAATATGAATTATTCAAATCGAGGCCCTTAACCTTTCCTTTACTATGGTGTATTAGCTACACTTTTTACAAATTTATAGAATTTTTACAATATTACTACATTGAATCTCGATATACTATCTATATCGATATACACTTGAGTCTTTTTTTATGCGGATCTTTTATAGGCGATTTTGAAGTTATGTGGTTTTCAAAAATAATGGAACCAATCCCTCATTTTTTATATAAATAACAAAGCTTTTTTTATGCGAATACGCATAAAAAAAGTCACGATCTGAGTAAAAAATCCTATATTTGTATGTCCGCCACTTATCATCTGTACAAATCCACTTACCTGTCAGGACCGTCGTAGCGTGTATGAAACTTGTATTTAAATAAATAAACACTATCAATAGCACATAAAATTAGGTAATTTCTTTGCTTAAACATAAACATTACACTTGAAATCGATTAATTGTATCATTCACATATCATTATTAGTCGATATATTTTGGTTAACGATCTATACAATCGTACGATGTACGCAAGATACACTCTCCGTTTATATTTCTCTCCAAATTTAACGTGCAATATTCTCTTTCTGAATCATTGGAATTCAGACACAAATCTGTGTCTTGCCTTTCCAAGGGATTAATCAGCGATTACATTTAAAAAAAGATGATTTCAACACAAAATTTTTATTAATATGATTTTTTTATAAACTTTTTTTATGCGATTTTTGGTACATTCTATCACAACAATTTGAAGTTATGCGGTTTTTAAAAATAATGGAACATATCCCTTAGTTTTCTATGTAATTCTAGTCTTTTTTTATTCGATTTTTTATGTGTCTCCCCGTAGAACGTATCTATCGCATAAAAACAAAGTTAAAAAAAAGGTGTGTATATACTATCTATATTAATGGAGTTTTTGAAATTTACGCGAATCATATTAATATGATTTTAATTATCAAAATGTTTATGAAAAAACCGGGTATTCAATTTAATAATTAAAATCATTTATCTATATTGATATATGTAATATATATATATATATATATAATTTAAGAGAGGATCACAGATCCATTTCCATCTATAGTCTGAGCCATAATTTTTTGCACTTTTAAAATAACCATAAAAACTAAAATAAATATTTATTTATAAGATTAAAAATATCTTGGAAAATATTTTTAAAAATAATATTTTCCAAATGTTCGCCATATTGTTGCTGGTATTTCTCAAATCTGAATCAAAATCGACCAAACATAACATTCGGCATTATATGCTGCTGTTTTTCCACCGGGGGTTAAACACCACATACCCGAAAACAAGTATTAACTTGTGCGAGCTGTAGTAACTAATTGGTTTTCAGAAAATGTGATTGGAGTGCAAAAGGTTATATCGGGACGAATCGAATTTGGATGCCGCACGAACTATCCGACGATAACAAAGGACGGCGACAAAACACGTGCAAAGTTTTGTTGTCATGACAAAAATTTCGTCCCTTTTGACGGTCCGCAATTTGTGCTTTTGGTGGGATATTCAAGGAATTATTCATTATGAATTTATGAAACCTTGCGAAACAATAACTGTAGATGTGTGCTATCAGCAATTGGTTGAGAATTAATCAGAAACAATTTAGTGATTATGCAATACAACAATGCTTGACTTTATAAGGCAAAGAAGACGACTAAAAAAATCAGGGAATTAAAATGGGAAGAACTTCCACACCCTACATATTCACAAGATCTGACACCGATGGATTATCATCTTCTTCGATTTTTGGCATATTTTGCGCCACGCAAACATATTTGTACATATTTCGACTCAAAACCAAAACAATTTTTCAAAAGAGGAATTGAAAAACTTATGGAAAATAGTAGGCAGTAATGAAGGAAATTATATTTTGTAAGATTTTGTAAAAAATTGATTCTTTCGTTGTCAAATAATTGGCAAAGACTTTTCAATATACTTGATATCCCATTAAAAAGCACAATAAGAAATCAATATTATAATCTTACCTTATTATAGATTTTTCATATGTGGATTCGGATCGTTTCCCTCTTTCGCTAAAATAATTCACCACACTTGAGAGTTTCACTTGATCTTTCATGAAAAGAAATAAATTCACATGTTATATCGACGAGGAAATTTTTTTTATGTGTGTATAAAATTGAAATAATCACCAAAATAACACGGCTTGCAAATAAAACGGTACTAACAATTTAAAATTTAACGCTCATGCCGAGTATAACAGTTATGATATTTAACTATGGGTTATGCACCTAATCAATATGTTTTCGATCATTTGCATTTGAATTTTTTTGGTCGAATTTAGGCAGCGACCTTTTCAAATTTTCCGCTATGCAACGCTATACAGTTATCGATCCGTAGACTGAGTTTTTCCGAACGGAAGAAGGTAGAAAAATGCGGATCTAAACGCATACACCTCATTTAACATTCAACGCGTTTACTTTCAAATATGTTAATGCAACCATTGCAATCTGCGAAGTCATAACATGCTAATGCGTTTATTTTTTGTGATTATTTCAAGATGAATGATTTTTTTTAAATATACAATATTCACTATTTAATGTATTTTTTTAAATTTGATTAATCCACTTTTTTAACGAAAGAGAATAAATAAGTCCACAAACAATTATTTTTTCGCCGTCACACCGCGCGTCGATTGTCTATGCCCGATGGTTTGACGTTTCGTATTCGATCGGTCATTTCAAATTCGAAATGGCGCCAATAGGAAGTCGGCTCGCATGCGTTGCAGGTACGTTCGCTGCATACTCGATAATTGGATTGTTGTTGACGCGTCGAGAGTCAGTTGTGGACTGGTCGTGGTCAGCCAGGACGGCCATCTCCGAAGGCCAATTTCTTCTTTTACTGTTAACCGCGATTCGTGCGCCAATACGGCCGTCTGTCTCCCTCGCGCTCGCCGATCGCCGATTCGCCGTCTCTCTCGTGCGTGAGCTGGACAATATGTTGCATGTTGGTGGAGAAAGATGCCGTCGCGCTACGATGCAATGGCTCTCAACATGCGTCTCGGGAAATTCGGTCAATTTATTTGCGACACATCGCGGCATTTATTTAAAATGTCCAATTATAAAAAAATCATTAAAAAAACGTGCCGCAATTTAGGATCTCGTGTACGCTTGTAAAATACGAGGGCAATTCAAATATAAACCGGAATTTTCAATACAAATTTATTAGATGATATATAAATATACAAATGGAGTATTTTATTTTTCTACATAGTTCCCTTTATTAGAAACATATTTATTTCAACGGATATAATAAGTTGCGCATGTATTGTTCGACCGCAGCGTTGTCTTGAAATCGTTGCCCTCCTAATACCTCGTTGGGGCCAAATTTGGTCTGTAAATTGAGTGTTCAAGAGTTTCCCAGTATAATTGGGTGAGTTTATCATGCTGTATGCGACCGTGCAGAAGAAGGACAAGTTGGGATTGGACAGACAGCTACTTAGTGGTATTTTGGTATCTTTAGGACAGAGTCCATGCCTTGCGCTGCTGTACGATCTGTTTCGAGTGCCTGTGAGTGAAATACTACGCATAGAGTTTCTGGGCGCCTACCCCTTTCACTCCGAGCCCTCCAAAAGGTGGCAAGGTTCCCGAGGAAGATAGGTTTCGGACTAATGTGCACCCGAAGGTGTGTTGGAAGAGGGAAAAAAAGGTTATACTACAAGCAAAGGAACTACTACGAGAGGTCACTGCCATCACGAGTCCAGTCTCAGTTTGAAGGGGACTGTAGCAGATGACAGACTACAGGGATTCCCCCTTCCCCATAGTATTTGTATTGGTTCAGTAATTTGTATTGTAGTATCTAACCACGGAGTCAAGTCGTAGAAACTGCTTTCGCCGTAAGCCGCATTCATCGTCTGTCTGTCATATAGAAAATCAATCAATTAATAACTTTTCGAGTTCCATCAATTTTTCAGTATACGGTTGAGTTTTCCCCATGATCGGCCTGATTTCGACAATCCCAGAACCAGTTCCGGGATCCCGGGAATGGGATTTTCAATATTTTAAGAAATTACATTGATAAATTTGATCAAAAATTACTAATAAGTCCATTTGTTCAATATAAAAAAATCACTTGAAGGCTAAAGAATTTTATTTATTTAAGAAAATATAAAAATACAATTAAAAAATAGATAATTAAAACACTAAAAATTTTTTTTTTTGAAAATATGCCCGAAATAACATTAAACATCGAGTTTTTCATCATTTTGGCAACTTGCTGCTAAAAATGCACGCTCAGCCTCCACACTCGTTGGAGGTATCGTCATCAGATATTTAAATGCTAGTTAGAGTTGATGACCGCGTGAACCTTCATTTTCGTATAACACCATCAATGTGACTGATAAAATTCCTTTCTGCTGAGCCACGGACTAAAACTCGAAAAATTCCCGAATTCCCGACAAATTATTTATTTCCGTCGCTGCAGATGAATATTTATATACTATAATACTTAAATGTGATTCGTAATTATATTACGGAGGAATTCAAAAATTTTGAACCCCGTATCTATTATATTTCATATCGATATTCCCATTATTAGAGTCGTGGTGTAGTAAATACATCACCGGTAGATTAGACAGTTACCGCCCCTAGGCGTCGCCTAAGCTTGCCAATTAGTTGGTACGCCACTGTTTCCAATTGTCCGGATTTCGGCGGGAATGTCTCGATTTAGTAGCCTTCATTGTGTTGGTGAGGTGTACGATTTCTGTTAGATAAAAATTTCAATCTCGGGATTTTCGGGATTAAGTTTTCTAATCCCGGGATTCTTAAGTACCTAAAACTGTCCGGGATCCCAGGATTGGATACTCATGGCTCAGATATGGATATTATTTTTACAAATCAATAATTCGTGGATTCGATTTTATTAAATCGGGCAAACACTAGGACTTATATAACTGTGCGTGCAAATCAGCATCCATAAATAAGTACTGCAAAACATGCAGTCTTTCATATCGTTCCAATAACAAGGAAGATATATAAGATCTGCCCGCCTTATGAGATAGTAACTGGGGATGCAACCTAACCACAAACCTACTTCTTTAGAAGATCAGAACATAAGTTGGAAATGTCGATGGAAATAGATGCTGTCCGAACGTCCGTCATGGATGAACAAGGGCCAAATGAATACATTCATGCTATTGTTGTATTTGACCAGCCTTGACTAGTGCCGGAAACAGGCTGGTCAATCAATGTGTCGAATTGTGTTCTAAATTTAAATCTGCTTTGTCTTTAATGCGAATGGTAAATAAAATGAGCGACACCCTCGCGTGGTAAAAATGAAACTTTTTAGCTCCTAGTTGATTGAAGTTAATTTAATATTTTATTTCGTTTGTTAATGGAGGCTGTTAGATAAAAGATTGCGCTGTGTGTTGAGTATTATATAATAAAATAGGCTTGCTAATGGTATAGTGGTTGCTTTATACTACGTATACACAATGGAGGTGGAGGGGCGCATGCGCGTAATGTCTTTATGATGTATGCGATGGATACGGACGCACTACAAACGATTCCCGCTTGTAGTTTCACTTTTTGTGACGTTCAAGCTAATTTGCCCAACCGCTCATATACGAGTTTCACTCCAAAAATATCTCATATTAGTGTCGAAATGTTTGACAGCCACTGACGAGATCTCTTTGATGAGGAAACTTCATATAATATTTGTCCATTAAAATAAACAATGCATATTTAAACAAACCTTGTTATGAAACTAATTCTCAACAAATATTATTTCTTTGCGAACGGTTATTCCATGTGAACATATTATGACCGAGACAAATACTATTCTGCCGGCGTTCAAACAGAGTCTCTGTAACCGTTGGTCAATGGCCATTAACCAATTAAACAGAGCCGTAAGGAGGATATTAAGCGCCTGTGGCAAGTATCTAAATGGCCCCTCCCCCGGAAATCAATTTTATTTACTTAAAAAATACTATTATAAATGTAATATATTATTAAAATGTATATTTTAAAATAGTATACGAAGATCCCAAAATTACCCGATTTAACGTATAGATGGCGATTGTTGTTTTTAAAAAAATACTATGATAGAAAGGTTCTCTCTTATAAACCTTAAGCTAGCTAAAGTAAAAAACTAGCTAAGATAGCAGCACAAATTAGTAAGATTAATAAATGCATAATTTTTATGTGTAGACTTCCCCCAGACTCGTTCGCGACCTCGATGGCGTGAGCCACCTATGTATTTATAGCCTCTGAAGGAGCTTCCATGGTCATATAGATCAAAGAAGGCCTCGTATATGCATTTATCCTAGAAAATGCTGCAAAAAATTCTAAAAGAGGACGAATTGGGAGGCCACAAAGTTGTTGTGTCCATCTGGTCCGCTTTTCGGACCGCTGACATTACGAATGAGCGCCTTGCGATTGGACGCCATACCCGAAAAGTCCATAGAATGAACTTTCATTACAAAACGAAGCTATCTGGATGGGTTGCTTAAATTTTAGAATAGGTCGAAAATATTATTTTCTTTATTTATTTTGGCCCAATGTTTAAGCGATAACGAAGAGAAGGGGAATTTGGGATGATCTTTTCTTCTTCTAAAGGGTTTTTTTTCACGTAGTAGTTTTAATTGATTTTCAAATATGATAGGATTTTTTAAATATAAATTTTAGATAGAAGGGTTTATCTTTATGAATAAAATCTTCCAAATGTGTCCTTCTACACTGAGCTAAACGTCCACCCATGTATTAATCTGCATATAATTCCATTTTTTAAAAGTATTGTTGCGTTCTGGGGAATTTAATTACAAGTAGATCAATAATTTTTCGTTTGAGTTTAATTTAAAGGTTTAAAATTTGTCTTGGGGATCAAAAAAGTCCTTATCGTGAATCCCTGCCACATCACTTATACTTGTAAAAAGAAAGTATTTCTGTGTTTACGAGATAGGAAAAGCCAATCACGGGCAGACCGAGTCCTCCCGCGGCCAAGACAATTGGTCGGACCCCAAGATTTAACTTGAAGCTCTTCGAAGACTCGCTCAGGACTCTAATTAAAATTAACTCTCTATGACTGTCCGCACCTCTTATTTACCTCGAACTATCTTATTTTTATCCAGATCGTTCTCGAAACTTTCGTTCCAAAATCTCTCTTATTGTTTGTATTGTTTGATAATTGAGTCAAGAAATTTTATTTCTCAAAGAACTAAGAGTTTAGTTATTTGAGAGAGTTTAAGTAGAGAAAACTAGAAACTAAACTTAGAAACTAAGAGTTTAGTTACTCTTAACCTTGACTGGTGCTTATATAGCGCCTCGTGTACTGTTCTGGTGTGGCGTAATTATCCGAGTTTCACCACTTTTTTTGTAAAACCTACCCCTTAAAAAGAAAATCAGAAAACTGAAAGCCTTGCTCCATCCTTCTATTTTCGTATAAACAATAGCGAACGTTTATATTTCGCCATCAGTTTACATCCAGCGTTCGGTGATTGAATGCTTCGTACGAAATAGATCAAATCGTATATAAATTCATAATATTTTCATGCTATTTTTGAATGAAAATATTCATATTTCACGCCAGCCAAATGCACATTTACCGGATTCAATTTGGCCATTTCGATTGGTCAACATTTTCGCCATCCTGGTCGTTTTGGACGTTCACCTCCTGGCCAACGTCCGCGCGTTTGTTGATATTGTCTTCTTTTACGATTCTTAATTAAATTCAACACGCGCTCTTGTTTCTACGCTAATTAATACTATATAGACCGCTGTGTTGTTAAATCAATTACATGGCTTCTTGCGGACCTGAAAGTCTTTGGATTTCATCTGTGATGAGTCAATCGACGAACGAGCGAAGCACCTTTTCCAGCTCAAAAAAGCCAATTATCCAATAAGAACCATTGCGAAAATTGTCTTATTAGCTGCTTTATTTCCTAGTTATCATCCTATGAATATCCTGCAATATTCGTTCTGACCAAGTTATCTGACCAAATCGGATTTCAATCAGATAACGATCCAAAAAAAAAAACAGATTTGCAATACTGGAGCTAATAAAGTATTAATTAATGAAGAGTTGTTGGACATTACATTATCGTTATATATGTTATGATTACTTAAATACTGTTGGGTTGTTGTCATTATAACAAATTTGTAAGGAACTGACTTGGGTTGATATGGACATTTCTGAAATGTATCGGCGTATCTATTTTTTTCCAAAGAAACAAACCTTTTATGTGTGTATCCATTTTATAGTCGCGCCCGCTAAATACCCGCTCGCTACTGTGATATGTATTTGCTACGTCATATGAAACTCTGAACCCCATGTCTATTATATTTCATATCGAAATTCCCATTATTAGAATCGAGTTATAGTAAATACATCATGATGGAGGAAAGGTTAGACGATGCTGTACGAGCTGCCAAGTGTACGTCGACGAAATTAAGTAAACACCCAAGAAATGGCGAAGAAAATCCACAAAATGGTATTAGATGACCATCAACTGTAATTGCGTAAGCTAGCAGACATGATAGGCCTTTCAAAAAATGCTCTACATTGCATACTGACTGAAATTTTGGACATGAGAAAGCCGTGTGCAAGATGGGTGCCGCGTTTGCTCACAATGAAACAAAAAAAGCGTCGTGGTTAGGGAATCCAAACCCGAGCCAAAATTTCGATCTCGAGATTTTGGGATTGCAATAGACCATCCCGGGATCCCGGGACCGGATAATTCGAGTTGATGACCGTGTGAGCCCCCATTTTCATATAATAACATCAATGTGACTGATACGGACACGAACTAAACTCGCAAAATTCCAGATAAATTATTTATTTTCGTCGCTGCAGATGAATATTTATATACTATAATACTTTGATGTGATTCGTAATTATATTACGGAGGAATACAAAAATCTGAACTCCGTATCTATTATATTTCATATCGATATTCTATTATTAGAGTCGAGGTGTAGTAAATACATCACCGGTGGGGAAAAGTTAATATAACGATTTGAAAAACATAAATGTACTGTATATATGTATAAATAGATTAGACAGTTATTGACCCTAGGCGTTGCCTAAGTTCGCCAATTAGCATTTACGCCACTGTTTCCAAGCGTCCAGATTTCGGCGGGAGTGTCTTGATTTAGTAGCCTTCAACGTGCTGGTGAGGTGTATGATTTCTGTTAGATCAAAAAATCAATCTCGAATTTTTCGGGATTACGTTTACTAGTTCCGGGATTCATGAGCACCTAAACTATCCGGTCCGGTAGGGTAAATCAAGACTCGTTCGCGACCTCATTTATCGCTAACCAGCTATATAAGTTAGCCTCTGAGGGGGCTTCTGTGATCGTACAGATAGCCCTTAAACGAGAACGGAATGGCCACAAGGTCTGTGTCCAACCGGTCCGCTTTAAGGACCGTTGACATGATGAATGAACGCCTCGCGATTGAACGCCATACCCGAACATATCTATAGAACGACTATGAACTCTCATTACAAAACGAATTTGTCCGAAAAATATTGATCGGGTAGAAATATTTAACAAAACCTCCACAGCCTATCATGAAAGCTTGAACATCCCTTAGTAGGTTGATTACTATTATACTAGGATATGGCGAAGTTCCCCAGAACATGATTGTATCGACTTTTAGATTTAGATTTAAATGTATACATTTGATGCTTTGTTATTATAATGAATTGATGTTATTTGTATGTACTATTCCTAAGTACTGTCTCCGCTATAGCAAAACCGGAAAATTGACGATCTACCGTACTAACCTTATTACGGAAGAAATTGCTTTAATGATTCTAAACGCTTAAAAGTAGATTTCCTGTTATCGGATGTTATGTTACTATAGAATATTAAGGAAGTATCGATAGATAAATTTCCACATTATCACAAAGACAAAAATATCTAAATTAGAATTTAATATATTATTATAATGGACCTCATGTGATTGAACTTCATTTAATTTAATAATTATTTTGTAAGTATTTATTATTTAGCAAAGTTTCCAACCAACTATTTTAACCAAATCTTCGAACTCGTGGTTTAAAAATTGATTAATTCGAGTAAAACTATTTTTTCCAATAATATAGTCAAATCTTCGAACCTTTTTTATTTTTGATGAAGTTGGGTACAAATACATTTTTTAAATTAAGTTTTCTATTTTATAATTATTACAATAATATTATTTCAATTCAAATAAGTTTACTGGCGCCAAACAATGCTCTCTATCCAGTCGATGTAAGAGCTCACTCTTGTATAGGCTGCTGGTGAGTTTCTTCCTCCACATCCCACGCCAAACGATGTTATTCCAATCAAATGGAATGCACATCTATTTTCTGTATCGTAAATCTGAAGTGGACCACCGCTGTCACCCTGTTATACAAAAATGCATCAAATAAGCTATTATACATCCCACAGGAGATTTTTCCAGGGATGAGATAAAACACATTAAATACTTACTTGACACGTATCCTTTCCACCACTCGGTTCTCCAGCACACAATTGCTCGTTAATTATTCCCCTTGGTAGTTGTCTCCTGCGAGTGGAATAGAATGATGCACACGTCTGCATATTGGTGATGCTCAGATCCACTTTTTGGAGGGTGTCAGATGTTGGACCAACTATAATACCAAAGCATAAATGATGATTGGCAGATGAATTGATTTCATTGTTTAGATATTGTTTTTTAATACTCACGGGAGCCTACTCTGCCCCATCCGGTTGCAACAGCAGATTGAGATGGGAACGATGACGATTGCCATAAGCAAATTGGTCTTACATTTTGAGCAAATCTGCAAGTGTATCGATTTATTTGATGTATATTTGTAGGGAAAATTATCGATAGGGTATATTTAAATGATATGAATCATACGTTGCTGGTCTGGCCAGGCGGAATAATGCAATGTCGTGGTATTTGGCTGGTGGTGCATATTGAGGATGAAGGATTATGTCGCTTATTTGAATATCTTGAGGGACTACTCCATCATTGTCGCTTTTCAAGTTGCTCTCTCCCAAGCGAGCCGTTGTAGGCTTTGGACTAAAAATTTAGTATATTTAATTTCTCTTCAAATATATATATTTGGTATAAATTATTAAGTTGGTGCATAAGTCTTTAGCTATTTATTTTTATAGCTGTATCTCTGTAACAATTCCATTTTTCACCAGATAAAATTCAAAAAGAGTAATTTACTATGAGGTATCAAAAGTAGGATAGCTTCAAGAATGAAGAACAATATCGTAAATATTTAATGGGATCCAGACGTTGCTTGAAAAGTTACAAAAGATCACATATAGTTAAGAACTTATGCATCACCCTAATACATCAGATGGATAATATTACTCTGCCAGAGTGGTATCAAGGGGAATTTCAGTACAATGTGCTGCAGAAATGACATAATTTTCACTGATGAGAGAACCGCCACAGTTCCAAGCATATCCATTTCCATTTGCCAATGGCCAACCAAGAGCAACCTGTATTATATTTGCATTGTAAATATACAATTAAATTGCACGAGGTATCATAATATGAGATTTGCAATATTATACCATGTGTGGAAATTCTCCAGGATTCGAATCGATACCTCCAACGATGGATGTCCTGAAAACGGTTGAGCACTGCTTGTATTCCCTGCATTCTAAAAACGCATTGACAATCAAAATACATTCATTTCGACTCTGATTTGAGTATGATTTGATATAATTACTTCTTTGGCTTATTCTTTCATTGTTGGGAGATGGTGTAATGGGTCGACCGCCTCCTCCACCACCGCCATTTACTTGATTTGCCGGACAGCAAACGATCGATATACGTCCTGTAAAATCGATTTGAAATCCATTCATTGGTTATCCTGTCATCGATCCAGGACAAATAAAATACTAACCGTTGAAGCCGCAGATAGTTGGTCTTATTCGATTTTGCCTGTATAAATTGACGACATAAGGACAACGATTGCTTGGAACACAAACTCCTGGACTTCCATCGTAGTTTTGTACACATTCCTCTTGAATTATCAAAATAAATATGTTAAATCGGTAAAAAACATACAGCATCCACCAGATTTCATATTTTATAATATTTTAATTGATTCATAGCTTACTTACCATTTTGCAAATATGCAGGCCTAATAATTGAAATTAGGCATATGCCCAAAAATATGAATTTAATCATGGCAACGCCTTTGATTGAACTTTCTCGCACAAATCCAAGAAATCAGATCTGAAATAAATATAAAAATGTTAGATAAATTTAAATCCATATTACTGTAATTCACACATTCTACATAGAACATGGTAAGATCAGGGCATTGGTCATTAAACCGGTTTATTGTTACCAAAGACGAATTATCAAGTTCATGCAACAATGTCGCAACCTAGATCTTATTAAGTATTTTACCGCCCAAAATTGATATAAATCATATTTTATGAATATTATTTGAATAATAAATCTAATATTAATAATATTTTCAAATTCGCGCTTAAATTATGCTATTGTTTTGTATTAAAAATATATTTTTATGGTAAGATTGGCAAATTTGCATGTAGTCTAATTGATATTCACCTCAATACCAAATGTTGCAAAAATATATTATTGTTCAAGCATTGAAGCAACACAGTCGACTCAGTTGAGCTCAAGAACAAGACTGAAGATTCGATGGCATCCTCGTACGTTTTAAAGTGTCTTCTATTAAATACATTTCAAATGGTATTTCTTAGAAGTCTTGGGGTCAACCGGGACTTCCGGAAAAAAAGTCCCCTCACAACTACTACAGATGACGCGATAAATACTGGTTTTCTCGGATTTCACGCCATACTATTTTCAATTATTGTCATATAAATCATTGATCGACCTTTTTGATCAATGAATATTTTCTCAACGGTAAAATATCAAGCGTCACGTCAGGCGCAGAAATTTTATATGTGGAATTTTGACTGCCCCCAGACATAAATGATGCTTTAAATTAGAAAATTCAAGAATGCCCTTAAATATGACTCTCGAAATTTGACGATGACTATGTAATAATTTTTTTAAAAAAATCTTGCTTTTAATTATTTTGCAAGGGTTTAATAAAGAATATAACAATTCGTTTCACAATAATGAATCGGAGAAGTCGGCGGCCAAGACAACCGGTCGGATCCCAAGTCTTAACTAGAAATGCCTTCAATTCGACGAGATGGCACCTTATCCTCAGGGCCTTGAAGGAAATTGACACCCCACTATACCTCACCAGAATGGTAAAGAACTACATGTATGGGAGAACTCTTATCTACGCAAACGCCGACGGGAATAGAAGGGAAAAACCAGTGATGGCAGGCGTTCCACAGGGGTCGGTGCATGGACCCGCCCTGTGGAACATAATGTACGATGGACTACTGATGACGTCACTAATGAACGGAACCAAAATGGTCGCATTCTGGAGCTCGCTGTCCAAAACCTTGAGATTAAATACTCAAGATCCATTCAGTATTTGAGGGTGGAGACTGATGACAAGCTCCGACTTGTCACCCACACGGAAAAGGTGGCAGCGAAGGCCGCCAGCATCACGGGGAATCTGGCCAGGTTGACGCCCAACATTGGTGACCCAAAAACAAACAGGAGGCGACTCTACAACGAGGTAGTGCACTCGGCACTGTTGTACGACGTGCCGATATGGGCCGAGGCACAACAAATTGAAAGGGCCAGGCTTAACATGGCCAGAGTCCAGAGAAGGAGCGCAATCAGAGTGGCTGCTGCATATCGCACAATGTCGGAAGACGCCGTCCAGGCACTGATTGCCATACCGCCAATCGACCTGCTCGCTTACGGGAACCTGAAAGCCTGGGTGGCCAGAAAGTATGGTCAACTGTGCTACCATTTGACCCAGGTCCCCTTCGGTCACAAAATAGGCAAATAGACCGGCCCGGAGAGCCACCAACTGCAGAGCGGTGTACGATGACACTGCACACACGACATTTGTCTGCCCAGCATGGAACACCGAAAGGAACATCCTACGGGAGGAGCTGAAAATCAGCTCGCTCTCCTCTAGCAACATGGTACTGTAGCGTGGGCGATATATCATCCCCGCATAGTAGCGGCATCTTCCACTTCTCTCCAGGTGCAATGTGCTATTTTAGCAGCGCCACCTCTTGTGGCCCTGCGGAGACATTGCACCTGCTTACCGACCGATCGCTTCTTGCGCGTGCATCGTTACCGACTGGGTAGTGACGCGCAGGAAGCGGGAGTCGCGGGAGTCGTCCGTTGGCCTTGGCTGCGGGAGGTCGTCCCTCCTGCAGCCAGACCTCTCTCTCTCTACCTTTGCTGGGGAATAAATAGTTATCCTGTGAAGAGAGTCTTCCTGTTCAACGCCCTTCGTATTCCCATCCATTCGTCCAGTACATCACAGCCCGATAGCAGAACGGACCCGTGCAGTAGCGCGGCCATCCCGACGAGCACGTGGAGGTGGGGAGCCGCCCGGGGACTCTGCCCCGAGAGCGCCCCCGCCTCAAACGTTACAGTACCTTCAATGTTAAGGGATGCTAGGGCATGGAATGCATGGTTCAAATACACGACGTGCACTATGTGGCACAAGGAGTATGCTGAACGTATAAGACGACGAACTTTAACAGTAAAATAACATTCAGAAGGAGACAAATGGAGAGTTCGTGAAAGATACATCGCTGCCACTCTCGTGCAATACTTAATTAGTAGCTGGGTGGCAGCCGAAGAGGAGGGGGGTTTAGTGGGTTAAAATCCCACACTACCACCAAAATGGTGGTGACTTGAAGATTTCCCCCTTCGAAAAAAAAGTCTTTGTAGAGTAGAGAAGGGCGAAAGCACCCTCGTTGGTTTGCTCATCAAACGTTGTTGGGATAGCCTAGCTAACACGAGTTGGGTACGTAGCTTACACTGTACTGCGTACCCATAAATTGGAACATGAAACTGCTGATTACAGAAGGTGTAGGTGAACTCTGGGCTCCGGCTTTAGGCTGCTCGAACGGTGACTCGTCTCCGTAGCTAGGTACTACAAATGCGTATAGATACGAGAGCTATGGAGAAGGGGAAGCCCCTGTAGTCCGTTATCTGCTGCAGCCCTCTTCAAAATGAAGTTGGATTAATAGTGGCAGTGATCTCGTGTAGTAGTTCCTTGAACTTTGAGTTTAGCCTATTCCTTCTTCCTCCAACACACCTTCGGGTGCATATGGTTTAAAACTGGGCTTCCCGCGGGAACCTCGCCTCCTTTGGAAGACGCAGAGTGAAAGACATGGGCACCTGGAAACTCTGCGCGTAACGTTTCTCAGATGATCAAAAGAGCCTGGCTAGTCCGGGGACATCCGGAACAGATCGCACATCATCGAAGGACATGGACTCTGTCATCAAAGAATCCAATTATACCATTATGACGCTGTCTGTTCGATCTCGTTGTTATCTATGTTGTATCGTAGACGATATGTTGCACCCCGAACATACGATGCCTAATAAGTCATTTTTTTATTGAAAACTTTGTGCGTTTATGTGACTTACAAAACTATTTGAATGTGTATATATCATTAATTAACAAATTCCATGAGAAATGTATATTTAGACTATAATCATCATTAATGTAAATATCTTACCATATACTACTATAAACGGAGGATATGTATTATTATTTGATCGAAAATCTGATTCATCTGAATTTAAAAAATTTCTTGGATACACATCCAATAACCCACCAAAGTTTCATCGAAATCGGATAAATGGTATAGGAATGTATAGTCTGCAAACAAATAAACAAGTTTTTTTTAAATAGACATACAGATATTATCATACCATTAAGCGCAGTTCAATGCAAAATCAAGGTTATTTCGATATCCATTTACAGGAATGGGTTACATCAATATAATTTCCATCGTACATTTACCTCCTCATACGTTTGATATCAGTAATTTAATCTATTAATATTATACATCAATGACGACATATCCTGATTTCGCTTTAAATAATGTGAACATAGAAAAAATATATTTTGAATTATCCTCTACGTGATTTGACAGGCTCAACAATATTCAAGAATGACTTGTGAAATCATCATTCATCCTGATTTTTTATTGCATTATTTGAACGGCAAGCTTGCATTTTTTACGAAAACGATGTTCTCATACGTAAGTTGCAAAGCATTTGATATTTTTCTGACGCACAAAACCAAAAAGGACGTCAACATTCCATTAATTTGTGTAAACATTAATTTTCTGGAAATCAATTCTGGCTTATTTTTACATTTTACGCGATAAATTTAAATAATAAGTCGACCGGTTTTTAATAACCTGTTTTAGTCCGTTGCTATACGTTGTTCAATTATGTTTTTACATGTATCAAAATTTCAAGGTTAAAATAAAGCGTGAAAGTATACATTTATAAAAAAAATTAAAGCCTGTCTAAATTTCAGACAAATAATTAAAATCAAAATTTGGAGGGTATTATCAGTATTTATTTTGAATTAGTGAGTATCCAGTAAGCCTTGCAATGACACACTTAAAGAAATAAATTGTTAGTGTTGTAATGCTGTTTATTGAAGTGCTTTTATATGTTTTTAATTGCGCCAAAAAATAGGTAACAATCAGCCCACATACAGCTGTCCATGTGAGAAGCATGCACGCACACCCTGTGTTGATGCTCGCACCGGAAACTGCACACGTTTCAATTCGAATGGCACTTCAGTCGGAATAATTGAGATACAACATCTTCTCTTCTTGAAAATTTCCATTTCTAAGTATAGCTTCGATGATATTATTCATCATAATTATCACTAAAAGTCTGATGTTGTTGTGGATTTATATATCGGAAAAGAATTATAGGGCACGCCAAATTTCAGTGCTAGCATACATAATTCAAATAATATATATTTTTATTTATTTGTAAATTTTAATCTTCATTTTCGCCGATAGTGATTTCTTCCCTTAATATATTTTTCAGACAACGTTAACACCAGATTATTCAGCGTTTAGATTATCGTGTTGAATCCTGGGGTTTATTCCGATATTCTAAGCATGCCGGGTACTCATGTTTAAAAAATAAAAAAAATAAAAAAATACATTAATTATTATTTTTTTATTTTTAACATATACATACAATTATAAATGACATGACTAAGATCAAATATCGTATTAAAAAACTACTTGAGTACGTTTTCGATGTGTTGCTGTTGTTGCCAAACAAATTGATCCAGGTATGAATTGAAATGATGACGTTTGTGTCGAATTGCCTTCACGGCATGGTCCACCGAAGACCGAATGCTTGGCAAGTGCGTAACGAAATCAACTGGTTGCTATAGCTTTATTTACCTTAACAACCATCAGATCAATATGCGCCAACACGATGCATCCGTTAAACATATCGCAAAATAAATTCCGCCCACAAACAATAGTTATGCATATAGATTATTTTATATTTTATTTTAAGTCAATTTTTTAAATATCGTTCCCTCTTATGATCTCTATTAATGAGAATTTAAAAAAATATATGCTTGTAAATAATTTAACGTCAGTCCTTTCATGATTGTACATAGTCAGTTCTTTCGTGATTGTGCATAGTCGGTTCTTTTGTGATTGTTTGTCGATTGCTGGTCGTATATTTTTTGATTTAGATCTGTACCTTACCACAGGCAAAGAAAGACATTGTATTATTCTACGGCGTATTTCGTCATATTAATCTAGACGCCACGTGCTTTCGGGCTTCAAAATAAATGTTTATACTCGGAATTAAGGTAAAAATCTCATAATCTTACTTTTATGGCAGTGCACTGCAAATATTTCATCCTTGGATAAGAAAATCCTTCAAATGTCTCGCGCTGTCATTTGATGTTTACATTTGGCTCACATTCACAATATTTACCTTGGTTACTTGCAGTTCGTTTGACCTTCACGATGTCTGTCGAAGATAATAGTTTGACCACAAGACTTGAAAGACTGGAAATCGCAATCGGCAGACCAGCTAATTCTGCTGCCCGCGAAGAAAATCCGTTCCGCTTGGGTCGACGCCGTATCCGTCCGCAAATATTCAGCCGTTTTCAAAAGCAAAGTCGCTCGAACTGATAAATCTGGCCTTAATCATAACCTTATGCGAGTGTCCATCCGCGACCGAATTAAATGAGACTGCCCATTTGACCCTATGCCCGCTAACCAGCACACCCAAACTGAAACACGGCAAAACGAAAGATATAAAAATCGAATTTGATCGACCGGGACCAGCCCCGTATCAAAATGTTCAATGCTTAATAAACGACTGCAGTCGCCTCAACATATCCGGCGACGCGTCGCTAAATCATCAGAGCATACGGCACAGATCATCGCGCAAAAAAGACGTCTCAGTCAAAGAAGCCGACAGTGAAAAGTCTAAAGACAAACCCTCGTGTTCACAGCAAGTTCTCAATCCGCCGTGCGACATCACAATAGACGAATTAGCTAGTTATTTCGAGAATTTTGTTCACATACCTAAAAAGATGACGACGATGGCCGAAATGATGTATACGTAATCAAATTACGCGTCTCTTTAAATCAATCGATAAAATCAACCGCAATTATATCATAGATTAATTAATATAAATCGACAAATTTAAATTATTTTTGGATACTCGGCACCGAGTCTAAATTTATCCTCGTAAATGAAAGCAACAAAATTAATGTTATTGTTATAGATGCACTCTCGTTTGAAACAATCGTCGTTTAAATCAGTTAAAATGTTGAATTTGATGGAATTCCTTATACAGGTAGTCCGCGATGTACGCCGCATTTCCGTTCTTAAAAAATGCGACACAAATTGAATTGGTATAAAATCATTGTTTTAACGAATGTCGCGTCATTGTCGCGGCTCAGTAAATACGTCGACATTGAAACGAAATTCATTCTAGCATAGAAGAAATCGGCGTAAATTGAAGATTACCTATTGTTTAAATCTTTAATAAACAACGACAATATAATTTTATAAAATCGTAACATATTCTTCTAAATTAGAATTGATTGACTGATTTTTAATGTTCTGTTTAAGTGTGGCTAATTGGATTAATTTTCTGTATTAACGTCTGTTAATTGTTTCATATTTATATCCAATCTTTTCTTCCAATTTTATAAAAAAAACCCAAGAAAATTTAACTAAATTCACTCATTTAATTTTAGCCAATATTTTCTCGGTCATTCATGAGATTTGAAGCAGATATAAAGACTCGGATGATTATTACGGTGGATCTCTGTTGTTGTGTGCAAAAAAATTGTCATTAATTTATGGAAAATGAGGCTAATTTCATTCTAAAATTTGAGATTGATTAAAATTCTCTAGAATTATTGAATTTAAATTAAATAGCTCATTTTATTCAGTAAGCATAAGTTATCGTTGCCAATGTGTGTTGTCATTTTATTGGATAAATATTATATTCTGAGTTAATAATCACCGTTTCTTAAACTTTTAAATGCCAACGACTCACCGGCGAGTCGCATTTTTACGCGCTCATTACGCTCTGGCATTTAAAAGGTTAATCCATACAGGGAACAGATTTTTATCATATTTTTACAGATAAAATATGTGGATTTATCAACAATGTTTATATAAATTTATGAAATTGTGACTTTACTTCTTTGCATTCTAATTCTGATAAATAATGTATGATACAGGGTGTGTTCAATAAGTAATGTAACTCATTAAAAATCATCGAAATAGCATCTTATTGCTCAATTTATCGCATCGATCCGAGTGATCGTTTGAGTTGTTGCGTCACATGCTGTGGTGCCTGAGAGACACTGCTCGAGCGCAAAGGGTTAATAGCTCCCTGGGTGATTACGTTGACATATAATCCACGTTGTATATCTGCTCGACGCATTCTATAGCCTAAAATCTTTGGATATTGTACACGTCCTTAAACGTAACCCGATACGTCGAGTCTAGAAAAAATTTGTTGCATTACTTATGGAACGCATCCTGTATATTATGGTTTTGAACTTATTATAATGTAATAAAACGTCGACGTGCGAATTCGTTTTTAAAATGTGATTAACTGCCATCATTAAATGCAGTAAATAAAATTCATGTTAAATAACATTATTATATTTTTTCATATAGTGAAATTAATATACTTATTTAAAAAGCAAAACGGTACATACGTTGGTTATATTTGCAACGATTCATATTGATAATTGATTTTAATCCTTTTAATGCCCCAACGATGATATATCGTCATTGCCAAAAGCTACATCTATTATTTTTGGCATATACCTAAAAAATCAAAGGGTAATAAGGGCGTTAAAAATATCACAAATCGTGTGTTCATTCAACTCTTTATATGTGTTTATTAAATATTTGAAATGTGATATGTGATGTTTTAATTCTAATATGCTATCGAATTTATTTTTGTGTCGGAATTGTTAGCAAATCCAATGAGATTATAAAATGTATCAATTGAACGGTACACAGACGCTGTGCGTTATTTATTAATAAATTGTCGAAGAATATGCTTTAGAATCTGTTAAAAGTTTCAATCTCCATTATTATTATACGTTCAGCATTGCATGATTAGAATGAACGAATAGTATTAGACTACGAGCAATAGATTTATTTGAAAATTGTGCAAATTTCCAAGATTGAATTGATGTTAAATAATTTTATAGAAGATAATATTAATCATTGTTATTGAGATCAAGAACTTTATACGTAATTTTTTAAATTGTATGCTACACTCGATAGAATTATTTTGGCTGCAAAATCAAAAACGTATCAAGACGAAGTGTTTATCAAATTTTTGCTTATTATATAAATAAAATGTACATATTTAGACTATTTTATCTGAGGTTTGTTATGTATTTATAAAATTGTTTTAATGCAATAAATAAGCAGATTAGTCGTAGTTTATAATAAACCTATATAGCAATATTTTCAAATTATTCTGTAGCAATTACCGTATTTTATTAAATAAATTGATCTATTTAATATTTCAGTTCTTCCAATAAATCGTATTTGTAAAATAGATTCGATACAAAGTTTATGCAAATCATTACATTTTCCATATTAAATATGTAGTATTGTATGAATAGATTTATGTGATGAAATTTACGACCGGTTATTTAATATTTGCAATTCATACTGATGTTTTTGTTCGTTGTTATGTATTGATGATTTTGCAAAATTGCATGAATATGTATTTTTTCCTTAAACGAGCTTCGAGGAAACTTTAGTCCAGGATTATCCTGCTTATAAAAGTCACATGATGATCAGTACAAAGTCAATTTCGTGTGAATTTATGAATACTCTTGAACAAAGTAATTTATAAATGTTTTTGTTGCAAATTTTTTATTATTTAAATCTTATCTTTTATTGCAATTATGTTAAAAGTATTGTTTTATATAATTCACTAGGACCTTAGTGTTATTTATATATTAATTTCACATCATACTCATTATGAGATAGTTTGTCTTACTTAATTTGGAATTTTAATATTTCATATATTTATTTTAAATCTGTTAACAATCAACTTAATTCTCTAAATTTCTTTACAGCCGACTTGCAGGTAATCCAACTCTATATATCTTTGAAAAACAACTTTGCTTCCATGGTCAATATGAGCGCAGAAATAGGTGTATGCTCGTTTCTTTCTTGAAGACACTTTTGAATGTTCTCGGGGCTCTTTTCTATATCATAAATTATGGACCGTCCTATGCCTGTACTCGCTTGCTAACATACGAAAAGATTCAATATTTTATTTAAACTGACATCCCTCAGTTAGCATAATGCCCAGATAGGTGGTCTGTTTTCTGAATGCCACCCAATTTGATAGAAGGCGCGCGTTGCCCTTTTGGGCCTTTTAACATAATTCCGACGGACATTTTGGGCGTTACATTCCAATCCCAGAGAAAGCTGATCTGAGACCAGCCTCATTTCTGAGATATCTTTGCGAGTTTTCCCGCAAATCGTTAGGGTGAGGTCATCAGCATAGGCTACAAGATCACAGCCGGTTGACAACGCAGATTGACTGCAGACTGATCCTTGCGGGCATCCCATTGGTAGCTTTCGTTGTATCAGCTCTCCTGCCTGAGCAACGACAGTTCTGATTGATCAAGTTGGCAGATATTCCACTTCTTTAAAGCCTAAGAATGATTAAATCCCACCAGGTGTTGTCGAAAACTCCCTGAAAATCGAGGAATATTGCCACAACGTACTTGGAGTTGAAATTTTCGACTGTGCTGATGGCCTTGTCTATGGTCCCTGGTCTGAAACCGAACTGCTTATCAGATAGTGGCTTAGCGCCTTCATAAGTCAAGCTCAGTCTGTTGGCCATTATTTTTTCCAGCAGTTTGCCGAGTAGTGGGAGAAGAACGATAATCCGATGGGCCTTTGGCTCGCTGGGTGGTTTTTCAGTTTTCGCTTTAGGCAGTATCACTGCAAGTCCCACTTTCCAGCAGCGGAAACACTCTGTAGATATGACAGCATCGATTTGGGTGTAGGCACGCTTGACTATCCTGCCATCGATTCTATCTATTCCCGGAGACTTCATGAAATTCAGGTTTTTAACCAGTTCTTCCAAGTCGGGCAGAGCCGCATCCCGTGGCCCCTCATGGGAATTTTCTGATGCTTCTGCTCTGATGGCTTTGTGCATCAGAAGATCCGTTTCTGGAGTATTATAAGGTAGCAGATTTGTTAGCAAGAAGTTTATGCATTGAGTCATTTTGGTGGCAATAATGTTCGTAGTAGGGTCCCGGATTCCAGCACTGCTTTGCTAGGTCCTGTGGAGATTTATATGCTGGCTCCCAAGGGCTTGGCTTCCTCTGCTCGTTGATGAATTATCTCCATGATGTCAGCTAGGCTTTACCAATGGCCATCTTGTATTGGGCTGCTAGCGTTTTCCTGACAACAGCAAGTCTTTTTAATTCATCAGGAAGGCAGTTTTGTTTGTCTCTCCTGACCAGTTGCCATTTCCTCCTCACTCTGGGAAGGAGCGCTCTTTGTAGGGACAATTCTGCGCTCCACCGAAGGGGTATGGACTTCCTTGCGGCGGATGATCTTCCAAGTCCATCCTCAGCCACCTCTATGATTGCTCCATAGAGGTGGCTGAGGATGGACTAATCCAGCTCCTCGTTCTAAAGCGTCTCGTTGCGTGCTCTTTCACACTCCAGTTGCTGATTCTTCCTACGAGTAATCGGCTCGTCATTGTGACGTCTATGTGGATGAAAAGATTCATTACAATTTAGGCGATCCAGAATCTCACCGTTTGCATGTATTATACTTGTAATGGAATGTTGGATTATGGGGGCGCTGGATCAGGCCGGATTACCGCAGGTCGACGTAATTTATATTCATTTGGACCTTAACATTGTGACGAACGATGTACAGGTCACAAATAAAGTAATTCGTCGATTTATCACCGTTACGTCAATGTGGTTGTGTGTCCTTTGCTCAAAAACATTGCACATATCGAATATTTAAATCCATGTCTAATGATATATTTTAATTATGATTTTCATTTAATATACTTTTGTATATGTGTAAAAAAATGTATTTCAATTTAATGTGTTGTTCTGAAGGTGATTTGTTCCTTTCCTGAGTTATCACGATATGCCGACATATCGCATATTATTCCTAAGTTACATTCTAATTGAGTTCACAAGATTTATGAATGCTTACATGGCGCAGAATCCTATGTAAATATTGTTTTTATGTGTATCGTTAAAATTTCATTTGATATTATTAGTTAGTTGGTTGGGCCGAATTGTATCAAATCGATTAGCATTTAAGCTTGGTAATCAGATTTTTGTGTTATTATTTTTTTTTCAATAGTTTTTCTGTTCATATTTTTTATATCATGTTATTCTTTTGAAATTATTTTTTCTTTATATGTAACTGAAAAAATAAATGTCTAATTAATGGTAAAATGTTTTATTAATTTATTTGCCGTCGATACCGTCACAAAACTTTATTATTAGCAATACATATGTGAAATTTGCTAGTTTACCTTATAAAATCAAGAGTTAAAATATATTTTCAATCAACGAGCAAGTGCAGAAAGAGGTTCTGAAGTGGTCAGGAAGGAGCTGGCAAGGGAGGTCATAAAGAAGCATTGTGCCATGGCTCACCTACATGCATTGAACGGGATGGCGATTATGTAAAAAAATAGTCGACAAATATATCAATAATATCCTGTATTTAAAAAAATCTAGTACACTTACTTTCTGAACATCCTTCATACAAATTATTTATTGTAAAAGTGTGTTTAAATTTCATCATAATATTTCACCGTATTAATAACCAAGTCGTATAGAAGTTCTTTTGCGTCTATTCCCCACAAAAAATCTAAATGACTGAAATTTTTATAAGGCACTATGTATAAACCGACGAGATTCGGTAGCGCCTTGTATAACAATTTCACATCCTTGTAGTTCGAATTGTAATCTCCTTGACCACAGTATAAATATATGGGAGCATTTATATTTTTCAATTTGTAATCCGGAGGATTAAATCTAAAGTATGTTTGTAAGTTCCTTAGAAAGCCGTGATCATATTGACGGAAGCGTTCAGACTTATACAATTGTAAATAATGAATTAATTGACGAGTTGACGAGCCGGCTGGCGTGTGACTTGCGTACACCGGTAGCATCGTCTACAAAAAAAGGTTGTATTTTTAAATATCTTCAATTTGATACACACGGTAAAAGTATTAATTCAATCTCACTTTATTCAGTTGTCCTGGATCATAGCCACTCGCTAGAAATATTATATTTGTGCAGACGACTGAAAGTAACTGATTCTTCATCGCATACTGAAAGAGCTAGAACTTGCGTTAAGTTGTTGCTCGGTAAAAATTCATCGGCTCCGATTAATGAAGCGAGTGTCTTTAAATAAATATTATGATCAATGCTTATATGTAAAATTTAAATTTAGTATTTTTTGTATTTTTACTCACATTCAGATCGTGCTCAAATGGTGACAACGTTTTGAGGATGGGAGAATCGGCGTTGCCCAGAAAAGCTATAGGCGATAATGCTTGCATGAGTTTTATTTTTTTGTTATATTCGGGTTTTTCAGATGCCATCACGAAGAATGACGTTGTGCCTTGTGAGAATCCGATGTATTGCAGCATGAGTTTCTCCGTCCAGCGCAATATGTAATCGATCATCGCCGGGATGTCGTATATTCCTATTTCGTGCCAGCTGAATTTCCAATATTCTGGATCGCGTTCGCGATTGAATTTTATGTGTTTGCTGGAATATATATTGCCACGAGCGTTTCCCATCCACACGTCATATCCTTCGTCGGCCAATAGATATCCTTAAAAATTGTAATCGATAACGCTGTGTCAGATATAAAAAAATAAATGATGGAATTCTAATTATGAATACCTAGAGATTTTTCTGGTCCGTTTATAATCCAATCGGCAGACGACATCAGTAAACCGTGCATCAATAATATCGGAGTACGCGTCTTAGAAATATTAACTTGTCCGTATGGAATACGGTGCAATATAAGAAGGTAACCGTCATCAGTTCGTACCTCGTGTTTTTCCACTGGATATCCATATTTTGCTATTAAATCTGGCTGTTATACGAACACGCGTTAAAATAAATATAGACGCTAAAATTAAGTTACTGTTAATTTGTATATTTTATTTATGAATTTTCATTCGATATTATAATTAAGATACTCACTGTCTCTAATAATGCATCTTCTATAATTTCACTATCCAATTGCCTATTCTGTGAATACAAATCTCTCAAGAACTCTTTGTCGGTATCTGAATACGCGTTTAATTGATCGACGAGGAGAAGAGTGAAAAATATGATCGAGTGCATTTCAATGATGTGTAATCACAATAGTTTAAATTCAAATCAGAATTTGAAATATTTGCAGCGCAGTTTTAATGCACAAATCAATAACGTGTTTTTTATTTGCTGCTTGTAAAACGCAATCGATCAGTCTTATTCAAACTAAATTTTATGAATCGTTTATTATCAAATCAATATATTGGGTATTTTTATCAAATCGCAGCACAAAAGACATGCGTTAACCGTTGTAATTTTGTATTATTTAATTAATTCCATGGCATTTATGTTTAATGTTTAAAATTTCATGTTTTGGTTGTTATATCCCAAGCAAAAAATCTTTAGAAACCATTGCAATAATAAAGTAATGCTAATTTATTACTAAAAAGCATATTTTATGTATCATAAAAACGCATGTATTTCATAGTTTATACAATCAATAAAATTATAATTCAATCTGGAATAATTTTTTATCAGTTCAAAATATATATGTTAATTTATTTATAAATATAAGATGTTAATCGAAAGCGGCTATCAAGTTTATAACTCTGTTATAGATGAGTGTTCGAGCGTCTATTCCCCACACAAAGTCCAAATGAGCAAACGTAGCCTGGGGTACTCTGAATTTACCGATCGGATTGCCGAGCTCCTTGAATAGTGTATCCACATCTTTGGGATCTACGAGCCAGTCGTTGTCCGAATAATGCAAGAACACCGGTGCCGTTACGTGTCCTAGATTATAGCTCGGTGGCCACCACGTTCCGTAGACGTACGGATTCAAGCCAGATTCCAAAGTCATACAATCTGAATCTCCGGGATAAGTACGACTGTCCGTAGTGAACCATCTGACGACTGGCCGCACCGGCTGGTGTATGACTCATATAAACTGGTAACATAGTCTATACAAAAATATCTTCAATCAGTCATTGTAATACAAATTTGACTTAATTCAAATCTACAACTGAATTAAAAAATGGATCTTACGTAGTTAAGTTGATCTGGATTATAACCGCATAATAAAAATATGGAATTGGCGCAAACTTCTTGCATTGCTGAACCGTCGCTGCATAATAAATGAGCAGCAATTGTCATGAATTCAGTATTTGGATAGAATTCATTAACTCCAATCAACGAGGTGAGAGCCTTAAATATTTAATAAACGTTAGAAAAATCATCAAATACAAATATAATAATGAATTATTAAAATAATACATACTTCTACGGTGTTAACAGTGGGTGCTAAGAATTTAAAGAGTGGACTTTGTAGATTGTGCATGTAAGCAGCTGGTGCAAGAGCATGCATGGATTTTATTTTAGCGTTGTATGATCTTTCTCTTGCTCCCATTACAAAGAAGGATGTCGTGCCTTGAGAATGACCAACGTAGTGAAGTTGCGACCTGTTTGTCTCCTTGAGAACATAATCGATCATAGCTGGGAGATCAGTTGTTCCAATTTCATGCCAGCTGAACTTCCAGAAGCTCGCATCCTTATCCGGATCTAAAGTGGCGTGTTTTCTAGAATAAAAAGTGCCTCGGGCGTTGCCCATCCAAACGTCGTAGCCCTCATCGGCCAAAATGTATCCTGTAATATAAAAACATTAATATCTAAATATACATAAAAATAAACGATTGATCAACGGAATATACATACCCAATCCCTTCGACGGTCCATTTATAATCCAATCAGTAGACGACATAAGAAGTCCATGCATGAGGAATACCGGTGAGCGGTTTTCATTTGACTTTCCGCTGATTCTTCCACCTGGAATTCTATGCACATCCAGAAGGTATCCATCTTTAGTTCTTACCTCATGGGTCTCTACTGGATATCCATATTTTGTTATCAATCCGACCTTTTTAAAAAAGCTCACAATTAACGCCGCACAAGAATATATTTCAACGTTACAATCAATTTATTATCATTTTTCTTACCACATCTAGAAGTGAATCCTCCAAAATGTCTGGATCTATTTGTTTTTTCCTCTCATTCTGATAATTTTGAAAGGAATTCATCACCGTGAGGTGACGAATGACCTCTTCGCTAACGCCAAAACGCTCAAAAATATGAGCAATCTCATTTTCCTGCTGACAAACGTTATCAAACAGACATGTTTCCTTTATATACGACGAGGCTAATCACAAAGATCAACCCGAAGATCCCAAGTAAACATATTCCAAGACAATCACAGTTTGATTACAAGCGATTTTTAATGTAGCCCATATCAATATCATCTACTTTTCATACCGTATATTTTTTTAATTCAACATTATAAGCATCTAAACATTTGTAATTAATACATTTGATTTAAATAATGTTCCTGTAAACGATGAAGATTTATATTGAAGATTTTAGAGGTTTCATTGTGTGATTTTTCTGAAAATAATATCCGCTGATATTTAGATGCCGTTTATTTATATTAGGCACTATGTTGATCTGAATAGATGTTAATAAATTAGGAAAAATATTAAAAAAACAAACAAATAGATATATCTAAATGATTTTTGAGCAATCGCTCAAGCAATCTAACTGAGATGTAATCTAATTTGAACAAAAAACATGTACAAATTAAGTTGATATCAGCGGCTTTCTCTTGTTAGGATCCACAAATAGAGTATATTGTTTGATATTATATTGAAATCGAGATTATCACCTACGTAATACGTTGTTATTGGTTTTTGTTTACTAGATCTAGGAAGATATGTGACTGTTATACAAGCCCAAAAGGTTGGGTTCTTCGAAAAAACTAATAATCATCTAATGTTTGACGTCATCATGACGACGTCACACACGATGCAGCTACTATATAAAAGAAGGAATCTATCCATTTGAATTTTTTTTAAGTATAATTCTTTGGTATGTAACAATTTTTTGTGTTGCTAGATATTATGCTAAAAATGTATATATCAGTATCAAATTTACAAAATTTCAAACTGGATTTAATATCAAGTAAGTGAGAGGATCATCTTGCTGTGCTTATAGGTGCGATGGTCATCTAGAAAGTAAAGGGAATCCTAAAGGTCAATGCGTTTGTCAGCCATTTTGTTTGGTCACAGTAAATTCTTCCGTTGGAGACGTCGTCACGCGCTCTCGTCCGTTTTTTGACTTTGCAGAACAATACTGCCGCGAATATTTATCGGAAGCTCGTGGAAGCTTATGGTAGTTATGTGAAGTGGTAATCACGAAGTGGGTTAGGTTAGGTTGGTTACGAGAAGTTACGTACGAGATGGGTGTCCAGAATGCCCACACCGTGGATTTTTGGATCGTTTTGCACATGAGGGAGAAGCTTTTCTGGACTCCATCGTGATCGGAGATGAGACGTGGATATGTCACTACACTTCAGAATCTAAAAGACAATACAAAAGGAGCTGGTGGTGTAGATCTACGACACTGGCATACAAAAGCTAGTGCTCCGACTACAGAAATGTCTCGATCTCGATGGTGATTACGTTGAAAAATAGTTTAACATATTTGTGAAGTATCCTGTGAATCACAATTAAACAAAGATACAGATAAAAGACAGCGACTAACGAGAGTGCAGTGGTCTTTAGATACGACCCTATTGCTGGCGATGCTGTGCAGTCTGTCCTGGGATTTCCCGGACTAGCCACACAGAGAGTGTCTCCCACTGATCTTTAATCCTACAGGAAACGCTACGCGTAGGGCATCCAGTTGCCCATCGCTTTTGCTCCACGCCCTCCAGAGGAGACAAGGTTTCCGCAAGAAGACCAGCTTCAGACTACGTGCACCCGAAGGTGAATTGGAGAAGGAAAGACAAAGTTCAATCTAAATTCAAGGGAACTACTAACGCAGGTTCACTACCACTACGATTCCAACCTCAGTTTGAAGAGAGCTGAAGCAGATGACTGACTGCAAGGGCTACTCCTTCCCCATGGTGCTCAGATCGATTCGGTCATTTGTAGTACCTAGCCATGGAGATAGATCGCTATTCAAGCAGCCTAAAGCTGTTTTCTCGTGTATGCATTGTTGAGGGTAATAGTTGATGCCTTTAACACAGACTCCACGTAATTTGCTGGCAATCATGATAGGATGCATCAGAGAAGGGCAGGTGAAATCCCACTCTCCTGCCTGACGTAAGGAAGTGGAGTGAAATAAGGCATGGACAACTGATTCAGCTTCTCAGCGGGTAGGTTGCTTTGGAGCCTATTTGAAATGCTGCGGCGGATGATGCGGAGCATGCGATGTTTGAACGCGAAGCATGGAAGGAAGAGCGAGGAATACTTCGCGCCTCCATATGCGATGAAAGAGTGTCGAAGGAAGGAATGATGGATTCGATGCTAGAGAACGAAGAAGATTGGATGACCCGAGGGAACTTCGGCTCCAAGGTGATCGCATCCAAAGAGGACGACGGCTCAAATGAGAGACACCGCGTAAATGGTAAGTAAATGAGGTAAGTGAAGAGGGCCCACAGAGCCAAGATGTCGTGTCTGGCAAATGCCTAACAGTCAGGTCGGGCACGACAAAACTCCACCAAGTTCTGTAATCAGCAGTTCCACATATCCCTTTATGGGTACACAGCATCTCTAAACTCATGTTATCTGGGTTACCCCAGCAGCGTTTAATGAGCAAGCCGACGAGGCTACTTTCGTGCACCTCTACTCCACATCATTACTCCAGGGGTTCAATCATTGTCCACGGGCTTAGGATTGCCTCCCCCCACCCCTCTGGGGTTTTATGGGTGGGCATCATGTCTAACACCCACCCGGATTCAATTAAATACAAGCATTTTTCGATCCTACATAAATGTTGTGTATTACTTTCTGGATGACCGTCGTAAATCCCCCATTGCTTATTTATTTTCGTATCCAGTTATACAGCCAATGAAAATTTATTTTAGCTTTAAATCTGAGCTAAATTGCTTATTTCTAGTAATAATTGGTTGGCGAGAGTTCGTGAGGCACCCCAAACGCATTGATAAAATTATATTTATTCTGCATTCTTTTGATGTTCATATAGAGTTGTAAAAATATATTCTGGAGAATTATGTATGTCTGTCTGTTCAGCATATTTAGATTTTTTTAATCCCGTGGGATTTGGTATGCCAATATTAATTCTAGAGATATTAAATAAATTGTATGTTATCGATCAATCTTTTACATGCTTCGCGATTTTTTTTGCGCGATTTCGATCTATTGTCAAAAATTCGGTGCGATTAATTTGTCGTTATCTATTATGTGTTTGAGGCAAATTATGTTTAGTATTTGTGCTAAAAATACTGGATAATGATAAAGAAACAAGCAAAAAATGCACGATCAGATATTATCAATAACGCCCATTTATTCTGATTATGTTTTTTACCATCGGTGTCATACCCGCCTCTTTTCATACATCCCCAAGTCTTGATTTACGCGGTGTTTCAGTTGGGATTTAAATGAAATAAAATTTGCTGTATAAAAATATTTTTATTTGAAGGATTGAATTTTTGGGCAAATATTATATTAAAATATTTAAACATTTTGCAATAGATTTTTTTTTAAATAAATATATTTATTATAAATGATATTAAAAGTATAAGAATATTATTTGATGTCTCGTATTAATATAATACACATTGTTTAACGTGTGGCTTTCAAGATCGTATTGGCGTTGATGTTAAGCATTTAATCGAATGCCCCAATGAGGTTGATAACTCTGTTATAGATGAGGGTTCTGGCGTCAATGCCCCATACGAAGTCCAAGTGATTGAAGGAAGCCATTGGGACTCTGAATTTACCGACTGCATTGCCAAGTTCTTTGAACAGTTGATCAACATCTACGGGTTCTGCAAGCCAATCGTTGTCGCTGTAATGCAAGAAAACTGGAGCCTGGACGTTCCTCAGCTGGTATGCTGGAGGTCTCATGTTTCCATGGATGATGGGATTGGAGATGATTCCATGATCGTATTGCCTGAAGCGCTTGGAATTGTGCAATTGTCCATAGTGGACAAGCTGTCTGCTGGATGCTCCAGCTGGAGTGTGACTCATGTAGACTGGTAACATTGTCTGCATACAAATAATCATCATGTTAATATATGTCATCAGCTTTAATAATGATGCTTAATATATTAAAACTTACGTTGTTGAGTTGTTCAGGGTTGAATCCACAGATTAAGAACAAGAAGTTGGAGCAGACTGGTTGCATTACTGAATCATCACCGCACAACAAATGAGCTGCTAAGGTCATCAAATCATTGCTTGGCAAGAATTCGTTCATTCCCAACAAGGAAAAGATGAACTAAAACAAATCCAAAACGATTATTAAAAATATATTCACTCGCTTGAAGCTGAACATGTCTAAGTTGATCACAAAAATTGCTTACATCCAAGCTGTTTGACATTGGTGCCAACATTCTGACGAGAGGACTCTTGAGATTTCCCATGTAAGCAACTGGTGCTAATGCGTGCATAGATTTGATTTTCTGGTTGTATTCACGCCTGTTTGATCCCATTACGAAGAATGAGGTAGTTCCTTGGGAGTGACCAACGTAATGCAATTGTTGCCTGTTTGTCTGCTGGAGGACATAGTCGATCATGGCTGGAAGATCATAATAACCGATTTCATGCCAGCTGAATCTCCAGAATTTGTTATCTCTGTCGGGATTCATAGTTGCGTGCTTCCTGGAATAGGTATTACCACGGGCATTGCCCATCCAAACATCATAACCGGCATCGGCCAAAAGATATCCTGAAAAAATGGATTCAAATCTTACATTCACATCGAATTTCTCCCAATTTAAATTTGTCAATACATACCCAAAGCTCTTTCTGGTCCATTCAAGATCCAATCTGCAGACGATTGAAGAAGACCGTGCATGAGGAATACTGGTGATCGACTTCCATCTTTACCGTCCTTTCCATTGATCCTACCGCCTGGGATGCGATGAACATCCAAAAGGTATCCATCTGAAGTCCTTACCTCGTGAGTCTCTACTGGGTATCCATATTTTTTAATCAATCCAACCTGTCCACGAATTTAAATTATGAATCTGCCCAAACTTCAATTAGACGATCGAAAAACGCAATGATCACTCACCACGTCCAAGAGCGAATCCTCGATGATATTTTTCGGGATTGCTGCACGCTCCTCCTCCGTTAATGTATTGAGATAATGATTTTGATAAGGATTGAAGTTGGCTTTCGCCAACGCCAAGACGCTTAAGAATATGAAGAATTTCATCATTTACCTGACGAATCCAACTCAAACCTTATCGTGCAAAAATTGTTGCTTTATATACATCTGGGGACTGTAATCGGTCAGATAAATTCAATTACTTCAAGTAGCGCATGTACCAAAATACAGATGATTTCGATCAATTAATAAAATAGATATTATGTATTTGAATTTTTAAACAACACTATGAAAAAGTGAATAGGAGTTGAAAGATCAACGACATTGAACTTATGTTCTCCGATGAAAATATATTCTAGATCATGCAAATGCATTGGGTTGAGGAAAAAATCTTACAATAATTTAAATCAGCGAGTGCTCATGAAAAACCGATGGACCCACTGAGATCATATTTTGACTCGAAAGATCGTGGAAATTTGGAATTCTGTCTGAAATATTATATTTTTTGTACACACTGCACATTTCATCTGTAACATCTCAAATGGTATATTTAGATTGTTTCTGAATGATAACTACTTATTTTCGTTGCTAAATATTTTCTCAGATGGTCATCGTATCTGCAAAAGCTGCTAGATGAATCGAGAGCGATAACATTCTACAATTAATTGATTTCGTATCGATTATAATGATCAATCAAAGACAATTGATAACCGATCTGTAATATTGATTTTTACGGCGCAATTATTCGTTTTTATTGTGCTTGACTGATACGATATTTTTTCTTTGTTGTTTCATCCATCCAACAATGATTTCCTAAGTCGTTTCAGTGCAGTGTTGGGTTAAACCACATGCAAAATAAGCAAAGGCTTATCCGTCCTTAAGAAATCCGTCTTTTCTATCAAAAACTTATTCAAGTAATGGTTCAAAATGTCCACGCGTTAATTGCCGACGAAGATCTTTTGGTTATTTTAGTTTATGTCTTATGATAGCGCTTCTAACATGTCTTTTTTTTCCGTAAGGAGGGGTAATGGTTTAACCACATTGCCGGGTCCGTACCCGACAGTAGTGTGAGGCTACGGAGATGCTACTCACTAAAACTCCTCCATATTCACTGCTGCCACCCGGCTACTAGCGTATTGCGGCAAGTATTTGTTCTCCTGGATGTGGCCTGTGTGTCTGTTAGGAGGATGCTGCTATTGTTGGTTGTCTTGTACGTTCAGCATCCTCCTTCAGCTGCATAGCGCACGCCATGCATTTTCACCATGCATTACATGCCTTAGCATCCGTTAAAATTGAAGGTACCATATTGCTAGGGGAGAGCAAACTGACTCCCAGCTCCTCCCGTAGGATGTCCCTTTCGGTGCTCCATGCTGGGCAGACAAATGTCGTGTGTGCAGCATCGTCGTACTCCGCTCCGCATTGGTGGCACTCCGGGTCGGTATTTTTGCCTATTTCGTGTAGGTAACTACAAAAACACCCGTGCCCGGTGAGGACCTGGGTCAAGTGGTAGCACAGTTGACCGTGCTTTATGGCTACCCAGGTTCTGAGGTTTGGTATTAGCTCGTGCGTCCACCGACCTTTAGCGGAGTTGTCCCATCGGGACTGCCAAGTCGTCATGTTGCTTTGCTTAGCGTTATTATTGTCTTCACTTTTGAATTTTGATAACGCGTGGTGGGACACAATCCTTGCAAGACAGATCCTATTCAACTTAGTGACCCTAATAAAGTCATATTTTGCGAATCGATGTGTAATCACCGAAGCTGGCGACGAAATCATTGCCAGACAACTGAGCATGGGCTGCCCTTAGGGTTCCGTACTGGGAGCGATCTTGTGGAACGTTCTGCTGGATTAAATGCTAAGTCTTTCGTCCGGCTGGCTAGTGATGACCTGGAGAGGATCAGCGAATGGAGTCGATTGAACAGATTAACGTTCTCGGCATCTAAGTCGTAGTATCTTCTCCTCAATGGTCAGCTGTTGCGACCTCCAAGTATACACATGAACGGCTGTTGGGTAAAATTCCTGAAATCGGTCCTATATTTGGGGATCACCCTGGACGAGTTGTGGGATTTTGTGGCGTACGCCCGCCTCGCGACAAAGATGGCCGTGGATGCCTTTGGGAAGAACCATCGTGTAAGCGTCCAGCTGATACAGTGTATCCTGCTGAGTGACCAGCGCTCGCCTCCCATCTTAACGACTAAGGCATATATAATGGAGTCCAGCGATTGCCTGCTGATGTTGGTCCAGCGTGCTGTTACTAGACCTTGAGGTTCAATGTCGGGATGCCTCAAATGCACTTGACGAGGCTTTAGTTAGTTGACAGGAAGGTGGTCTGCGTCGGTCGTTAGTCGCCACCTCTCAAATGTCTTCCCCTCGGTCAGGCACCGCATGAGATGTCACTGGGTCATCCTGGATCACTGGACGTCTCAGTTTCTCACAGGACAGGATTTAGGGCCCCGTTGGTTAGGTTTGGACTTTCAACAACTTCCAAGTGTCCATCCATGAGATCTATTCATGGACGTAGATCATGTTCTGTGGACATATCTAGGCATGGAAAATACATCTCCAGGGCTTTCTACGATCTCCATCGGGTCGTAGAACCCTCAAGCCTAGCCTAAGAATTTCAAAGTTAAATTAGAATATTTAGTTAGCTTCTCCCTGTGCTGAAAGCAAGTAGCCGCAAGAAGTAGAGAAGGAGCGTGTCTTTGCAGACGTGGAATTTTAAATTCACGATTTTGCATCATACTGTACACTACAATCCGCGTGCCTCGTCATCGTCGCCAGTATCAATATAAATGACATATTAGATAATTCAATATTCGAGGACTGAGAACTGCCCCCTTTCAGCCGATTGTCGTCAAGGATAATGATATGCAGCACCCCGGTGCTTCTAATGACTCCCACTGCTGTCTCCGCGGCCGAACAAGGTGACAGTTGGGTGACTATCACAGCGGCGAAGGCAACGAAATGTAGAAATAGAATTTTTATGTTGAATTATTAGATTGAGATTTGCTGAATATATATAGAGAGAGCAAAGCTCTACAAAACGAGGATGTGAACTTAAAAACTTGTGCAGATCTGCATGCATCATTAGTTGAACAACAGCGCATTTTACGAGATAAATTCGAAAAAGACGAAAAGGAAATGTTTGCTGATAATGAAATCCAATGATCCAGATACACCACAATTATTACCAAACGTCAGAAATAAATTTAATATCAGCATGTCAGATGCACCATATAATATGACTTCATCACCTATTAACATTGGTGTCAGAACCTGATTAATGCTTACCCAGATAACTTTAACACTAAGTTTTTGGCTAGAATTTAGCAATTTTTTAAACTTGTATGTACGTCATAAGTATTTTGCCATTCGATTCTCGAGATACGCGGTTTCCTATTACGATTTTATTATTACGCGGTATGTAGCCAAAAAATAGCCTAATTTTTCAATAGTCTTAATCCGGCCCTACTTCGGTGCTTTCATGTATGTCCATCTCTTTAAAAAAATAGTTAAGGATCTCATTTTATCACTTGTATTCAATTTGTTGAGCGTTAAAATTATCTCGAATACAGCACACCAAAGTGATATTGATCTATCAATACATCAAAAATTTCTCATTTCAGAATAACCTTTGTAAGAAGCCAACGATAAGATCCTTTATTCACTTTATAAAAAAACATTATAACATATTGTGCAATACTTACGATATCATCATTATATAATAATTGCACATAATACATTGTAAAACAAAGACATAGGAGAATAGAGAGCATCAGGTTATCAATAGCATTGTTTATTTTTGAATATTTATTACATGGGTCATCAGGATGAAAATGAGGACAAACTTGTTGATCTTCCACATTCTATTGAGTTTTGCCTGGATAAAATTCTATGATTCGATGGACTGAGCATCTAGACAATGAGAAGTTCATTCAGTCCATTCATTCCTTATAGTGCTTATAAATTTTAGGGAACCTCAAAAAGTTTTTGATCCTCCGCATAATTTAATGAATTCCAGAAAAAGTCGCCACTGCATAGAGCGAATTAAAATGGGTTTTATTTAATGACCACACATTATTCGTCATAAAATTCGGATTTCTTTTGTGATAATTATTGGCTTTTGTGATAACTGGGGGTTAAGCGTATAAGCCAAATATCACTGAGGACTTAAGAAAAAATAAATGATTCGTCATAATAAAATTATAAAATATAGCCAATTGGAAGATTAAAAGAAGGAGATATACATTAATACATGATTGATGCTATTGACATCGATTATCATATTTATATATGGCATATATTATATATAGTAACGTGGGCGTTCTCAGGGCAGAATCCCCAGGCCGCTTCCCGCTCCTGTGTTCTCCGAGACAGTAGAGCTTGCACGCGGGTTCGTTTGGTTATCGGGTCGTGCGGAGCCGAGCGATGGGATGGAAGTGGTCGAGTTATGATTGAAATACTTGTCATCTTCACTATTTTATTTATTTACGAGGAGAGACAGAAGATGTCACTGTTAATCTGGTGAATTGAATCTGCACAGATTAACAGTGTCATTCCATGGATGGCATTTCGCTCACACTACAGTATAAATATTATAAGAATTTTCGCAAGATGTCGCCATGATTTTATTTATAAATGTTGTATAAATAAAAATAATAAAATCACCACAGGGCTGATGGCACCATCTTTGAATTATCTTCCAAATTTAAATCCAGAAATATGATTCATTCCAGAAATCGAATTTTTAACTGATTTTAATGCACTTTTTTTGTAATAATTTCGAGAAAATATCTTTTTAGGGGTACAACAGTAGGGTTATATTAAAGGCCATCATATTTGGAAAAATTGGAGATAGAACACGACGTTTCAATATCTTTAATTTTCCATTTAAAATGCAATACATCATCAATTAATAATTTTCTAAATCTTGGCCTGCTGCTCATGAATATGAATAGGATTTTCTCTTCAGTAATTAAGACTACTTACTTAGAAAGAATTAAATTTATTTTCTTTTCGAAAATGAATACATTTATTGAAATTGAATGATATATAATATAAGGGAAAAATATAAATATGAAAAAACATTGATTTTTATATATAAGATCTACTGTAGGCTAATTGTACTATATCTATATTATTTAAAAAAGTGGAAACCATAATTTGGCAAAGATTTGTTGCAATCGAATGAACGGTATGGCAGCGTATAAAATACGAACAAACAAATATTTTTTTTTTTGTATATTAGACTGTACCTATGTTATTCGCGCAATCTTTAGCAATAAGTGGACGAAGTTTTTTCGCAATCTGAGGAACGGTATGATAGCGAATTATATACGAACAAAGAATGATTCGTTTTTATATATAAAATCATTTTTTGGCTATTATTGAATCATCCTAACGTTTTGCTCCAATTTTTAAGTGAATATCACTTTTTAATACTATATTTTTAAGATAACCTCTTGCACTCTGACTGATTAATGGCAACGAGACAATATTGTTTTGATTCATACAATAAGATTGTATAGCATTCATAAAAAAAATCTTATTGGAGTACTTGAAATTGCTTTTATGGTATATTCAAACAATCTGATTACGCTATGGTAATTAAGCGGGTCAATCGTACTCAAGTTATGACCTGAGTAAGTCCTTATTATCTGAAAGCCATTCGTTGCTCAATTATTAATTTTTGAGAACTGAAACTATGTTGTACAACTTTAACCACGTCTACCGAAGCCCTAGCCACCTTATACAGAAAAAAGACGACGTTTATTTAACAATAATTAACGTGAACTAGTTGTAGACAAAAAAGCAGCTTTGTAGATTTTAATTTAATGCCAGTATATACAATTATTCAGGTTTCGAAAATTATACTGTTACTTTTTTAAACATAAAATTTAATTAGCTAACAATCATGCAGATTTATAATTTAAAAAAATACACGTTTTAATACTTTGTTTTCTTGTTTTCACGATTTTGGTTTTGGTTTATATTGATGATTGGTAATATTTTGTTCTCTGGCGCATATGCTGCTCAATTGATGCGCCCGGTTTTTCAAATGTTGAAAGCGCCATAGATGATTCATTGGAAGCACAGTCCACAGATACATTTTGTTGATGGATATTCAATCAATCATACAATTTAATCGTTTCGATTATGCGATCATATAGAAGCGATTTGGCATCTTTCGCCCATAAGAAGTCTAAATGTGTGAAGGTATCCCAGGGCACCCTGTACAATCCGATCGTATTTGGAAATTCTTCAAGCAAATTGATAACGTCATCACCATCAGCAAATACGTCGTTATCGCCGTAATACAGAGCAACTGGTACCGTGACACGATCCAACTTATACTCTGGAGGAGTTGAACTATTGTAAGCCTGCTGATTCCCATAACGGCCATGGTCAAACTGCCTGAATTTTCCAGAATGGTAAACTTGAATGAAGTGTGTCTGCTGACGACTGGCAGCTCCTGCTGGAATATGGCTCATATAAATTGGGAGCTTTTCCTAAAAAAAAAAGAAAAACAATAATCATTCAGTATATTATCACAGTCATTTGTTTAAGATGAGGTTCAAATTGTTTATACCATATCGATCTGGCTAAAACCACCACCACTCATAGAATATAGAAGTAATTTGCAAAATAAGAAATATGGCGATTCTTCGACGCATACATTGTAAGCGAATGCGACTGTTAAATTACTCCTCGGAAGAAGTTCTGCTTTGCCAGTCATATCTAAAATGAGCTAAAAAAGTGCAAAATATATCATAAATTAAATGCGAATGTATATTCTATGTTTATAGTTTAGACTGCAATAGTTAATTTTGACGATTTTGCTCTGCTATATAATTTTAATCTGCAGTAAAGAGTGTTTTATCAAATAATTCCATGGTTTTTAGCTTTCCTGCATCATGACTTCCTATTATATATCCTACTTATGTATACGTTTGTTAATATTAAGGCGCTGCATAAGTTTTTGCTCCTAATTTTCCTTGTTATGTTATGGCATTTTTCCAATATTTTTATACGTATCAAAACCTATTAAAACTCATTTACGTCATTGTGTGCTATCTGAGAATAGAGCTGTAAGGATTTGATCTAGATCCTTATCTCAACTCAATCGGAAAATTGCAATGGGCCGAAAGAAGCTGTATTATAAAAGCTCAGAATTAAAAAAAAATGAGTGGATCCTGATTAACTAATAATATCCACTCCAAACATCTACATTAATTACAAAAGATTATTATAATGGATTTGGTGGATTTGAAAGAATTCATTTTTTCAAGACAAATAGTTATCACGGTGAGTTAGATCTTGAATTTATATTGACTGTACAAAACGTTTTGATTGTGCCAACTTATTTGGAAGATGGATGTGTTTCAGAACAATCGATTTGATTCAGATTTAGCCTGATTTTCTGCATCTAAATAAATATTGACACGTTTAATAGTACTGGTAATATAAGCATTAATAGTGCAAATTTGCTTGAGAATAACTGATTTGCAACAATAATATATAAATTAATTAAAAGCAATGATGATTTTGCCATTCACTCATAGATCATATCCTGTCTAAAATATTCAGATAAATTTATCCTGAATAACTGTGGAAGACAATGGGAAATAATATATTGAACTAAAGAGAAAATGTCACAGAAAATTGAAAGAATATACATTAGACATAGTAGAAAGAAGATGATATTGGACAACAATAAATATGATTTTTATCTTGGATGAGGACGTTCTTTAATATCTTTCCTATTTATTTAACTTGACCCTAGCAGATTAGCGATTTTTCTACAAAGTATTTACTCTCAATACTTCAAACACAAGAATAGATGCAAACTATTTCATATCGCGAATACATTCAATTACATTTTTTAAAATGGAGAAAGATTTATGCATCCTTCTTATAAATCTATCTATGTATTTTTCTCTTATTAACATTTTAATAACACAATATCTTTAAGTCAGATATAGCTTGAAAAATTAAATCGATTACATTTGGCTGTTAGACTCTTATCCTCCCAAAACATTATTCTGATGAAAATTGATATAATTGTTCAGCTTATAACTACTCTGATTAAAAAATACTGCAGCAGAGTCAAAATCAATCAAGAAAAACCATCACACATTATTTTATAAATCATTTTAAGTGACTTACATCGATTAAACCTGTAAATATACCAAAATAGCGAACACCCAAACTCTTTGGATGATTGCAATGAACGACGGGTGCTAGTGCTTGAAAAGATTTGATTTTAGCATTGTATTCTGGTTTTTCTGAGCACATAACGACGAACGAAACTGATCCTTGAGAATGTCCTATATATTGCAATTTTTCTTCCATGGTATTGTTGAGGATGTAATCGATCATCGCTGGAAGATCGTACATTCCCACTTCATGAAATGTGAATTTCCAAAATTGCTGTCCTTTGGGATCCAAATTAATATGCCCTCGAGAGTAAAAATTGCCTCGAGTGTTTCCCATCCAGACATCATAGCCTTCATCAGCTAAAATATAACCTGAAAAAAAATATATATTGAGATTAGACAGATTAGATTAGATAAAATCAAACAAACAATGCCTTAAGACTCGCAATTAATCTTAGAAGATCGACGTACATGATTTAGATAATTTAATCTGTTTAAGGTATACGAATAAAATTATGATATTTAGGTAAAATCTAAAATATACAAAACTTACCAAGTCCTTTACCAGGGCCGTTAATAATGTAATCATCCGAAGAACATTGATATCCATGCACCAATAACACTGGACCGCGACTTTTCGACTCCTTTGATTTTCCGCTTGGAATTCGATGCATCGTCAATAAATAGCCATCTTCAGTCTGCACTTCATGGGATTCAACGGGATATCCATATTTAGTCAACAAGCCGACCTATTTCAAACAATCGTGTAAAATATACTGTCGTTTGGATACAGACATTATAGATCCATTGATAATTAACAGCATCCAAATAGGCATCTTCGTCGATTGCTCTCTTCTCTTGTGGTTCTTTGTTATTTAAATATACGCCAATAGCAGCGATAACCAACACGCTCCAAAATACCACGTACTTTGTCATACCGCGTTTCGCTTGCTACTCGTAAATAAGCGTGATAAATCATATATATATATATAAATAATAGTGTATTTCAGATAATGAACCAAATCCATCCATTATGTAACTAATGCATTCTGAACATGTCTGGAAGATAAGATAAAACTGTTGTTTAATTGCGTTTTGCTACAGTAACTTAAGCTTTTTATTTTAATCATTTGAAAAAAAGCGCAATACAGTAGAATTTCGATTATCCGGAATATGGTATAAAAGTAGTTCGGATAAAAAAAACCCGGATAATCGAAAATAATCATAATTTACAGGGAAAGTTTGTCTACTTTTTATTTAAATACACATACACATATAATGATGGGCCGGTTGGCAACCGTTGTTATCGGTCGTGATTTTGTGTGCTCCGCTCATCTGCTCTGTTTTTGAGTAAATAGTGCTTTTCGCGTCAATATCTATATCGGACTGTGTCGGCAACCGTTTTTTGTGCCACCCTGTAAAAGCGCGGGCCTGAAACTGATTATTAAAAGCCTTTTCGGCAACATTATTGATGTACATTTGTATCGTACCAAGTTGGCTTTTGTTTTTATTTATTTGAATTTTGAAAAAAATCGAAAATCGTATAATTTTAATTTATTAATTTACTTTTATATTATTATAATTGATTCATACGCTCTGACGAAACGCCGACTACACTTATATGTAAAATTCGCGAGTGACACCGAAAAACATTGTTTTTGTGCATATTATATCTGCACAAAAAATGGAACATCTCATCCGCATCACTTGAGATGAACTGCAACAAGGACAATAACGCAAGTAAGACATAAAAATCCAAGCTTTCAAGGTAAGTGAATTAACAAATACTCGCACACATCAGCTTTCTATTGTCACATAAACGTGGGAACACTGGGACCAGAAGACAAACCTGCACTACTAGACTCGCGGTCCGACCGCCAAAGTGCTGTTTCGACTGCTCCCATAATACAGTCTTGACTAGGGAATCCAATCCCGGGATCCCGGATCCCGGGATCCCGGACAGTTTTAGGTACTTAAGAATCCCGGGATTAGAAAACGTAATCCCGAAAATCCCGGGATTGAAATTTTTATCTAACATAAATCGTACACCTCACCAACACGATGAAGGCTACTAAATCGAGACATTCCCGACGAAATCTGGACGCTTGGAAACAGTGGCGTAATTACTAACTGGCGAACTTAGGCGACGCATAGGAGCAGTGACTGTATAATCTATGTATACATATATAGCGTACATGCATGTTTTTAAAATTGTTATAGTAACATTTCCCTACCGGTGATGTATTTACTACACTTCAACTCTAATAATGGAAATATCGATATGAAATATAATAGATACGGGCTTCAAAATTTTTGTATTCCTCCATAATATAATTACGAATCACATCAAAGTATTATAGTATATAAGTATTCATTTGCAGCGACGGAAATAAATAATTTGTCGGGAAATCGGGAATTTTGCGATTTTTAGTCCGTGTCTCAGCAGATATGAATTTTATCAGTCACATTGATGGTGTTATACGAAAATGAGGGCTCACTCGATCATCAACTCGAACTAGCATTTAAATATCTGATGACGATACCTCCAACGAGTGTGGAAGCTGAGCGTGCATTTTCAGCAGCAAGTTGTCTGACTTCCAAAATCAGATCCAGACTAAATGACAAAACACTAATGTTTAATGTTAATGTTACTTCGGGCATATTTTCAAAACTATATTTGAATTTTTTAGTGTTTTATTTATCTACCTTTGAATTGTATTTTTATCTTTTCTTAAATAAATAAAATTTTTTGGCCTTCAAGCGATTTTTTATATTGAACAAATGGACTTATTAGTAATTTTTGATCAAATTCATCAAGGTAATTTCTTAAAATATTGAAAATCCCAATCCCGGGATCCCGGGACTGGTCCCGGGATTGTCTAATGAAATCCCGAAATCCCGGGATCGAAATTTTGGCTCGGGATTGGATTCCCGTTTGACGTTTTCTAATCCCGGGATTCTTAAGTACCTAAAACTGTCCGGGATCCCGGGATCCGGGATCCCGGGATTGGATTCCCTATTCAGGATACCCGTTGGGTGAACGTTCGAAACAAAACTCGGTGGTAATGCTACCTTCAATATCGAGCGAACGAGGAGGTAAATGTATGATACAGACGAAATGGATGTAACCCCTTCCTGTGAATGGATATTGACGAGGCCCATAGTTCTGCAGTGGACTGTTAGTGGCTGCACTATGATGATGATGATGGTGACACATATAATAAATTATTTTTTATTAAAAAAATCAGTCATTGATTTTGGCTTTAAGCTAGCTCTTCTTTTAGAACAGTGGTTCCTAACCTGGGGGGAATTACCCCCCGAGGGGTAAAACGGCTTTTCGGCGGGGGTAATGACAATATTCATTTTTAGTATGTAGATATAATAATAAAATGACATGAGCGTCATATGGCTTGCACTCTCTTCCAAGAAGTGTCTCACTGTGTTCTGATGCCTTTCTAGTAATCCTTCTCGCAAGGAGAGGAATGAAGAGACGAGAGACAGAGACGATACAGCTTCAATTTACTCGAGCACTAATTTTGCAGGTTTCGCATTTATGACAGTATTTTAAGTGAAATGACTTCTGCTTCTGGAAAAAAGCGCTTGTATAAAGAAGCATTTCCACAATGGGGTTTCACAAATATTGTTGACAGGAATATGGAAAAGCCTCAGTGTGTTATTTGTAATAAAGTTCTTGGTACAAAGAGCATGAAATCAAGCAAACTTAAAGAACATTTCGAGAATGTTCAAGGAGTTGGCTGGTGAAATTTTTAAAGACGAAGATGTGTCAGCCAAAGTAGAATTTCTCAGACTACTCCAGAATAGCATTTTCAAAGAAGTGGAATTTCAAAACTATGACTTCTGTACATTTTGGTGAAAAGTAAGTGCTAAATATCCTATTATAGCTGATAGCTCTAAGAATGTGCGTTGGGTGAAACTAAACCTAACTAAGTTAAGTAAAAAGTAATTTCCCATAGTTTTGTGCAATTTCATGATAAAAAAGGCTATTTGTATGTATTATATATGTTGTTTTTTCAACAAAATTTTGAAGGGGGGTAAAATCAGTTTCTCTGATAGGTTATAGGGGTAACGAGACTAAAAAGGTTAGGAAACACTGTTTTAGAAGCTGCCAAATCGCGAATACTTTTGAGATATATAAGTTGTCCTGAATTACACTCTTCTTGATTCTCAAGCCTTTTCATGGTGACATATTAACACTGAAAAGCTTCAGGATGTGTAGGATCAATATCTTCCCCATCGCAAATCTCTTCTTCGTCTTCTCGACCTTGTTCTTTTGAGGTAAATATTTCTTTAATTATTCCCTACATCACCACTCATATGTTTTATATAATGTATTACTACATTAGGCTTTTTGACGGTAACTTCAATTCCATCTCGTGAAATTCGTTTTACAGGAATCATTCTTGCATTGTTCCAGTTGATCAAGCATATGACAGCCCTCTTGTCCTATGCTAAAACTAACGTATTTCTTTACGGTATGCTACTGTCGATTTCTCGCTGAATTTTATTTTTTTATTTGTCCTGATAAATGCTGCCTATTTGTCAAGATAGTTTCTGTCAGGTAGCATTTCAATTTCAACAATTTTTCAGCCAAGACAAAGCTTCCGAGCTGTGGCATTAAATCATATGGCGAGTGAGAATTACCTCTCGAGCGCAAAGTGTTAAATCGGTTTTACAGGTTATTAATTATTCCAAGGTGCGAATGCAGCAGCTTGCCATTGTTAGTATGCATGGGTGTTATTGACGCTTAGGGGGGTAAGATTTTTGCTATTTGCTAAAGCTAGCGATGGAGGGATGTCATGAAGACACAATGTTTCTTTGTGGTGCTGTGGACCATCATCTCGAAGAGTTGGAGAGTCGAATTAGAATTCCGGGACATCCAGGCTGTAGATCGGTCTGTAAAGTCAATGACTTGAATTCTGACACCAATGAAGACAGACAAAAGGAAAGTTTGGCATTCTACTTATTGACGTCTTACCAATTGCAATATGTGATCATTGCATCAAATACTTGGCGTGACTCCTGGATAATGGACGTCCCGCAGGAGTCCGTTCTGGTAGTAACCCTCTGGAACGTACTCTACAACAGTCTCCTAAACATGGCACTGCCTGGAGGAGCAGAACTCAATGCCTTCGCGAGCGACGTCGCGCTGTTGGTGACGGCTCGACATCCATGGGAAGTGGAGGCGACGGGCAACGAAGCCCTCGCCAGAATTCGAGCGTAGATGCAGGATAATCGCCTGCAGTTGGCGGCCGAGAAAACGGAGGCAATGGTTTGCAGCAGACGGAGAAGATTGAGGGTCAAACAGCTTGTTATTGGAGGACACGATGTGGAAAACAGCAAAACACTAAGATACTTTGAGATCCTCGTGGATAACAAGCTGACCTTTAGCAAACACATAGAATAAGCTACACAGAAGGCGCAGAAGGTGGCCAGCTGTGCCGTGCAGAAGACGTACCATAAACGAGGTAATACACTCGATCCTTCTGTACGGAGCCCCGATGTGGCACGAGTTGAACAGAAAGAAGCTCGCCAGGGTCCAGCGACAGGGAGCGCTCCGAGTCACCGCAGCGTACATGACCCCCGAATATCCCCGGTGGACCTCCAAGCAAAGAAGAGGATCTTGGACTACGAAGATCCTAAAAATCGCAACGAGCATGACCAGATACTGAGGGAAGCCTGGCAACGGAAATGGGATCAGTCCAGCAAGGAAAGATAGACCCATCGACTTAGTCGATCATAAGTCGGTGGAGGGCCCGGGAACATGGTGAAACGACCTACCGCTTGATTCAGGTGCTCACCGAGCATGAATACTTTGGTGCGCACCTGAAGCGGATTGGCAAAGAACCATCCCGTATCAACACTGACAAGCGGAGGTCGACGAAGCAGAACACACCATCATTGACTTTGAGGCTAGGGCACCCCAGATAAAGCTGCTAAAACAAGGACAAGGGATAGCCGAGCTTAACTTTAACAACAGTATCCACAACATGATGGAAAGCAAGAAGAACTGGGACCTTTGGCGCGACTACGTAGAAGAGATTCTGAGCGCCAAAGAGGGCAGTGAAAGAGAGAGACGCAGAGCGCTTCTCCAGCAATAGAATAGGGCCAATCACCTAAGGCCAGACTACCTGTCCTCCTGAAGCAATGTGGAAAATAATACCAAGGGGCCAGAAAAGGACAAGGGAGGTGGTTTAGTTTGTAGCAACCCTACACTACCCGAGAAGGGTGTCTTGCGCTCCCGAGCCGAGCCCATCCAAAGGCAACTATGGGTGTAAAGATTTCTCTCCCACAGGAAAAAGAAAGTCCTGGCTAAAGTGTTTCTCCTCTTGCGCAGGCAAACGACCAAATTGACGATACTGCCTCCAGCTCACCAAGCTATCACCAGCAGGTTGCTAAGTTTTTGAGTAATGGGATCGCACAAGCTTCTCCACCACAGCAAGACTGAAATCTCAGAAAGGTAAGCCAAACCATTTATTTCTTTAATTCGTTCAATGCTAGAACCTTTCTACTTAGCAATACATTTTAGTGTGAACTTGATTGTATAAGAAAAAATAAAGAGTTCAGAAAGTCATCCTAACACATAATTCCAATTCAAATCAGTTGAAATAAGTATCACGGTTCGTACCTCTAACAATAAACTGCGAAAAGAAAGCCTTTTTTAATTTGGGATAATACTAAAAATAATGAATATTTCAATCACGGGCTGCATCATACCATTAGATGACACCAGGGGGTCGGGACTTCAAAGTATTATACATCGATGGAATATTAAATAATGAATGTTACAAGAAAATTCTTTAAGAAAATGTAGTATGTACCTTCAGTTCTTTAATATTAGAGCGAAAATTCACGTTTTTACAAGTTAATGGACCCTAATTAATACTCTGTAGCTACAAATATTATATTCATTATAATTGAACATATTCTTCAAATCTTTTTCATCGGTTGTCTTTAATCATATATATTTTCTTTCAAATCTGTTCGATTCTCTATTTGATTGATCATTGTAGTTCGTTTAGATTTATTCGCATGGTGATAAGATTACCGTTTCATAACCTTCGTCATGGCAAAAAGTATTCGTGGATTTTATCATTTATCACAGAATTATCATACGATTTAAACATAAGTGTTCTAAAAAATTAGGCTAGAATGATATTTAAACCCAATCGAAGCTATAATGTAATAAGACAAAGATCGAGGCTGAATGCTTTGTTCCTTTCATATAACACAATAGCAGGGCCGTAACAAAGGCGTGGCAAAGCAGGCGCCCGCCACGGGCGCAACTAGGCTTGGTGCGCAAAACGCACAATACCGATCCGATCGAGAGTTGCACATAGCTTTAATTTTACTTAACCATTCTACTTTGCACGAATCAATCAATCATGTTCAGGTATGGCGTCCGATCACAAGGCGCTCACTCGATATATCAGCGGTCCGAAAAGCGGACCGGTTGAACACACAGGCTCTGTGGCCACTCCATACTTTTATAGGGCTTTTTGCGGCATTTTATATGATCTTGAAATAAATAAAATGGGGAGGGGGGGGGGGGCGCTTAGTTAGATAAGCTAAATACTTGCCACGAGCGCTTCATACATTCGTTACGACTCTGCACAATATATTAAGTATTATTATAGCCATTACAAATTATAGTATTAATAGCTGCTTTTAGGTCAACGTATGTATGTGTAAGTATGTAAATCTAGCCAAATAAAAATTATTCATATTTTCCCTATCCATTATGACTATTTTCGATTATCCGAATTTTCTTAATCTGAACTACTTTCATCCCCAATTAGTCTGGATAATCGAGTTAAAAATGAGTGAACCGCACAGAGTAAAACCGAAAATTGGTGGTTTATCCATAAAACTCAATAATTTTATGGATCAAAACTATTTGTTTATTATTGATGAAAATGTCAAAGAGCTAATAATATTATTACAGAATATAATTTATTCATATTTAAAACAAGTAATTATAAAATATTCCAAACACAAAATTTATAATTAGCCAACAATTAAACATGACTTTGGTTTAACACCAAGATAACAGGGTAAAAAATTTACATTTCGTATGATCGTCGGTCGTCAATTTAACACTCTAAGAGAAAGGCGCACTAGATGTCAAATTATCCCAAAATAAAACCATTAAGCGTCATAAATATTATCCTGAAAACGTATAATAGCTCCCTTGGATCATAGCTCAGAAGTATTACCAAATTGCGCACTCGGCTCTCACGGGTTAAACACTTCGTAGTATAAACAGGATTTGTGTAATACATATTGGATATTAATGGCGAAAGTCCAATCAATCATACAACTTCATCGACTTAATAACGAGATCATATACGAGTGATTTGGCATCTTTAGCCCACAAATAGTCTAAATGAGTGAAAGTGTCCAATGGCAACTTGAACACCCCAATTGTATTCGGCAGCTCTTCTTTCATTCTGAGTACGTCTTTTCCATCTGCCAATACGTCGTTATCGCTGTAATACAGAGCAACGGGTACAGTTACACGTCCCAGTGTGTAATCTGGAGGAGTAGAACTGTTATATGCCTCCAGATTTCCAGTGTGGCCATGATCAAACCGCCTGAATTTTCCAGAACGGTTTAATTGAACATAGTGGGTTTGCTGCCTGCTGGAAGTTCCTGCTGGAAAATGGCTCATATATATCGGCAGCATATCCTGAAATTCATCGATGAACTTGTATAATTTTGTAAACGGTTTATTAAGTCGAGATTCAAAGTTTTATTACCATTTCAATGTGATTTAAGCCGATTCCACTGATAGAATTTAAAATAAATTTACACAAGAAAAAGTATGGCGAATCCTCGACGCATAGTTTATGGGCGATTTTGACTGAATGTCTAGTCCTCGGCAGCCATTCAAGTTTACCAAATGATTCTAAAATATACTGAAACAAGACAATTATTCATTAAAATTTTGAAAATATTTTTTATCTGGATTAAGATTATGTATATTTCATAGAAATGCCGGCTTTTTAACGATATTCAGCTCGCCAGGGTCCAGCGACAGGGAGCGCTCCGAGTCACCGCAGCGTACAGGACCCCCGAATATCCCCGCTGGACCTCCAGGCAAAGAAGAGGACCTTGGACTACGAAGATCCTAAAAATCGCAACGAACATGACCAGAAACCGAGGGAAGCCTGGCAACGGAGATGGGTTCAGTCCAGCAAGGGAAGATGGACCCACCGACTTACCCCGGTCATAGGTCGGCGGAGGGCCTGGGAACACGGTGAAACAACCTACCGCTGATGGATGGATGCCTTGGTGCGTACCTGAAGCGGATAGGCAAAGAACCATCCGCAACTGCCAAGCGGAGGTCAACGACGCAGAGCACACCATCATTGGCTGTGAGGCGTGGGCACCCCAGAGAAAACTGCTAAAACAAGCACTCGGGGTAGCCAAGCTCAACGTCGACAACATGGTCCACAGCACGATGGAAAGCAAGAAGAACTGGGACCTTTGGCGCGAATACGTAGAAGAGATTCTAAGCGCCAAAGAGAGATACGCAGTCTCCAGCAATAGAATAGGGCCAATCGCCTAAGACCAGATTACCTGTCCTCCTGAAGCAATTTGGAAAACAATACCAAAGGGACAGAGAAGGACAAGGGAGGAGTTTAGTGAGTACAAATCTCACACAGCCCGCGAAGGGTGTCATGAGCTTATGAGCCCATCCATGGAATACTATGGGTGTGAAGATTGCCCTCCAACAGGAAAAAAATCAGGTTTTGTAGAGTCTCTCCAGTTGCGCGCTCCAGTTGTTTCATGTACCAACAAATATTTTCGAAAATTCTCTTACCCATCAATTTACAGTAAATCTATCAACAGCCTTTAAACGACGCTGAACCTCGGTAGGAGTCATTTTTTCAGCAGTTAAAAAATCGATAATAGTACGCTGTTTAGCTTGCTTGTTTGTCCATATTTAATGCGCTTCCATAGCGTTCATTCGATTGCGATACAACTTTGTCAACTTACTGTTTAAACTTGTGGAAATAACATGGATATAGTAAAAATATTTTATGGATGCATTATTAAGCACTTATGGCATTGCAACGCATTCCATTCTTTAGTATACAATAAAAAGTTTAGATTAGCAGAAGTTTAAGCCAGGGCTTCAAACAAGAACTGAACCTAAAACTGGTAAAAAGCTCTGGATTAAACTGTTGATAAATAGTAAAAGAGACTCATATGTAAAACAAAATACTCGTAGGGTGTTGATAAAAATGGTAATGACGAACACTGTATTTTTGAATAAAGTTACTCCTTTAAAGGGGTAAGCCACATAGTTGTGTCCGAATTCCAGTGATTCAGAAAGAGCAATCTTACACGTTGAGCTCAGAGACAGACAAAGACGGAGAGTGACTTGCACGTTGAGTTTGAAGAGAAATCTTGCCTACGCCATACGATTATAGTAATATATGTCTTACTAATATATAAGTCAGCATAATATATATCCATTTGAAGAGATAACCGAATATTGTGTGCTATCGACAGTGTTTATTTATTTATGTACAAGCTTCATATACGCTTCGACGGTCTTGAAAAACAAGTGGATTTGTACGAATGATATGTGGCGGACATACAAATATAGCATCTAAGTTTATGATGTTTTAAAATTAGCTCATTAATCAAATGGTTAAAATACTTACATCAATTACATCCACAAACGTTCCAATATATTTTACAGCAACACTTTTTTGGTTGGAGCAGTACGCCACGGGTGCTAATGCTTGGAATGATTTGATTTTAGCATTGTATTCCGGTTTTTCTGAGCACATAGCGAGGAATGAAGTCGTTCCTTGGGAATGTCCTATATATTGCAATTTTTCTTTACCAGTGTTCTTGAGGACGTAATCGATCATCGCTGGAAGATCGTACATTCCCAATTCATGGAAAGAGTAATGCCAAAACTTTGGTCCGTTGGTATCCAGATCAACGTGCTTTCGAGAATAGACATTGCCTCGAGTATTTCCCATCCAAACGTCATAGCCTTCATCGGCCAAAATATAGCCTAAGGATTTAGATAATTAATTATAATCGAATAAAGCTGAAAAATAAATATAAAGTCTTAAATATGCAAAACTTACCGAGTCCTTTATCAGGGCCATTAACAATGTAATCATCCGAAGAACATTGATATCCATGCACCAATAACACTGGACCACGACTTTTTGATTTTTTTGATTTTCCACTTGGAATTCGATGCACCGTCAATAGATATCCATCTTCTGTCTGCACTTCATGGGATTCAATGGGATATCCATATTTGGTCACTAAAGCAACCTGTTTCAAAATATTAACAATAATTTACTCTGTCACATGTATACATACGCGAAAGATCAATTACATTGATACTTAACAGCATCCAAATGTGCATCTTCATTGATTTTTCTTTTTACATCCGAGCCGATGCTATTTAAATATACACCGATAGCAGCTATCATTATGACGCTCAGAAATACCAAGAACTTTTTCATGCTGGAGCTCGATTACTAATCGTCACTAAAATTGATAAACGATGCATTTATATTGATGCGATACTTTTATATTTTGGATAAAATGAAAATAATCACTATCGAATTTCATTATTTGGTTTACCTGGCGACAATTATCTAGGCTTTAAGATAAGATGACATTGTTTTTCGATACATATTAACCTAATCAATATCCACATCAGTCTTAACAAATATGTATTTTTTTGAAATTTCTATGAGTGCGGACAAACTGCGCTAAACGTAACGAAAAGTGAAACGCTCCAAGCGACAGTTGGTCAGAATGAGAGGCAAGATCGTTTCTACTCTTTCCATCGCACACATACGAATATAGACATGCTTCTATGTGGACTCAAAACATAAAACAACGCTAGATCAGTAGCAAGCATATTTTAATATATATTACACAACTGACCAAAATGTTTAAAAAGTAAAATGAAAAAAAAAGTAAAGAGAGAGGTGGGAGCGTTTAATGAGTGTTTCGGAAAGAAGTTGAGAAATGTCAAGTCAGGCAAAAGGCGTTAAAGAAATATGGTGGATAACTTCTAACGACACTTTCTGCCTTGTACGGCCTAAAACTATTTTTTTATGCGAAAATTAATAAATATATAATGTTGATATTTAGTAAGCTGACTAGGCGAACTTTATTAAACATAAAAATATTTTTTAAATTCTGACAAAATATAATATTGGGAGTGAGGGGAACCACGTTCGTCAGTGCGCGAATGATGACCTTCTTCACCACGGAAGTCTTAAGTCCTCAAAAAATGATTTGCTTAAAAAAAATTAAACATATTATAATTTTGTACATTGTTATGTATAGTTTGACCTATAGTTAAGAAGAAATATTAAAAAGTAAGAAAATGATGAGCGATCAAAAAAAAATTACCACAATTTTTGTAGTTTTTTGGTCATTAAATAATAATATTTAAACATTTTTAAATAATTATAAGTCAATCGATGAAGACGTTTATTATACACGTGCTAGATAAATTTCATACAAAAATGCTCATATAAAGCGTGTGGGAACACTTCCGTGAACTTGGAAAAAGTAATTTTTAGTAAAGGTTTCTCCTCGTTGGCCTATAACTGCGAATTTCATTTATATCGATTTGAAATTTATCGATAGTGTTCTTAAACTAAGTGTTCTTAAAGAAATTTATTGCTGAGGTACTGTCTGAAAATAGCAAGGCATTGCTATTGAAAAACCTCGTCTGGATTGATCCCGACTAACAAGGATGTTGAACGTCTGGACCTGGATTATTGGAAGTAGAAGGCTCAAGACAGACATGAATTGTGTAATGGTCGCTGAAGAGCTGTAGCCGAGAAAATGCTAATATGTCGCCAACAGATGCTCAATTATTATTTTATAAATAATTTGGTTATAGACCTTGTACTCTCCTTATCTAGTATGGAGGGCCACGATCGCCAGGCCCAACGCCGTCATCCAAACAAATGACGGCAGAAATCTATAATGACGATGGCCATGGCACAACTATCAAATAATAGTGTTATCACAGTCCGTATTTATTTTATGATAAGTGTACACAATCAAGTGGAACTACAACGAATGAGTCAAAAATTAAAACTAAACTATTAAATTAAAGATTTAGGGCCTCGTTGGTTAAGTTTGGGCTTTCAACAACGTCGGAGTGTCCATGCAGAGATCCGTTCATGAACGCAGACCATGTTCTATGGATATTTTCGGGCATGGCGTCCGATCGCGAGGCGTTCCTTCGTTGTGTCAGTGATCCGAAATTCGGTCCGGTTGGACATGGAAACCTAATGGCCATTCCCTCTAATTTTAGAGCATTTAAGGCTGAGCATTTTGCGAGAGGGCTGGCATGCTCCCGAATAGGGGGATCAATTACACAGCTCGGGTCAAAGGAGGCTCCCCATGTTCTTATATTCGTCTCAAAGATTATTCTTATGCCATGCCAACGAAGTGCTTTCACAATACTTTTCAATATGATGCGTACAGTCTAGTAATAAATGATTTGGGCGTGAGCAGCCCACATACAGCTATCCATTTGAGAAGCATGCACGCATACCCTGTGTGTTTCTGTTCTTTGTTGATGCTCGCACCGGAAACTGCACACGCTTCAATTCGAATAGCATATCAGTCGGAATCATTGGGACATAACCTCTTGCTTTTTGATCACCCTGTTAAATCGATAGTTCACATAATAATGTTATTTAACAAAATTTTAGCTTTTAATCTTAAATCATTATTATGTATTTTGTTTAGACTATTTCTTTCTATATATTTGCTATTTACTCAAAATGGGACTCTCAAACTTTCAGCTAATAAGTGTTAACACCCTTTCATTTAAATACATATTGTAATTGTTGTCTGTATGATAACTCTAAAATTTTAGATATTTTCTAAAATAAATTTTCTATAAATAAATTGTAAAATAGATATGTTAATTAACGAATCAATAATAATTAATGAGAGTGGAAAATATTTAAGCAAAAACATTTATACATTTTAAAAATAAACCACCTGAACCAAAACCGTAACCGATATAAATGTTGAACTGTTGAAATGTTGAACCGTAACCGATATAACTGAACCAGAACGAAAACCGGAATAAAAAAAATTAACAATTCGTAGCCCTGATATACATATACTTCTGTTTATCAACATTATATATAAAAAAAAATGTTTATCAATTTAGCTGCTTATCTGAAAAAATTATGTAAATAAATTCAATGAAAACATCTTAAACATAAAAAGTATTTTCTTAACCCTGACCCTGGCAAACTATTGTAGTAACTCTTCAAGTTTAACGACTTATTGAAAGATTTGTATTAGGTTGTCCCATATATTTCTTTCGCAAATGAACACAGATCTAATCATAGCCATCGTTGAAGAAAACCCGCGATATATTGTTCGCGAAATAGCTAACAAGTTAGAAATTCCACGGACATCAGTCCATAATCATCTGACAAAATTGGGCTACATCAATCGTTCAGATGTGTGGCTTCAACATGCGATCTTCTTCTCCAACGACATAATAGCCAACCTTTTTTGAAGAGACTTGTCACTGGAAATGAAAGTTGGATAATCTATGAGAATATCCAATGGTCTTGGACCAAGTGTACAGACGCTTTAACTGTAGCTAAACCTGGCCCACATCCAAAAAAAGTTTTGCTATGCATTTGGTGGGAGTGGAAGGGGGTAGTTTATTATGAGCTACTTCAGCAAGGTGAAACGATCAATTCAACAAAATATTGTTTCCAACTAGACGATCTTAAGGATGCAATTGTCAGAAAACGGCCAGAATTAGCGAACAGACGAGGCGTTGTTTTTCATCACGATAACGCCCGGCCTCATGTGTCTTTGCTCGTCAGAAATAAATTATTATCATTTGACTGGGATGTTTTACCTCATCTTCCATACTCTCCGGAAATTACCCTTTCAGATTATTATTTATTACTTATAAAAATTCTTTAAAATTAAAGGGTATAAACTAAAGAAAACTAAACTAAGTTCAAAATAGTTATTATTTTTTTATTGAGAGTTGCATAAAATAATAATTTATTTAGATAAAAATACATTACAAACTTAAAAAAAAATAGTAATTAACTATTAAAACAAGAGATTAAAATGTTATAACGATATAAGGGTGAAATTTTGGGTATTTTTTCAAAATGTTTTTTTGAAATTCATAATTAATGGATGTTTAATAATTTAGCCTTTAAGCGAAAAAGAAAATTCAGAACATCAGCACCAACAATTAGCTTGGCCGACTCTTAAAGTATTCAATATTTCATTAAAAAAGATATTACATTTTTCGTTGTGATATATGAATATAATATACTATGTCGGTGGGAGACTGATGAATTAATCATATAATTTCATCGATTCAATCATGAGATCATATACAAGCGATTTGGCATCCTTTGCCCATACGAAGTCGGCGTGTGTGAAAGTGGTCAGAGGCACTCTAAACACCCCGATCGAATTTGGCAACTCGTCTTGCAATTTAAGTATGTCTTTGCCATCTGCCATTACGTCGTAATCGCTGTAGTGCAGAGCAACGGGTACAGTTACACGATCTATGATATAATCTGGAGGAGTGGAACTATTATATGCTTCCAGATTCCCAGCATGGCCATGATCAAATTGCCTGAATTTTCCGGAACGGTTTAACTGAACATAGTGCGTTTGCTGCCTGCTGGAACCTCCTGCTGGAACATGGCTCATATATATCGGCAGCATTCCCTAGAAGTCATCGATTTATTTGAATATTTTCATAATTGTTTATTGCGGTGGGATTCGAAATTGTATTACCATATCAATGTGATTTAAGCCACTACCACTGATGGAATATAAAACAAATTTGCATACAAAAAGGTATGGCGAATCTTCGGCGCAAAATTTGTACGCAATTTTGGCTGGAAACCAATTCCTCGGCAGCCATTCAAGTTTACCGAATGTTTCTAAAACGAACTGAAACAACATAATTTACAAATTAAATATCGACTGACCGTTGTTCAATTATGAATTTTAGAATTTCACCGCATATACATTTCTGATTCAAATTGAAGCGGCGAATGGCCATTAAAAAGCGAGGACTCGCTCAGGTTATTAAATCTTATCGTTTAGAATATATTTTAAATGGCTCACATCAACCACGCCAGCAAAACATCCAAAATATTTCATAGCAATACTCCTTTGGTGGGAACTGTAGACCACGGGTGCTAATGCCTGGATTGATTTGATTTTAGAATTGTATTCTGGTCTTTCTGAACACACAATGAAGAATGCAGTTGCTCCTTGAGAATATCCTATTAAGTGCAATTTTTCTTCTCCGGTATTTTTGAGGATGTAATCGATCATTGCTGGAAGATCGAACATTCCTAATTCGTGAAGAGAGAAATGCCAAAACTGTCGTCCATTGGGATCCAAATCAACGTGCTTTCGAGAGTAGACATTGCCTCGAGTATTTCCCATCCAGACATCATAGCCTTCATCAGCTAAAATATAGGCTAAGACGACAAATCAATATCGAGTTAATCGATCGCATCACAATCACATCAATAAAACTATTATCGAGTACATCTTTTTAAAGTGGTAAAAATATGCCATCAAGCTTGTATTCAGAACTCACCGATTGCTCTATCTGGACCATTTATTACAAAATCATCCACAGATAATACACACCCATGCACCAACAACACAGGACCACGTCTTTCCAATCTCTCAGATTTTCCACTTGGAATTCGATGCACCGTCAATAGATATCCATCTACCGTCTGCACTTCATGAGATTCAACGGGATATCCATATTTAGCCACCAAGTCTACCTGTGTTATAACATCAATGATCTATTCTGTTGTCTATGTATACATTATAAAAAACATCTATTCCATCGATACTTAACAGCATCCAAATATGCGTCTTCGTTGATTTTTGTGGTCGATTCTTCACCATTTAAATAAACACCGATGACAGCAATTGTTATTATGCTTAAGCATATCGTGAACTTTTTCATGTTAAGGTTCAATTGTCACTGGTTATTGTCACATTTATACATGACAGTGATGGTGCATCCATGATAAAAATTATGATGACTTTTTTCCATACACTTATACGAGGATCATTCGGAAAGTAATGTTACAACATTTATGTGGGATAGAAAAATGCTTGTATTTAATTGAAATAGCGAAGACACTCCACAACCATTTTAAATTATTTTTCAGCGTAATCGGCGTCTAAATCGAGACATATCTGTAGTTAGGGCAACAGTTTTTGTATGTTAGTGTCATAGACCTTCACCGCCAGCTCTTTTTGGACTCTGGGGTTATCACATCTCATCTCTGTCACGGTTAAATCCAGAAAAAATTCTTCCTCTTTTGTAAAATCGTCAAGACTCATCACATCACCACCATAAACGTTCACGAGCTTCCACGATGGATATTCGCAGCGGTATTGTTTTGCGCGACGACCTCTTCATTGGAAGAATTTACGGTGACTAACCGGAATGGCAGAAAAATATGGATTTCCCCTACACATCAGGCGCACCAACTTTGAAATAAAAAGTTGTTTTGCCGGAACTGCCGGTTGGAATTTCAATCGAAGTCCGAAAGAGAGAGATAATCGTTTTGGGTTTTCGTTTCGTTCATTTGCGTTCGAAGACTTTAATCTATATACGACGTTTAACGGATGCACCATGTTGGCGCATATCGGTCCGGTGGTTGCTAATGTAAGCAGTCACTCTTAATCGGATGCATCTTGTTGTAGTTGTAGACGCATATTAGTCTTCAAATTTACACCAACAAATGCTTTCTTTTGCTTTTTAAATTTAGTGTGTAATAGTCGTCACAAAGCATTACTTTCGCTGTCAGATCAATTATGCCACCCAAACGACAAACAATGCGTCCATTTTTCTAAATATCACTTACAGTTACAAACATCATGTAAGGCTAAGTGTGCGTGCTATATTAACAGTAAAAATCATCAATTTCATCAATCAAAACGAAAATAGGAGCAAAGTGTTGAAGCTGTCTAGAGTTTAAACCTTTATGAATGTCAATCATAAAAATATTGCAAGTGTAGCGTGGGCGATTTAATATCCCCACGCAATAGCGCTGTTATTCTGGGCACATTTAATTCTCCAGATTAACAGCGACATCTTCCGTCTCTTTTCAGTGGCAATGTGTTATTTTAACAGCGCCATCTCTTGTGGCCCTGCGGAGACATTGCACCTGCATACCGACCGATCGTTTCTTGCGCGTGCACTGTTGCCGATTGGGAGGTGACGCGCAGGAGGCGGGAGTCGGGAGATTCGTCGGTTAGCCTTGACTGCGGAAGGTCGTCCCTCTTGCAGCCAGATCACTCTCTCGTATTAAATAAATAGCAATTTATAGAAGAGAGTCTTTCTATTCGACGCCTGTCTATTCTCATCCATTTGTCTAGCAACATCACGGCCCGATAGAAGAACGGATTCGAGAAATGATTTTTAGAAACAATCGGACCCCCCCCCCCCCCGGGATGAGAGCTCATATTTGGAATCCACGAGGTACACACGAGAGGTCATGGACATGTTGATCACAAGCTTCGTCCTTCGTCGCCGTCTCCACTGGGCAGGCCATGTGACATGGATGCGTTGGATGGATTCGTCGGAAGAGTTCACTTACACTGGGCTGATCAGGTACTTATTATTAAATTATAGTACAACGTATAAGTCCTTCGATACTGTAATGAATCAAGACAAAGTTTTTCAATTATCCAAAGTGAATTATTGAATCAACTTGATTTGCCAGGGAAGCCGCCACACGTTTTGATACTGAAAATTTAATTCCCCGAAACATAAATCCACCACGACTGTGCGACGTTATGCGGATTTGAATGAAAAATATGAACATAATCATCGAAGCTACAATTTTAAATGGAAAATGTAAAGGAGAAGATGTAGTTTTCCAATGAAAACATCATTTTTTATACGGAAAAACAAAAAATGCAGTGTATAAAAAATACTTCGTTATCATGATTTGAGACGAGAAAAACATTAGGGAGTTTCCTCACCAACAAAAAAGTATAAAGTTTATGATAATAGCCCAAAAAATAGACAATTTTTTTCACAGTAAATACACGTACATATTTTTTGTTAAAAAGTAACAAAATGGTGCCGGTTTGAAAAAAACGTTGGCAAAAAACACCTCTTTTGGAGGTAAAAATTTGAATAGACAATATTAGAAATAGAAGCACGATATTTAAAATAAAGCGCTATGGAGCTCTGCTCACAAAATGTATGCACATACTCTCTCTGGATAATTTGAGTGTGCTCGCAACATGTGCGGGCATACTCATCAAGCGGTTAACAATGTTTTTACAAGCATAAGGGACAATTTAATATAAAAATATATACTACCGATGCATGGCATGGGGACTATATTTAAATATTCAAATTTAATATATATAGTTGTAGATTTGAGAATTAAAATTCCCGCGACTTCTAATCATTCAAAATTACAATATATTTTTATTATATAGATATCAAAAAAATATATAGATATATTTTGTTGTAACTCGAATTACATTGAACTCAAAAGGTTTAACCATCAGCTTATGTAAAGATCTATTCGTGAATTTAAATATTGCTATTTTGCACAAAATAAATTTTACCTTTTGACCCTCTAGGTTTTTTAAATTTAAATTTGTAATAATTTATTATTGATTAAATTATTCAAAAATATTTTAATGAAGGCTCGTATCTTGCTATAAAAAATTCAATTCTGCATAGATAATGAAAACAAATAAATGGCAGGCCAGAAGAACGAAGACTTTGTTTGCTTGTAACATCGATCAGCAAATCGACAAATTTAGCATCGTCTGTCAACAAACTTAAAATCGCCTTGGATGGAATTTAGGCGACAGCCTTTAGATGAATTTGGCAGTTGTATAAGGTAGTATTGAGAATTGAAATCCTGGATTGAATTGAAATCAGGGTCGTAACTGGGGCGTGGCAAAGCAGGCGCCTGCCTCGGGCGCAACTGGGCTTGGGGCGCAAAACGCAGGATACCGACCCGATTGAGAGAGTTTCACGCGGTTTTTATTTTACTTGATCATTCTACTCTAAATGGATTAACGCGGTACATAGCAGTATTATCACTTTGACGTATACAGCCGTCAAGTCCCGTCATGCGTCAGCATATAATACTTGCTTATTGCGCCAGATAAGTCTGCATATCGTCTTCGCAGCACTTCAAATCTTATCTTATCCAAATATAACACAAGAAAAATTGAACAGAATCATCTGTTACAACAAAAAGGTTGAAAACAAGTACCTCTCATTCTCATTACTCCTTTTTTGAGCCACTCAGTTACCGTAACCAAACCACACTGCCATTCTCCGACAAGTTCCTCCACGATGGGCGACAACCGACCGATGAGAGTTCTTGTAAAAAAACATATGGTATATTCAAAAAGGATAAGCCCCTGTAGTTAAAGGACAGTAGCATATTCCCCTTCTTATGGATGGGATCAGTGGTGTAGTGGGGCGGGGGCGCGTGGGGTCGGCGCTCCCACACTTTTTTCTAGATGATTTGGAAATTTTGCATAATATAAATTGTACAACATTTTAATTTTTTTAAGACCCAAAAATGTGTTCTCTTAAAAATATTGTTTATTTAAAACGTGTAAAAAAAAGTATTTGTTTCCACAATGATTACCAAAAATTAAATAAAAGACACAATGGGATAAATTATTAACTTTTTTCTTTCCGGTGCTCTAAAAACTAGCTAAGAATGTAGCATAAATTAGTAAGATAGATAAATATATAGTTTTTATGAGCGGAGGGAAGTCTAGACTCGTTCGGGGTCCCAATTATGTAAGTGAGCTTCTGAGGGGGCTTTTGTGATCGTACAGATCATATAAAATCCCAGGTATGCATTTATCTCTGAAATTGCCGCAAAAAGCCCTAAAAAAGTATGGCCACAAGGTCTATGTGTCCAACCGGTCCGCTTTTCCGACCGCTGATATGATGAATGAACGCCTCGCGATCGGATGCCATACTCGAACATGTCTAGAGAACGATTACGAGCTCTCATTATAAAACAAAGTTGACCGAAGAATACTGATCGGGTGGGTTGTTTAAATTTTACAATCGATGAAAAATATTATTGCTGGCATAAGCCCGCAATAAAATAAAGACAACAATATTAGCACTACACCACTGTATGGGACACTATACGGCCGCCCTCCATTCAGAAAGCATGATCTCGCTCTGTCATATTGCCAGAACAAGGCCTTTTAACCTCATGAGCAGCATGAGCAGAGGGCGTCCTACCCATTTCTTGTCGACTAACACGTGGTCAATTTGATTTTGGGTGACCCCGTCGGCAGACAATGGATTTATGTTCAAAAGTTCTGCTCACAATCATTGTCGTTACAAGCATCGTGGAGACTATGTGCCCTTATTGGGGCCTGTAAAATATTTCCATGCCAATTTTAGCGTTCAAATCTCCCAATATTATATTAGCATCATAAGAGGGCAGAGAGCTGTATGCTTTCTATAGTTGATGCGTAGCGTACATATCCTGTCGCTAATAGGGTTAAAATTTAAAACGTATGACAGGGCCCTCTTGTCCAGAACGAAACCCACGCACCATCTCTGAGGAGTCTCGTCGCCACTGTACAGTGGTGACGGAAGCATCCTTAAGGAACATCGATCCAATACCGATGAGCCAATGCTCCTGGATCGCCACCACGTTGATCCAGAAACGGGACAGCTCGCATATTATAAGTTCGAATATTCTAAGAACCGATAATAAAAAAAACTGGCAAAACTTACTGTGTGCTCCCTATATAATTATCTAAAACCGCGTTGGTTTTCACGGCCCTCTGTAAGAGTGTAGGCACCAATCACACTTCTAGTACTAACCACACTACAAAAGTAAATGAGTCAGATGTTAATGTCAGAAACACGCAATTATGAGGTCAAGAGCGATTCTGAGGTGCATTTTTAGAGCGCCACGTAAATCTAGAAGAAATGGAGCATCGTGTACTTCCAAGCAAGTCCTTTTCGAAAAAAAACCATTCCTGGTAATACCATCCATAGATCATATTAACATGAACTCCTAATCAAGATGTCATGGAAAGTGCCCATTGACCCTGGGTGACCCATTTGGCGAGCCTTCACTAATAAAACTCATACCTTCATCATAAATCACACAAAAATATTAAAATACGATACAAATGATATGAAATATATCATTTTCCGTAAATTGACATTGAAAATGCCCATGTCCTACTATGAAATACGAGTATCTGAGTTATGATAATTATGTTAATTGTTTCCAAGTGGTTATATCAGTTTTTCCACATAACTGGTTTTTTTAACGACGCAGATGCGGATGAAAACAACTCGACAGCTTTCTTCGTCATCACATCTAAATATTCATCACAACGATATAAAAATATAAGTAAAATATCAAAAGCATTTTTATAAAAATCTGACATATAATATGCTAATTTTATGACTATGCACATTAAATATGCATTTTAGAGTATGCAAAATATACTAACGAAGAGAAAGCATTTAAAAGTTAAGGATTAAAATTAAGGCGATGAAAAAAAAAACCTGAATCAACACTGCATCACGAGCGATGAATAAATGGGTGATTATGAAGTAGTGTTGGGCATGACTTCAGGACAGCAGACAAAAAAGGCACTTTTTCTTCAAAAATGGTGATAAACAGACGACCACTTCCAATGGCGACTGTGAGGATACTTTTTTAGTTTTTAGCTTGCTATCTCTTTCTCGGGGGCAATATTTATGACTTTGATTGCGTCATGTAGATTTAAGCCCAAGATGCTACATTGGCGAGTTCATAGCTCAGTTACTTGACTGTCCATAATTTTTTGGGGTGGGCGTTTCATTCTACAGTGCCCACCCATATAACCACGGGGGGGGGGGAGTGATGAGGGCAACCCTACTCCCGTGGGTAATAGTCAAATCCCTGGGGCAGACCCATAGCAAGGGTATGAAATACTATTATAATTTAAAAATAATATACAATGATAGTCCCAAACGTACCCGATGCTGTTGTAAAAAACACTATGATAGAAAGTGTCTAGATGCTACGTTGCTTCCGTGAACGTACAGATCATAGAAAATACCGCAAAAATCCCTAAAAGAAGACGGAGCGACCATAAAATTTGTATGTTCAATCGGTCCGCTTTTCGGACCGCTGATATGACGAATGTGCGCCTCGCGATCGGATGCCATACCCGAACATGTCTACAGAACGATTATAAACTCTCATTATTAAATTAAGTTGTCTAAAGAAGACTGATCGAGTAGGTTGTTTAAATTTTACAATCGGTCTAAAACATTGTCATCTTTATTTTATTGCGGGCTTATGTCGGCTGGGTCGGCCCAATCTTTAAGCGATAACAAGAAGAAAAGGGATTAGACAACTTAGTATGTATTATAAAAACGGATAGAGTAAATTAGTGTTGATTCATGTAAGGTCAAATAAAATAAAAACCATGTGCATCTCTCGACTGGGTCGGTATTGTGTGTTTTGCGCCCCAAGCTCAGTTGCGTCCGTGACGGGCGCCTGCTTTGCCACGCCCTTGTTACGGCCCTGCCCTGGGGTAAAACGTAAAGTAGATGTGGACAAAAGTAGTCTCATTGATTTGCTTTGAACGGTGCTAGGGTAGCCCAGCTAATATGACAAAATTCAGTCAGTTCATCGTTCTATGTAAATTTGATAATTATGTATTCGAACGTATTATTCGACATATTAGCAAAAAAATATTTTTTTATACAATTTGGTATATTTTGCTGACGAGTGATATTTAAATATATTTTATGCGAATGACCCTGCGCGAAGAAGAGGTTGTGTCCCAATGATTCCGACTGATATGCTATTCGAATTGAAGTGTGTGCAGTTTTCGGTGCGAGCATCAACAAAGAATAGAAACACACAGGGTATGCGTGCATGCTTCTCACATGGACAGCAGTATGTGGGCTGCTCACGCCTAAATCACTTATTACCAGACGGTACGCATCATATGGAAAAGTATTGTGAATATAAAAGCACTTAATTGGCACGGCATAAGAATAATCTTTGGGACGAATATAACAATAACATGGAGAGCCTCCTCCGAAACGAGCTGTGTGGTTGATCCTCTTATTCCTCGAGATTTTATGGCATATGGGATTTTTCAGCAATGCATAGCCCAACATCGCACATTGGCAGTACTGGACGGTATATGCTCACAAGCAGCATCACCAAGGCGCCGGCAGTCATTCCGCGTCCATGAGACCGACAGGAGACTCGAAATATCGGAAAGATATATATTTGAAATCTTAATGTATCTCTCAATTAATTACTAAGCGCGATCGTATACCCGTTTTTGCATGCCGTTGAAGAGATATCAGCATTTCGTGAAAAATAATCACAAATTTTGTCATATAAATGCAAAAACATGAAACAAAGCCTACTAAATATTAATATGAAAATTTGAAAAATTGCTAAATTTGTAATTGTAATTTTGTTTCAATAACACCAAATACGAATAAATTACAAATCCGATTCTTTTCCAATTTTTTTTTGATATTGATGCAATTGCCGACATTTATAACAATTGAAACTATGCTATAACTGCTTATAATACATTTTATTTGTACTTTTAATATAATCTTTCACATGAAAAAAAAGGTCTAATCGAATCGGTTGTTTGGGCTAGGGAATCCAATCCCGGGATCCCGGACAGTTTTAGGTACTTAAGAATCCCGGAATTAGTGAACGTAATCGTTATATAAAATAAAATTGTTATATTAACCGTTCCCTACCGGTGATGTATTTACTACACCTCGACTCTAATAATGAGAATATCGATATGAAATATAATAGATACGGGGTTCAATTTTTTTGTATTCCTCCGTAATATAATTACGAATCACATCAAAGTATTATATTATATAAGTATTCATCTGCAGCGACGGAAATAAATAATTTGTCGGGAAATCGGGAATTTTGCGAGTTTTAGTCCGTGTCTCAGCAGAGAGGAATTATATCAGTCACATTGATGGTGTTATACGAAAATGGGGACTTACGCGGTCATCAACTCAAACTAGCATTTGAATATCTGATGACGATACTTCCAACGAGTGTGGAACCTGAGCGTGCATTTTCTGTAGCAATCAGACTTCCAAAATCAGATCCAGACTAAATGACGAAACACTCGATGGTTTAATGTTACTTCGGGCATATTTTCAAAATAATATTTGATTTTTTTAGTGTTTTATTTATCTATTTTTGAATTGTATTTGGTTCTCTGATATTGTACAATACATTCGTACTTATCTTATTTTATTGTATTGTAAATTTTAATTAAGTACATGTAAGATGTGTGATAAATCTGCCTTATCAAAATAATATTAATCAAAGGCAATCAAAATTTAATGATAAAGTATTTAAAAATGTTGGTTGATATTAAATGGTTAAAAAGTCTTTCGTCCTTGTTATTCTGGATAAATTGCTACCTTTTTTGTGATAATATTTATGCAAATTGTATCAAATTCTGTTGTTTGATGAGTATTTATCAAACAAGATTAATGGCAATTAGAGACATTGATCTAGTTGTATTTAAAGAAATTTAAAATTGTTTTTAAAAAATGGTCAAAAATCATAAATAAGTACTTACCCCAGGTCAAGATTCACTCTGAACTCAGCGTTTTTTAAATCAAAAAAATAATTAAAATCGTATCATTGATCTCTGATATCTGGATGCTGTTTGGACCCGGGGATAACATAAACTCCCGGGAATAGATCGATTACAGTGACCGCTATACACCTATACTAATTTCGAAATTGATTATGAAGTTTCCAATTTCTCAAAATTAAATCGGAACAATACTATAAATATGCAAAATGAATGAAATATCATTAGCATTTATTAATGTCACTGCTTCTCAAATGATTTTTGTTGAATTTATTTATTTAAAAGTATTTTTATTATATGAATATTAGATCCATATACGTTTGGAATGCGTCACCGTAGCTCATATCATGATCTGATCGGGTTCTAGACTACTCGTTGTTTCATGTTTCGAGGGTTCCTGCGTTGTTTTCACCGCTGCGACAATATCCGACTGTCGCCTTATTCAGTCGCGGAAACCGCACTGAACGACCATTCGAGGCATGATGATCCCGGCGTCGATGAATGGTAGATTCTCCTCTTTTTGAAGGCGTGGTTTTTGAACCTCAATGGTGATTCGTCTCTCTAATGAGAGATCAAAAGACAAAAAGATATAATTTTATTTCTCTTTCAATACTAGCGACGATCATAAATCATAAAACCCTGGAGCAATTCTTAGATCAAATGTATGCACGACTTTCAAACTCTGCTGTAACTCTACTCTAACGGGTTTTATATACGGCCACAATACAGAGGCTTAACCTGTATGGTAGTACGGTCGCCTATTTGCGAGCGAATTGCAGTGATTCAGAAAGAGCAATTCTTGGATCAAATGTATCATTATTATGATGTGTGAATGATGTAATGAATCGATTTCAAGTGTATTATTTATGTCTACGCAAATAAATGGCCGAATATTGTGTGTTATCGATAGTGTTCATTTATTTATGTACAAACTGACTGAGATAAGTGAATTTTTACGGATTTTAAGTGACGGACAAGCAAATATAGCATCTAAGAATATGATAATTTTAAATTAGTTCACCACTTAAAGCGTTAGCTCCTATCAGCGTAAGACGATCTTCAATTCGAGGCAAAGTCAATTGTACATAAACATTGTTGACAACATACAAGACCATTTTCGTCATTTATTTACATAAACAATACACAAAAAATCGATTAATTTGCTCCTGCTTTAGAAGGAAATGATAATTGGACAAAGAATCGTCACGAAGAGGAAGCAATTAAATAAATGCATAAATAAGTAAGTGCGATCTATGTGGAGGAAGCTCTTCGTTCTCGATGTGCAAGAGTATTCTTTTTGAAAAGTGGAGGGGCGATCCCAGGCCCTGGGATAGTACTATTTTAGGTGTTGAACCTGATTTTTTTTAAGGTAATTCATTGTGTTTATCAAGTTCTGATACATACGGTATCTACACCCAGCGGCACGGAATGTAGTCCAAACATAAACTTAGCGATATGAAGCAACTATGTTTTATTTAGTACATTATTTAGCACCAGGACTGTATGGTGTCCCAAACGTAGTCATTGGTCTGGTCGCCGATACTGACCCGAACCTCCTGCTGACAATATACAACACCTGCCTAGCGGGAGGGTCTTCCCAGCACTATGGACAAGGCAGAAGCTGGTTCTCATTCCAAAAGGGAAAGCACCTCTGGGTCCATCGGCGTAAAGACCGCTGTGCATGCTGGATGGGTTGGGGAAGTTGCTGGAGAGATTTATCCTCCAGCAACTTCAGCAGCACATTGAAACGGGACTCTCCCCACAGCAGTATTGTATAATGCTATTTTTTTATGCTTGCACCATCCTTCCGAGATATTTCTAATTGTTTGAAAGATGTTATATTTTTTCTAAAATCTTCTCATTGTCTGATCTTTTTTTTTCCTTCGATTTCTTGGGCAAAAATTGTTCTAATAGTGCATTTTGAAGTCATTCAATAGTGCCTATATCTGAGCCTATTAAAAATATTTTGTAAAAATACAAAATAAATATATTTTGCCCTGGAAAGGGACAATGAGAGATCTTTAATTATAGCATTCTATTAAACATAAATCAAAATCAACTCACAAATGCACGATTTCTAGCTTAATTTATTGATAAATGTATATAAAAGATTGAGAACAAGCGCATCATACAGATAAGAGCAAAACAGAATTCTGATTTAATTTATGATAATTTCAAAATTTGGCCATTAGATGACATTATGCATTAATGCTTTACGATCGAAAGTTGGTTGACCTTAAAGGTCCATGGGTTTTGCTTTAGAAATGCGCAAGTTTTTCAATCAAAGTAGTTTGAAAACCCTGAATTTATAACGAATTAACGTCGTGATTATTTTTTTAATGCGCAAAAACTTCAACAATAATATGGTAAAATAATGTTTATAATTCATTTTTATTCATGACACACAAAATGTGTTATTGCAGTGACCACGGCATTAATTGGGCACCCTTTTTCTACTGATGATCCTAGGGTTACCACAACACATTTATTTTTAAACAGCTCTCCCCACAGTATATAAAAAAAAAGACTTTAAATGGGCCTAAATATTTTATACAATTTTACAATTTCGGCCAATTTTACAATTTATCCTTTTTGACGCAACTGAGATGGTTTGAATTTAGATGGTGATTTAATTTATTGGGTGCCATTGCTTCGTTTGATAGCTGTTCGCTGCAAATTATGTGTTGTGGCTTTGGAGCTGTTTCATCACCACATCACGAGAATCCATATTGAATGTAGTCTTCGTTGTGCTTCATATTCACAGTCTTCTTTGGCATATTTGCAATGCTTGTGCTGGGTTCTTCTGTATGTAAAGACGAATCTTTTCCACGTAAAATTGAATCCATTGTAACGTGGGAGAGAGCTCTCAGCTGAATACCGGGGCCCAGTTATCTTCGTCATGCTTCTGTCGACCAGTCCCAATTGGGGAATCCAATCCCAGGATCCCGGACAGTTTTAGGTACTTAAGAATCCCGGGATTAGAAAACGTTATCCCGAAAATCCCGGGATTGAAATTTTTATCTAACAGAAATCCTACACCTCACCAACACGATGAAGGCTACCAAATCGAGACATTCCCGACGAAATCTAGACGCTTGGAAACAGTGGCGTAATTACTAATTGGCGAACTTAGGCGACGCATAGGAGCAGTGACTGTCTAATCTATGTATACATATTAATATATAGCGTTCATGTATGTTTTTCAAATTGTTATATTTACCTTCCCCACCGGTGATGTATTTACTACACTTCGATTCTAATAATGGGAATATCGATATGAAATATAATAGATACGGGGTTCAGAATTTTTGTATTCCTTCGTAATATAATTACAAACCACATCAAAGTATTATAGTATATAAGTATTTATCTGCAGCGACGGAAATAAATAATTTGTCGGGAAATCGGAAATTTTGCAAGTTTTAGTCCGTGTCTCAGTAGAAAAGAATTTTATCAATCACATTGATGGTGTTATACGAAAATGGGGGCTCACGCGGCCATCAACTCGAACTAGCATTTAAATATCTGATGACGATATCTCCAACGAGTGTGGAAGCTGAGCGTGCATTTTCAGCAGCAAGTTGTCTGACTTCCAAAATCAGATCCAGACTAAATGACGAAACACTAATGTTTAATGTCAATGTTACTTCGGACATATTTTCAAAATAATATTTGAATTTTTTAGTGTTTTATTTATCTATTTTTGAATTGTATTTTTATCTTTTCTTAAATAAATAAAATTTTTTGGCCTTCAAGTGATTTTTTGTATTGAACAAATGGACTTATTAGTAATTTTTGATCAAATTCATCAAGGTAATTTCTTAAAATATTGAAAATCCCAATCCCGGGATCCCGGGACTGGTCCCGGGATCATTAACCCGGGAAAATTACAGATACATTTTTTGATGGTCGTAATAGCCAACCTTTTTTGAAGAGACTTTTCACTGGAGATGAAAGTTGGATACTCTATGAGAATATCCAACGTAAAGGGTCTCGGACAAAGGGTACAGAAGCTTTAACTGTAGCTAAACCTGGCCTACATCCAAAAAAAGTTTTGCTATGCATTTGGTGGGAGTGGAAGGGGGTAGTTTATTATGAGCTACTTCAGCAAGGTGAAACGATCAATTCAACAAAATATTGTTTCCAACTAGACAATCTTAAGGATGCAATTGCCAGAAAACGGCCAGAATTAGCGAACAGACGAGGCGTTGTTTTTCATCACGATAACGCCCGGCCTCATGTGTCTTTGCTCGTCAGAAATAAATTATTATCATTTGACTGGGATGTTTTACTTCATCCTCCATACTCTCCGGACATTGTCCCTCCAGATTATTATTTATTTCTTTCATTATAATTCAAAAAATGACATATAAATGTACCTTGATCAATATTTTGCCAACAAATCTGGGAAATTTTGGCAAGAAGGCATTATGAGGCTTCCGGAGATATGAAGAAAGGTAACAGAACAAAATGGATCATATATTATTCAATAAATTTTGATGTAATACAAATTATTGTTTATATTTTTCTTAATATGAAAACGAAAGAAACTTATGGGACACCCTAATATGACATGTAGCATATCGGTAATGGTCAATAAAGAATTGATAAATCATATTAATATACAAAAATAAAAAAATGCTAGTCTATTAACCCCTAATTTTATATGGGCGCCAAACTTTTTAAAGCCCTTTTTCATATACAGCGGTCCCTATCTCGTCGTTATAGGAGGGTTGACTGTATTATTTTTTTTTAATGTAATTTATGAATATGATACACTTTGTTAATGGGATAATGATGAATTAATCATATAATTTCATTGATTTAATCGTGAGATCATATACGAGCGATTTGGCATCTTTAGCCCACACAAAATCGACGTGGGTGAAAGTTGCTGGAGATACTTTAAATGTCCCGATAAAATTTGTCAACTCGTCTTGCAATTTCAAAATGTCTTTGCCATCAGTTATTGCGTCATTGTCGCTATAATACAGAGCAACGGGTACAGTTACACGATCTAGGGTATAATCTGGAGGAGTGGAACTATTATATGCCTCCATATTTCCGGTACGGCCATGATCAAATTGCCTGAATTTTCCGGAACGGTTTAATTGGATCAAATGTGTTTGCTGCCTGCTGGAACCTCCTGCTGGAATATGGCTCATATATATCGGCAGCATTCCCTAGAAACCATCGAGTCAGTTGTGTATTTTAAAAAATATTTTATTGCGGTGGGATTCAAAATGCCATTACCATATCAATATGATGTAAGCCACTACCACTGGTGGAATATAAAACAAATTTGCACAAAAATAGATATGGCGAATCTTCGGCGCAAATTTTGTACGCAAATTTGGCTGAAAACCATTTCCTCGGCAGCCATTCAAGTTTACCGAATGCTTCTAAAACGAACTGAAACAAAATAATTTACAAATTAAATATCGACTGACCGTTGTTCAATTATGAATTTTAGAATTTCACCGCATATACATTTCTGATTCAAATTGAAGCGGCGAATGACCATTAAAAAGCGAGGACTCGCTCAGGTTATTAAATCTTATTGTTTAGAATATATTTTGAATGACTCACATCAATCACCTCAGCATAACGTCCAAAATAATTAAAAAGAAAACTACTTAGATGGGAACAGTAGACCGCGGGTGCTAATGCCTGGATCGATTTGATTTTAGAATTGTATTCCGGTTTTTCTGAACACATAATGAAGGATGCAGTCGCTCCTTGAGAGTGTCCTATATATTGCAATTTTTCTTCTCCGGTATTTTTGAGGATGTAATCGATCATCGCTGGAAGATCGAACATTCCCAATTCGTGAAGAGAGAAATGCCAAAACTGTCGTCCATTGGGATCCAAATCAACGTGCTTTCGAGAGTAGACATTGCCTCTAATATTTCCCATCCAGACATCATAGCCTTCATCAGCTAAAACATAGCCTAAGACAACAAATCAATATTGTGTTAATCAATCATATCAATTCAGTGTAAGATTTTTAAAGTAGTAAAAATATGCCAACAATATTCAAAACTTACCGATTGCTCTACCTGGACCATTTATTACAAAGTCATCCGCAGAGAATAGATAACCATGTACCAACAACACAGGACCACGTCTTTTCAATCTCTCAGATTTTCCACTTGGAATTCGATGCACCGTCAATAGATATCCATCTACCGTCTGCACTTCATGAGATTCAACGGGATAGCCATATTTAGCCACCAAGTCTACCTGTTTTATAACATTAATGATCTATTCTGTTATTTATGTATACATGAAAAAATATCTATTCCATCGATACTTAACAGCATTCAAATATGCATCTTCGTTAATTTTTATTGACGATTCTTCACCATTTAAATATACACCTATAGCAACCACCGCTGTTATGCTCAAACATATCGTGAACTTGTTCATGCTGAGGTTCAATTTGCACTGGTTGTTATGATTGATCTATGATAATGATGGCGAACCTTTGATTCACATTATGACAAATCACTAACGTTAAGAATACTTTTTTCTACCCTTAAACACATTGCTTGCGGTAATAGAAAATCGCCATCATTCACAACCATACAGTAAATACCATACATTTATTTTTATTTTTTTAAAACCATCTATCCACTGAGGGACATTAAGTTATTAAGGAAACTCTGCATTTTAGACTCAGAGTCACAGTCATAGACCCAAATTTCATTTCCTGTTACAATTTTGGCTATGAATAACATATCTATTTGAAGACGATTCTTCAATTTCATTCAAACTGAAAGATGATTTTTCTTCTGTTCGTCAGTCAAAAGTCTGGGAACAAATTTGCAATCAATTGCCTCATTTGCAAATTATTGTTTAAAGTGCTTTGCACAGACTCGTCAGAGATGTTAACTTCTTCAGCAAGCTCTCGAATAGTTATTTGTCTGTTTACACGAACAATTTTGCCGCTTTTTCCACGTTTTTGTCTGTTTTTGTGGTCGATAGACGTCCTGACCGTTGCTTTTTATTCAATCGACACATTCCCGTTTTTAAATCGTTCATATCATTTGTGAACAGTCCTCAGAACTACCACATTATCGCTATACACCGATTTTAATATTTCATGAGCTTATTTGGCACTTTTTTGCAACTTAATGCCAACGCGTTGTTCGAAATCCATAAAGCACGACAGACGCGATAAACACGACTTCACTTTAGCGGATATAAATTGTTATAGACTAACACCGTTAACTCTTTTTGGATTGTATTTTGGATTCTGGGGTCTTTCAGATTTTTTGCTTGGTGCTTTCATTATCGATAAAATTGGTAGCCAAGTTCTGGGTATGCTAGTGCCGTCGTCTCGTCCGATGATTTCCCAATTCTGATGCCAAAATTTTCGACGGTTGCTATGGTTTTTGTACCAGCAAAATTGATGTGATGATCGCTTTTTGCGCGGAGTGGAGAAGAAGCCTGTCCTTGCAGACATGGAATTTTAATTTCACGGTTTTGTATCATGATACGCATTTTGCGAGCGGGCTGGCATGCTCCCGAATAGGGAGATCAACCACACAGCTCGGTTCGGAGGAGGCTCCCCATGTTATGGTTATATTCGTCCCAAAGATGTACTTTTAGATTCAAAATACTTTTCCATATGATGCGTACCATCTAGTAATAAATGATATGGTCGTGAGCAGCCCATATACAGCTGTCCATGTGAGAAGCATGCACGCATACCCTGTGTGTTTCTGTTCGGGTTGGGCATTGCTTAGCTTGGCGAGTTCTCGTTTTTAGAAAACATTAATGATTGATTTGTTTATTTATTGATAAAGAGACGCAAGAGAGGTTAGGATCCATGCGCATGCGTGCGCTCTCCCTTGCCTCGAAAAGCGACTGTCTTCTCCGCACCCCGTGAGCCTCCCCGCTCCGCGACCCTTCACGCCTTGCGAGCCAACCCGCCCCTCGTTTTAAGTTTGAGAATTATAATTTATAGAACCATGCATACAAAGTGTTAACGAATACATTTAACAAATCTATAACTTTTTTACTAGAACTACAAAAAGTTAATAGATGTTTTTAGTTGTTGACAAATTTTAACATATCAAGCTAAAAAAGTTTTACCTTCAACATAATATACATTAACATATTTATAGTATTAGTCTTGAATTTTATTATTTTTGCTTTTGCTTTTTGTTCCTCTATGTGTTTTTTTGTTAAAATTTGTAATTAATTATTTATAAATGATTTAAAAAAAATATTGATGAAGATTTGTATCTTGCTACAAAAAGTTCAATTATTAGCACAAAAAGTAGACCAGAAGTGCGAAGACTTCCCTTGAATGTAACATCGATTGACAAATTTAACATCTTCATCAAACTTATGATCACTTTAGATCAGTGATTCTCAACCTTTTTGTTCAGTCACGGTGCACTTTTGACCATGGGAAAAAGTGGCGGTGTACCAGAAATAAGAAGTCGAAAAAAATTGTATACATAGACATAATTTTTATTACATATTTTAAAAAAATAATATTTACATACCATTTTTTTACATTTTTATTTTCTTTTTATGTCAAATTATATAAAAAATGTTTAACATTGAAAAAATATTTAGTTAGTTAATTTTTCCCTAGAAACAATTTTATATTTATACGCGTTTTATTAAAAATATTTGCTCTCTTTAAGTGGTAAATCAAGTTTGGGGGGGGGGGGGTGTTTTTTTCCGTTGTCCACCCAAAATGTTGTCCCTGCTTAAAACAATAGAAGTTATATGATCAATCAAAAATCAATTAATGTGCTACCTGGCTTGTTGGCTTTTGCAGATATCATAAATTTTAGGTCGAATATTTGATAGAGCTACCCTCAATTCTTCGTCTAAATTCATAAATCTTTCACGTTTTTTAGTTTTCATATTAGTTATTGTTGAGAAACCGAGCTTACACAAATATGATGTCGGAAACTATAACAAAATTTTCAGTGCCTTCGTGTGAAGAGCTGGATATTCTTCTTGGACAGAAATCCAAAAGTCCTCTATTGTCATTTCGGAAAAAAATATTTTTAGAGTACGATCAGTCGACAATGAGACTAATTCTTCTTCTTTAAAATTCACAATACGATTTATCAGTCTTAACGAATGGATTTCGAATCCAGTCATAATTTTCTCTATTTAAGGAAGGAAAATAACGCGCAATATTTTCTTCCAATAAAGTTAAATGTTCTATTATTACAGAAACAATTCCCTCGGGAATGTTTTCGTTAAGTGAAGTTAACATATCTAATTTTTTTCTATTTTCGAGTTATTTTTTTCAAAAATCCTGTAATTTTGTCAATGGATGTTAAAAAAATAGTTTTTCCCTAGAACGCGTGTTAACTTTATTTAAATAATTGAAAATATCTGCTAAATATGCCACTTTAGCACACCAATCATTATTCTGAAGACGTTTTACAAAAATCATCCATACCTTCATTTCAAATAAAGATTAACAATTTATTCTTAAGTTATATGAATAGACATAAAACTTTACTCCTAAATAACCACCCGACTTCAGTGTGAAAAAGCAAACACTCGTACTTACTTCCAGAGAAATGTAAAGATATTTAAACATGCGTGTTTTTAAAGGTCTTGATTTTATGAAATTCACTACATTTACAACTTGATCTAGTACATGTTTTAGTGCTACTGGTAATGTTTTCGAAACTAAAGATTCTCTATGCAAAAAACAGTGCATAATTATAATATTAGGGTGCCCGAAGGCCTGGAGTTTAATACTTTTTAAAAAAGGAGACATTTCATTGCTTAAGAACTATCGTCCAATTTCGCTTCTCTCCCATATATATATAAAGTATTTTCTAGAGTTAAAACTAATAGGCTGGCAGATCGATTTGACAAATTTCAACCTCGAGAACAGGCTGGACTTAGAAAAGGCTTTAGTATCATCGAGCATATCCACATACTAAGACAAATCATCCAGAAAACCGAAAAAAATAATCAGCCACTGTCTTTCTTGGGCATTTTTAAACTCACTACAACGCTGTAATATAAACTATCTCCCAAGCTTATCATAAACGCTTTGGAAGATGTATTACATAGTATTGACAACACACAAGTGGAGAAATTGTGACATAGTATTAATAGCCGAATCGTCTGAAAAGCTTCAAGACATGCTCCAAGACCTAAACGAAGTGTCAAGTAAAATTTGTCTGAAAATGAACATGGATAAAATGGAAGCCATGATAAATAGTCACAATTCTCAGACCTTCGGGGCGATATCCATTGGGGAAACACAAATTGAGGTTAAACATGAATACACTTATCTGGGACAAGTAATACATCTCAACAGAAACTGACAGACGAATACCACTGGGATGGCAGCATTCAACCAACGCATCATCCCAGTGTTAACCCACGAAGACGTGGAATCTAATATCAAGCATTTTACACAGAATAAAGTTTTCCCAGCGTGCCATAGAGAGATTTATGCTCGGAGTGTCTTAATAATATAGAATCAGAAACGAGGATATCCGAAGAAGAACTCGAGTAGTAGACACTACTGAAAGAATTGACACACTCAAGTGGCAATGGGGGAGACAAATATGTCGAAGAAACGACGGTCGATGGGGAAGAAAAGTGTTGGAGTGGAGACCCCTGTAAGACTGACGACATCGAAAGAATAGCAGGCTGAAGCTGGATGCGGAAAGCGGAGGATCGAGAGGGATGAAGACTCATGCGTTCAACGGTGGACGAACACAGGCTGATGATGATGATGATGATTATGAATCTTTCCTCAGCGGTCAGACTGCATGACGATTTGAAGATTCCGCCACGACCAGGCGCACAGCTCATCAGATACCCATTGAAACCATCCTACTGTATTCAACCATCGACATCTTATTCCGCACTATAAAGAGACAATAAAATCAAAAGCTTATCGTGGCTTTAAAAAAAACATAATTTATCGGCTTTAAATCCTACATCTTAAAATAGACATCAAGGACCTCTAATTTACTATAAGTCGCAGTACAAAACACTTAAAAAACTAAGAACACTTGCCTGAGTATCGACGCTGCATGACGTTCAGGATAGATCCTGGAGTACGGGACGCATTCTGGAACAACACTGCACTTTATTTATTAAGATATATCCCTCTGACGATTAAGCCAAACCGTATAACCTAAGAACCGAACACGCACTGATTGTCGCCTAGAATTCGACGGCTCAACTGAGCGGACGAATATAAATGCATTGATACTAAATGTAAATTATTATGAAAAACTATTGAAAGAATGCATGAGATTCTCTCTGAGATGAGCTCTTTTGATATATTCCCAAAAATATTTTTATCAAATTTGAAATTCATTAAAAAATAATATATTTATGCAACGAAAAGGATGGTGGTTTTTTTTTTGAAAAATAATATTTTTGAGAATATATCGCAGCAGCTTATTTAATCCCATGATTTTTAAAAAATAGTTTTTCTTATAAATATTAATAATTTATCATAAATGCGTTTCAATTTGTTCGTCCAGTTTAGGCGTCGAGTTTATGCTATGCAACAATATTCGGTGCAGAGCTATATTTTATTTTCACAGGTTAGGATGTGCATGTGCGTATGTTAAGTGATATTTTTTAATACACAGAGTGTTGTGCCGTTCCCGAATGTGATCCATGTTCCAGACTGTATCCTGATCGTCATGCAGCTAAAATATTGAGGCAAGTAGTCATAGTTTTTAAGTATATTGTAATACGATTATTAGGCTTATTATCGAAATGTTTAATGTTGAACAATTGCATTGAGATTTCAAGAACACAGATCGGAAATAATACTCATAGTGGATTGGAAAATCAAGAGTCTATTATAAGATGTAGGATTTAGGTCCGATTTTTGTATCATTTTTTTAAAGTCACGACTAACATTCAAATGTATATGTAAAATACGATATTCGGAAGTGGTTCATTTAGCATTTCATAGCTAAAAGCTTCATTAAGCATCAATTTTTCCTTAGATTAAAGAAAATACATCATATATCATTTTAAAAATATATCATCAGCTAAATAATTGGACTAAAATGTGTCAAATATTTAATTTCAGGTATAAAATCGTGTTTAATATAAAAGCAATCCGCAATTGTTTGATTACGAAATCGACCAGCCTTGATCAATCAATAGTCTTAAGTTTAGATGGACGTTGTGAAAAATTGTACAGTGTGGTTGAAAAGAACTGCTGGTGAACCAAATTTCAAAAGTGTCCAGGACTTCAAAATTCATGCAGTAAGAGCTCTCAGGTAAGGATAATAAGATTTACAAGATAAATTTGAGCTATCATTTAATTTGTCATCTAAAATATACACACAAAATATTTGGTCTAATGGATGTTTAAATTCTTTGTTTTAGGTAAGTCTTTCGAATAGCGCAATATCAATCCGAAATACCGAAGTTTTCAAATATACTCATACTTTGAGTTAAATACATAATGCGTAAAACCGAAACATAAATATTCTTCAGAATATTGTCGATTATTTTTTCTGATTTTACTGGATACATTTTCTTTTGTATGAGACGTATGATGTCAAGTAATATCGTCACTACTTCTTTCACTTGTACTCCCTGTGTCATTAATATTTTGGTCTGATGCACGATTTCGTTTGGTTGTGTCTATGCGTAGCATAAAGCAACCACTAGACTAGTAGCATGTATATTTTATTATATATTACACAAACACATCTTTATCTTTTAGCTAACAAGTTCCGGTAACAAATAAAAAAGAACAATGCATAAAATTAACTTATTAACTTCTTCTGGGGGCTAAGAAGTTTAACTTCTACCGAGCGAGAATCTCACGCATTTTTTTAACTTTATATTAACCCTTTGTGGTCCAGTGTCCACACGTATTGGACATCATATTTTTACTGGCAGGTCCAGTGTCCATAATTAACTTTTGCAAATTAGTATCTATATATATATATATATATATATATATATAAATTATTTTAATTATTAAAATATTAATAAATAGCCGGGTGTTCGATCGCGTTAAGGTTTTTGGTAAAAAATTAAAAAACGAATTTTTTACCTTATCCGATATTTCGGACCACTCGTCGGGTCCATTCTCAAGGATTGACTGCCGCCGTTGTCGTTTTTGTTATGCTCCTGGTGACCATCCTCCGTCCAGTGTTGCCAGAGCGCGATGATTGGCCACTTTGCGCCGTCGCTTGTCTGACGGTTGGTTGCACTGTCGAATTTTTTGGGATGGTTCGTGGTGTTTTTAGTCTGGATAAAATTGGTAGCCAAGCTCTGGGTACGCTAGTGCCATCGTCTCTTCGGTTGATTGCGGAGCTTTTTCTTTTTTCTATTTCTATAGCTTCTCTTACAATTCTGACCCCGAAGTTTTCGATGGTCGCTAATGTCTTTGTCCCAGCAAAATCGATGTGGTGATCGTTCTTCATCACGTGTTCCGTTAGTGCCGATTTATAGTCCAATTGCGAAACTGATTTTTGATGTTCTTTTACTCTGTGATTTATTTGTCTATTGGTTTGACCAATGTAAGACATCTCACAGTCTGCGCATGGGATCTCGTATACTCCTTGGTTTTCGTTTTTTACCCTATCCTTTTTGTTGGGCAAGAGACTTCCTATCTTCTTATCCGTCTCAAAGGTAGTGCTAATGCCGTGTTTCCGGAGTATACGGCTGATGGTATCGGTCGTGCCTTTTATGTAAGGAAGAACGATGTGTTTTTCTGAATCGGTGGGTGGATCTCGAGGTTTTTTATTAATGTTTTTGATAGTTTTTTTAATTTGTCTCCGAGAGTATCCATTTTTTGCAAGAGCTTGGCTTACTTCCTTTATTTCTTCTTCTATGTGGTCGCTGTCTGTCAATCTGAACGCTCTCTCTATGAGCGCTTTCATCACAGAGTTGATCTGCCTAGGATGGTGGTGAGAAGTGGCATGAAGATATCTGTTAGTGTGTGTGCTTTTTCTGAAGACTGTGTGACCGAAAGATCCGTCAGGATTTTTTATAACACAAGTATCCAGAAATGGGATTTTGTTGTTTTCTTCTGTCTCCATGGTGAATTGTATGTTCTCATTTCTGGAGTTGAGGAAAGTGAGGAATTTGAGAAGCTCAGCCTGTCCGTGTGGCCAAATGACGAGGGTGTCATCCACATATCTTAGCCACATTTTTGGTTTTAGGGGGGCTTCTTCTAGAGCTTTTTCCTCGAATCCAGTCATAAATATGTTGGCAATCGCCGGAGACAGAGGAGATCCCATTGGTGCACCACTGGTTTGTTTGTAGAACGTTCCGTCAAACAGAAAATACGTAGATGTGAGGCAGTGCTCAGTAAGGTTCAAAATATCTTCGGGAACCTTGTGTCTCTCTTTAATGTGCTTTAGGGTTTCCTTTATAGGGATGTTGGTGAAAAGTGAAGTCACATCAAAGCTGACCAGGATGTCATTCTCATCGTGTTTCAGCGATTGTATAATCTTTAGAGATTCTTGAGAGTTTTTTATGTATGAAGTTGCACTCTCCACAATTGGCTGGTAGTATTTGGCTAAATATTTGGCCAGGCCTTGTGTGGGGGAACCTCTGGCGCTGACGATGGGTCTTAATGGCATACCTGGTTTGTGTATTTTTGGTAAGCCGAAGAATTTTGGAGCCTTCGACGATCGAATCCTTGGCGATATTATTTGTTTAGTTGTATCGTCGAGTTTGGAATTGTCGATAATTTTTTTAGTTTTTGTTTCCAAATATATCGTTGGGTCTCTCGTCGTCATCTTGTACGCAGGGTCTTTTAGGAGTTCCATTATCTTCCTGCTATAGTCATCAGCATTCATTACGACGGTTGCGTTGCCTTTATCTGCTGGTATTATGACTATGTCATCGTTGTTTCTCAGATTGTTGAGACACATCCTTTCTTTGTTGGTTAAATTGGGTATTGGCGGCTTGGCGGTGCGAAGAACTTTTGCAATATCTTGGCGGATTTCTTCCGCTTTCTCTTCGGGCGCTCGAAATAATACCGCTTCAACTTTGCAGATAATTTCCTCGTGTGGGATGCGATTGGGAGCAATGGCAAAATTGAAACCCTTGGACAGCACCTTCTGTGATGTTTCATCCAATTTGACATTTGAATAATTATGAACGGTAACGTCTTCATTTGTTGTGGTAATTACATGTTTATATTTTTGATAGTTAATTAGCTTCATGAATTTTTTCTCATGTCTGTTGTTAATTATATCAATTAAGTTTGTATTAAATTCGAAGAACGATCTGTCAATAAGGGTCCAAAGGTCATTTCGGATATTGTTACAAATTTCTAGGTGAAGATGAAATAACGTGTTGTTGAAAGAATCCAGGCGTTTTCTCTTCTCTCGTATTTCCTCCCTTAGTAACATTAATCCAGTGTTGAACAAGATCCTTTTCACTTTTTGTCTTTCCACTCGCGGTTTGATTTGAAGAAAGTTAGGAAGTATATTATTATCGCGACACTTTATTAAAAATTTCAAGTCACATAACACTTTAGTTCGTTTTTCACGGAGTTTTTGCAGTGTTCTTATTTTGGTGTATTGTTCCTCCCCGTAGAGGTGTATAATAGAGTTTTTCAGATTTACGCGAGTCATATTTAAATTATTTTAATTATTAAAATATTAATAAATAGCCGGGCTATTTATTAATATTTTAATAATTAAAATAATTTAAATATGACTCGCGTAAATCTGAAAAACTCTAATATATATATATATATATATATATATATATATAATGAATGTCTACTGTCGGGACGTTAGTGCGAAGTCGCGGAACATGCTATTTGATCCGGTTTTGCTAAGGTAAAATAAGCCTTTAGTCAACTATGCCAAGAGGCGATAATGCCATGCTCTGGTGAAGTGAAGCGCGGCCGCGGGTAGCCGAGGATCGAGAGAGCGTGGTGATCACGGGGCGCGGGGAGGAAGGCATTCGTTTTTCGAGACAAGGGAGAGCGCACGCATGCGCATGAATCCTAACCTCTCAGCCCCACAGCAACAAATCGTCTAACTCTACTACTGCCTTTATTTTCAAATAGTCGAGTACCCGGCAACCTTTGCAATACCCAATATTGCAAATACTTTGGATGCATCTTCACGCATAACAAAATAAACTCCACAATTCAACGCGTTAATCGGCGCTATACTTGACTGAAAACGTACATCAAAATTTAAAAAAAAACATTAACAATTTACAGTTCAGGTGTTTCGCGCTAAGCTTCGCCTAAAGTCCGGGGGACTTCGTAAGAAATTCATGAAACTCTACTTCTTTCGTAAAAACGATATAATTCTTAAACCAATTAACAGATTGAAATGAAATTTTAGTAGTGTCTACAAAAGAGCTTACTGCACAGATATATTTAAACAAAACGGTGGTTTTCAATATGTGGTCCAGCAAAATCACAGCCTGATAGAAGAACGGACCCGTGCAGTAGCGTGGCCACGCTTAGTGTAACGTTTGAGGCGGGGGCGCTCTCGGGAGAGTCCCCGGGCGACTTCTCGCCTCCACGTGCTCGTCAGGGTTGCGATCACGAATTCCTTTCTGCTGAGCCACGTACTAAAACTTTGCAATATTCTCGATTTCCCGACAAATTATTTATTTCCGTTGCTGCAGATGAATACTTATATACTATAATACTTTGATGTGATTCGTTATTATATTACGGAGGAATACAAAAAATCTGAACCCGTATCTATTATATTTCATGTCGATATTCCCATTATTAGAGTCGAGGTGTAGTAAATACATCACCGGTAGGGAAAGGGTTACTACAACAATTTGGAAAACATTCATGTACGCTATATATGTATACATAGATTAGACAGTCATTGCCCCTAGGCGACGCCTAAGTTCGCCAATTAGTAATTATACCACTGTTTCCAAGCGTTCAGATTTCGTCGGGAATGTCTCGATTTAGTAGCCTTCATCGTGTTGGTGAGGTTTACGATTTCTGTTAGACAAAATTTTCAATCTCGAATTTTTCGGGATTACGTTTACTAATCCCGGGATTCTTAAGTACCTAAAACTGTACTTAACTGAAATGTAGTTTTTTGGGCGCGTCAAATTATTTAAGCGTAGAAATATGAAATGAAGTGGTTCGAAGAAATGAAAAGAAAGATATAGTGCATATATCAGAGGCTAATAACAATAGTATATTTTGTAAAAATACAAAAGAAAAATATTTTTCCCATGAAAGGGTTAATGATAGATATTTAAGTTTAGAATTAGCATTCTTATGATATGAACATTAATCAAAAATGCATGATTTCTAGCTTGAAATATTAATAAATGTATATAAAAGATTGAGAACAAGCGCATCATACAGATAAGAGAAAAACAGAATTCTGATTTAATTTATGATAATTTAAAAATTTGGCCATTAGATGACATTATGCATTAGTGCTCTACGATCGAAAGTCCAAAAGCGGACCATGGGTTTTGCTCAAGAAATGCGCCAATTATTCAAATCAAAGCAATCTGAAAACGCTGAATTTATAACGACTTATCGTCGTAGTTATTTTTTTTAAATGCGCAAAAACTTCAACAATAATATGGTAAAATAATGTTTATTATTCATTTCATTCATGACATACAAAATGTGTTATCGCAGTGATCACGCGTTAATTCGGCCTAGGGTTCCTAGGGTTACCACATCTGTCACATCGTCATGCATACCAGTGTAGATACATTTTTTTGATGGATGTTCAATTAATCGTACATCCTAATCGTTTCAATTATGCGATCATATAAAAGCGATTTGGCATCTTTCGCCCATAAGAAGTCCAAATGTGTGAAGGTATCCCAAGGTACCCTGTACAATCCGATCGTATTTGGAAATTCTTCCAGCAAATTGATAACGTCATCACCATCAGCAAATACGTCGTTATCGCTGTAATACAGAGCAACTGGTACCGTGACACGATCCAACTTATACTCCGGAGGAGTTGAACTATTGTAAGCCTGCTGATTCCCATAATGGCCATGGTCAAACTGCCTGAATTTTCCAGAGTGATAAACTTGAACAAAGTGTGTCTGCTGACGACTGGCAGCTCCTGCTGGAATATGGCTCATATAAATTGGGAGCTTTTCCTAAAAATAAAAAGAAAAACAATGATCATTCAGTATATTATCACAGTCATTTGTTTAAGATGAGGTTCGAATTTTTCATACCATATCGATTTGACTAAAACCACCACCACTCATAGAATATAGAAGTAATTTGCAAAATAAGAAATATGGCGATTCTTCGACGCATACATTGTAAGCGAATGCGACTGTTAAATTACTCCTCGGAAGAAATTCTGCTTTGCCAGTTATATCTAAAATGAGCTAAAAATGTGCAAAATATATCATAAATTAAATGCGAATGCATATTCTATATTTATAGTTTTGGCTGCAATAGTTGATTTTGACGATTTTGCTCAGTTATATAATTTTAATCTGTAGCAGTAAAGAGTGTTTTATCAAATAATTACATGGTTTTTAGCATTCCTGCATCATGACCTCCTATTATATATCCTACTTATGTATACATTTGTTAATATTAGGGCGCTGCATAAGTTTTTGCTCCTAATTTTCTTTGTTATGTTATAGCATTTTTCCAATATTTTTATACATAATGAAACCTATTAAAACTCATTTACGTCATTGTCTGCTATCTGAGAATAGATCTTTAAGGATTTGATTTAGATCCTAATCTCAACTCAATCGAAACATTGCAAAGGACAGAAAGAAGCTGTATTATTAATGTCCAGAATTAAAAAAAATGAGTAGATCCTGATTAACTAATAATATCCACTCCAAACATCTACATTAATTACAAAAGATTATTATAATGGATTTGGTGGATTTGAAAGAATTCATTTTTTCAAGACAAATAGTTATCACGGTGAGTTAGATCTTGAATTTATATTGACTGTACAAAACGTTTTGATTGTGCCAACTTATTTGGAAGATGGATGAGTTTCAGAACAATCGATTTGATTCAGATTTAGCCTGATTTTCTGCATCTAAATAAATATTGACACGTTTAATAGTACTGGTAAGATAAGCATTAATTTAAAGTTGCTTGAGAATAACTGATTTGCAACAATAATGTATATATTAATTAAAAGCAATTATAATTTTTCCACTCACTCATAGATCATATCCTGTCTAAAATATTCAGATAAATTTATCCTGAATAACTGTGGAAGACAATGGGAAATAATATATTGAACCAAAGAGAAAATGTCACATAAAATTGAATGAATATGACATAAGATATAGTAGTTAGAAGATGATATTGGACAACAATAAATATGATTTTTATCTTGGATGAGGACGTTCTTTAATATCTATCCTATTTATTCAACTTGGCCCTAGCAGATTAACGATTTTTCTACAAAGTATTTACTCTCAATACTTCAAACACAAGAATAGATGCAAACTATTTCATATCGCAAATACATTCAATTACATTTTTTAAAATGGAGAAAGATTTATGCATCCTTGTTATAAATCTATCTATGTATTTTTCTCTTATTAACATTTTAATAACACAATATCTTTATGTCAAATATAGCTTGAAAAATTAAATCGATTACATTTGGCTGTTAGACTCTTATCCTCCCAAAACATTATTCTGATGAAAATTGATATAATTGTTCAGCTTATAATTACTCTGATTAAAAAATACTGCAGCAGAGTCAAAATCGATCAAGAAAAACCATCACACATAATTTTAGCAATCATTTTAAGAGACTTACATCGATTAAACTAGTAAATATACCAAAATATCGAATAGCAAAACTCTTTGGATGATTGCAATGAACGACGGGTGCTAGTGCTTGAAAAGATTTGATTTTAGCATTGTATTCCGGTTTTTCTGAGCACATAATGACGAACGAAGCTGATCCTTGAGAATGTCCTATATATTGCAATTTTTCTTCCATGGTATTGTTGAGGATGTAATCGATCATCCCTGGAAGATCGTACATTCCCAATTCATGAAATGTGAATTTCCAAAATTGCTGTCCTTTGGGATCCAAAGTAATGTGCCCTCGAGAGTAGAAATTGCCTCGAGTGTTTCCCATCCAAACATCATAGCCTTCATCAGCTAGAATATAACCTGAGAAAATAAATATATTGAGATTAGGCAAATAAGATCAGATTTAAAAAAATTCATCCGGTAGATTCATTAGGTAGAATTTAAAATATCCAAAACATACCAAGTCCTTTTCCAGGGCCGTTAATGATGTAGTCATCCGAAGAACATTGATATCCATGCACCAATAACACTGGACCACGACTTTTTGACTTCTTTGATTTTCCGCTTGGAATTCGATGCACCGTCAATAGATATCCATCCTCTGTCTGTATTTCATGGGATTCAATGGGATATCCGTATTTGGTCACTAAAGCAACCTGTTTCAAAATATTACCAATAATTTATTCTGTTTGACGCATACTTTCACGAATGATCAATTCCATTGATACTTAACAGCATCCAAATATGCATCTTCGTTGACTTTTCTTTTTTCGTTCGACGAAGAGTCATCGCTATTTAAATATACAGCGATAGCGGCTATCATTATGACGCTCAGAAATATCAAGAACTTTTTCATGTTGGGTTCGAATACTAGTCGCCACTAAAACTGATAAATAATGCATTTATATCGATATGATACATTCGTATTTTCGTATGATACATTCGTATTTTCGTATGATACATTCGTATTCATATTTTTAAATTACAAATTTCGAAAGTATAACATATTGAGGGTATACTATAAAAGAGAAAAATCGGAATATGAAATATTTACGAAGTTATAGCGTATAATCAGGAGCAAGCTGGAACCACAACAAATTTGTTTAAATCTTTTGTATCTTTAGTTTTATTATAGGAGATGTTCATAAAAATATTTTAAGCAAAATTATCGTTATATTGCACTCATATATATCTAGCTGTTGGTTTGCGAAATTAAAATTGCTCGAAGTAGCTCGAAGTCAAGTTTAGCTAGATAGTTTGTCGTGTGTTTCCAAGTATCAAGACCGTTTCCGTTGGATATTCTCATAGAGTTTCCAAATTTCATCTCCAGAGATAAGTCTCTTCAAAAAAGGTTTGCTATGATGTCGTTGTGGAAGAAGATCGCTGAAGTTTATTTGAGTCACTCAGTTCACGAAGAAGCCACACATCTAAACTTGTGAGCTATTTCGCGAACAGTATATCGCGGGTTTTCTTCAACCATGGCTATGATTAGATCTGTGTTCATTTATGAAAGACACATTGAGAGTATACTATAAAAAAGAAAAATCGGAATATGAAATATTTAGGAAGTTATAGCGCGTTATCAGGAGCAAGGCGGAACCGACGTGAACAGGGAGTTAGGTCAGGTAGGAGTGCTTGGAGTTGAACAACCTTTCTATCAAAATATATTTGTTTAAATATTTTTTATCTTTAGTTTTATTATAGATTGCACTCATATATTTCTAACGGTAGATATGCGAAATTAAAGTAGCTCGAAGTCAGCTCGAAGTTGCTCGAAGTCATGTTTAGCTCGATAGTTTGTCGTGTGTGGTTGAATTTTCGAAGCAAAAATGTCAAAATATCTTAATAAAGGAACGAAATGTAGAGAAGTTCGAGGAATTTAAAAAAAGACATTATCATGGGAACACGACTGGAGTCAAAAGCTGGTGCAAATGGCAGAAAACCATTACTTCAAAAAATATCAAAAGCTTGAAGATCTGACTCCATTTCTTGGTCAAGAGATAAAACAGTATCTCTTACCAATTTATAAAGATTTGTCCAGGGATACATTACTTTAAAGATGATTGGATGACCAAACCCAAAATGATAATGAATGTTTTAACTCGACGGTTTGGCGATTGGCTCCAAAGCACCTGCATTATGGTATAAAAATCATTAAAATATTAACATACATTGCTGCTGGGATATTTAATAACGATTACAGCTTCATTTTGAAGGTGATGAATACATTAAATATAATAATTGGCAGGTACTATAAAGTCTTTGCTGAAAATACCGAAGAAGCGCAGGTAGCGAGGTAGAACCGTAAGAGTCTTTCTGAGACAAAAGCAGCTCGTATAGCCCGAAAACAACAAAATAGTCGAAGATAATCGACTTTTATAGAAAGCTGAAGATCTATTATATGCACCTGAAATCATTGGTTGATCGGTAAGTCACTAGAATTGATAGTTTTATCGCATTGAAACTTTAAACGCGATTATCTCGAAACTGCATTTTCAAAATGTTCACCAGTTGTAGCTTATAAAGTTGTTGATCGATTTGACTGAAATATTGGGATGTTTCTTACTATAATATTATCTAGTCAATTAAGCTAAAGTCTTAAGGTTTTCGCGTAAATAAATAGTTTTTTTGGGGTAAAAATTATCAACAAAAATGGTAAAAAATATGAAAGTTTAACTAAAAATCCTACTAAATTTTTAATATTAAACGTTTTTAAAATTTTTATAGCTTAGTTGACTGCCTACATATATGTTTCAGTTCAACAGGAAACCTTCGACAAGTGGCGAGCCTTTTGATATAATATAACTCACTAAAGTTCAATATGAATCCCACAAGAAGATCAACATACGATATGCTTGTTATACAAGATTTTCCATTAATTGACATTGAAAAGGGCCTAGTCCCACGATGAAATACGTATGTCAGATTTATGATAATCATGTTGTATCCAATCATCGCTTTTTCGTGTAACCGGTTTTTTTAACAGCATAGATGCGTACAAAAACCACTCAACATCGTCATCACATTTACGTATTCATCATATCGACACAAAATAGTAGGAGAAAAACAAATTGAATTGTATCAAAATCTAACGATTAGAAGACTATGCACATTAAGTATGCTTTAAGGCTACATATCATATCAGAACGAGTAAAAAATAACAACAAAGGGAAAGTATAAAGATAAAATATTTTTTAAAAAAATACTTGAAATATCACAGCATCACAGGCGATTTAAAAATCCTGAGCTCTATTCGAACAACGGGCAATTATAAAGCAGTGTTAGATAGAACTTGTAGACTGTAGGCGAAAAGGTCACTATATCCACGAAAGTAGTGATAAGCAGACGACCAATCACAATGACGACTGTAAAGTAACGTTTTTGGTTTTTAAATTGGCTCGCCACCTCCTTCTCAATGCCAATATTTATGGATTTGATCGTTAATTATGTAGATTTAAGCCCAAGATGTTTTAGTCGCGAGTCCCATCGCTAAGTCACTTGACTTTCAATATATGGTGGTAAATCTGAATGAATATAAATGGTGGAAATCATCCAAATGTCTCTTTTTTATTTTACTCTTTTCCACAATCGCATCAACATGTCTCCTTTCAGCTGAAATTTTATTTCGTAAATTGGAAGATTTGCGTTTTTGGTAACGTGCAAAACATTCTTCGTCTCTGTCTCTCTCCGAGCTCAACGTGTAAGAATGCTCTTTCCGAATCACTGGAATTCGCTCGCAAATAGGCGATCATCCTACTATATAGGTTAAAGATCATCTATTGTATGATCGATACTAAATGTTAGATCCTTGTCTTTCAAATGAGCGTTATTCTAATCAGAGCCAAACTTACATTTATTTTTTAAAGCTAACTAATACTATTACGCTCTATTTACGTGATCGTACCGATATAAAATGCCACAACAAACCCTAAAAGAGAACGGAGTGATCACAAGGTTTGTATGTCCAATCGGTCCGCTTTTCGGACCACTGATATGACAAATGAGCGCCTCGAGATCGGATACCTGAACATATCTACAGAACTATTACAAACTCTTTTTATGAAATTAAATTGTCTGAAGTAGACTGATCGAATAAGGTTATTTAAATTTTACAATCGTTAATGTAAGTTTCATAGCTTCAATTTTTTATAAACGCACATAAAAGTTTGAGAGTAAGCGTCTCGTACATATACGATCAAAACAGAAATCTGCTTTAATTAATACTTATTTCAAATATCGGCCAATAGATGGCATTATGTATCAGAGCTCTACAATCGATAGTCCGCGGACCAGAAGTGGTCTACGGAATTTTCTCAGCTCTTTGAGTGGTGAACTAATTTAAAAGCATCATAATCTTAGATAATCTATTTGCTTGTCCGCCTCTTATAATCCTTACAAATCCACTTATCTGTCAGAACCGTCGCAGCGTATATGAATCTTGTACATTAATAAATAAACACTGTCTATAAAACACAATATTCGATAATTTCTTCAAGGAAACATGAACAATACGCTTGAAATTTATTCATTTTATCATTCACACACACACTCATTATTAGTCGATAAATTTAGGTTAATGATTTAGATTCACAATACTTTTCTATATGGTGCGTACCGTCTGGCAATAAATGATTTGGGCGTGAGCAGTCCACATACAGCTGTCCATGTGAGAAGCATGCACGCATACCCCGTGTGTTTCTGTTCTTTGTTGATGCTCGCATCGGAAACTGCACACGTTTCAATTAGAATAGCATGTCAGTCGGAATCATTGGGACACAGCCTCTTCTTCTTGATTTTTTTTAAATTTCAAACTGTAGCTTCGATGATATTATTCATCATTTTTCTTTCACTAAAAACCTGATACAGTTGATACATGTCGTGGCGGATTTATGTTTCGGAGAAGAATTATAGGCACGCCAGTTTTCAGTGATATGAATGTTGAGTTTCATGAATATCCTACGAAATCTCCTGCACTTTAGGTGAAGCTTAGCGTGGAACACCCGAACTGTAAATTGTTTTTTTTAAATTTCGATGTTCGTTTTCGTCCTTAATATATTTTTCAGGCAATGATAGCACCTCATATCGTATTGAATCCTGGGGTTTATTTCGCTATTGATTGATTTGTTATGTATGCCATGCCATTACCGCCTCTCGGCATAGTTGACAAAAGGCTTATTTTACCTTAGCAAATCGGATGGGACACCGAACTACGGACGCCGGACAGGAGACATTGATTTTGTATATATAGATTATTATATTTTTTATTATACATTGTACATCAATATGGCTGTTTATAAATGTCTAAATAAAAATAAATAACTCCCATGATATTTTAAATTGTTCTAGATATGAAGAAATAGAATCAAAAACATCTTTCGTTGACTTTCATATTTTCGTCAACTACTTTTTCGGTTTTCACTATTTTGCAGAATTTTTCGTTTTTACCAATTTTTTTCCATAAGCCCCGGGGTACACCAGTTGAGAACCACTGCTCTATAGTCTGACAGTTCAACACTGTATATTTTACAGAAGATTTTTTAAAATAAATTAATTTTCATTTTAACATTCATACATCATAAAAATAATAAAAACAACATTATCAGTTCATTTGATTTTATCAGATTTGATTTATAAAATCAAAGCAATCGCGGTAATCTTCGATTTTGTCCAGAACGGTGAGATAAAATTTGATTAGATGAATTATTTTTTATTACGCTGTTGTGATGATGAATTTTGAATAAGAAATCCAATTCAAAAGATACCTTGGACAACTCAAAGGTATTTGTCAATTCAGTTTAAAATTCAAAGATACATTTATTATAGATGTTCAATTAATCGTACAACTTAATCGTTTCTATTATGTGATCATATAGAAGCGATTTGGCATCTTTCGCCCATATGAAGTCTAAATGTGTGAAGGTATCCCAAGGTACCCTGTACAATCCGATTGTATTTGGAAATTCTTCCTGCAAATTGATTACATCTTCACTGTCCGCCAATACGTCGTTATCGCTATAATACAGAGCTACTGGTGCAGTAACCCGATCCAATTTATATTCCGGAGGAGTAGAACTATTATAAGCCTGCTGATTCCCATAATAGCCATGATCAAACTGCCTGAATTTTCCAGAATGGTAAATTTGAATATAGTGTGTATGCTGTCGACTGGCGCCTCCTGCTGGAATATGGCTCAAGTATATGGGAAGCTTTTCCTGAATCAATAAAACAATGGTCATCCAGTATATTATCACAGTCATTTGATTAAGATGAGGTTCAAATTATTCGCACCATATCGACCTGACTAAAGTCGTCGCCACTCAAACAATGCAGAATAAATCTGCAAATAAAGAAATATGTCGATTTTTCGACGCATAACTTGTGAGCCAAAGCGACTGTTAAATTAGTCCTCGGAAGAAGTTCTGCTTTGCCGGTTGCATCTAAAATGAGCTAAAAAACGCAAAATATATTATACATCAAATGCGAATGTATATTCTATGTTTATAGTTTTGGTTGCAATGGTTGATATTGACGAATTTGCTCAGCTACATATTTTTAATCTGTTGATATTTGTTAATATTAAGGCGCTGCATAAGTTTTTGCTCCTAATTTTCATTGTTATGTTATGGCATCATTCCAATATTTTTATACATAATGAAACCTATTAAAACTCATTCACTTCATTGTGCGCTATCTGAGAATAGATCTGTAAGGATTTGATCTAGATCATCATCTCAACTCAATCGAAACATTGCAAAGGGCCGAAAGAAGCTGTATTATAAAAGCTCAGAATTAAAAAAAAAATGAGTAGATCCTAATTAACTAATAATATCCACTCCAAATATCTACATTCATTACAAAATATTATTATTATGGATTTGGTGGATTTGAAAGAATTCATTTTTTCAAGACAAATAGTTATCACGGTGAGTTAGATCTTGAATTTATATTGACTGTACAAAACGTTTTGATTGTGCCAACTTATTTGGAAGATGGATGTGTTTCAGAACAATCGATTTGATTCAGATTTAGCCTGATTTTCTGCATCTAAATAAATATTGAGACGTTTAATAGTGCTGATAATATAATCATTAATAGTGCAAAGTTGCTTGAGAATAACTGATTTGCAACAATAACGAATATATTAATTAAAAGCAATGATAATTTTGCCACTCACTCATAGATTATATCCTGTCTAAAATATTCAGTTAATTTTATCCTGAATAATTGTGGAAGACATTGGGAAATAATATATTGAACTAAAGAGAAAATGTCACAGAAAATTGAAAGAATATGACATAAGACATAGTGGTTAGAAGATGATATTGGACAACAATAAATATGATTTTTATCTTGGATGCGGACGTTCTTTAATATCTATCCTATTTATTCAACTTGGCCCTAGCAGATTAGCGATTTTTCTACAAAGTATTTACGCTGAATACTTCAAACACAAGAATAGATGCAAACTATTTCATATCGCGAATACATTCAATTACATTTTTTTTAAAATGGAGAAAGATTTATGCATCCTTCTTATGTATTTTTCTCTTATTAACATTTTAATAACACAATATCTTTAAATCAGATATAGCTTAAAAAATTAAATCGATTCCATTTGGCTGTTAGACTCTTTTCCTCTCAAAATATAATTCGACTGAAAATTTATATGATAGTATAGTTTATAATTGCTCTGATCAAAAACACAGTAGTAGAGTCAAAATCGATCACATATTATTTTAGGTGGCTTACATCGATTAAGCCAGCGAATATACCAGAATATCGAAAAGCCCAACTCTTTGGATGAATGCTATGAACGACGGGAGCTAGTGCATGAAAAGATTTGATTTTAGCATTGTATTCCGGTTTTTCTGAACACATAATGATGAATGCAGTCGCTCCTTGAGAATGTCCTATATATTGCAATTTTTCTTCTCCGGTATAGTTGAGGATGTAATCAATCATCACTGGAAGGTCGTATACTCCCGATTCGTGAATAGAGAAATACCAAAACTGTCGTTCATTGGGATCCAAATCAATGTGTTGTCGAGAGTAGAAATTGCCTCGAGCGTTTCCCATCCAGACATCGTAGCCTTCTTCAGCTAGAATATAGGCTGAGAAAATAAACGTATTGAGATATGAGATCGACGTATTTGACTTAGAAAACATCATCCAATTGAGATTTGATGGATACAATTATGATATATATCGAAACTCACCGAGTCCTCTATCAGAACCGTTAATAATGAAGTCATCCGAAGAACATTGATATCCATGCACCAATAACACTGGACCACGACTTTTCGACTTCTTCGATTTTCCATTTGGAATTCGATGCACCGTCAATAGATATCCATCTTCAGTCTGTACTTGATGAGTTTCAATGGGATATCCATGTTTGGTCGCTAAAGAAACCTGTTTCAAAATATTAACAGTAATTTACCCATAAGTAAAGTCTCATGTAGACCTGCGCTAAAGTTCCATTGATACTTAACGGCATCTAAATATGCATCTTCGTTGATTTCATTTGACAAAAAGTCGTCACTATTTAAGTATACACCGATAGCAGCTATCGTAATGACGCTCAGAAATATCAAAAACTTTTTCATGCTGCAGCCCGATTATTACTCGTCGATTATCTCAGTGCATTGACCAGAACGGAGGCCACTTTAATTATATATTTTTTAAAACATTATAAATGAAGCTTTTGGATGTTTCTCTGTAACATGGAAAAAAATAAACTGATATCTCCAAGTTTTTAAATATGGATTCTTGGATGAAATTTCTTTCAAATTCAACATATAGAATAATCGATTAAAACGATCTCTTGTTAATGCATCCAAATAAAATGGAATTCTATCGATATTGTATATGGATCGATGTTCAAATCTATTTTTCAAAAACACTGCATCTATAATAGACTCTCAATTATTCTGGCTAATGTTGGGGAGGACGGACTCAGATAACTGAAAAACATAAATAATCCAAATCATCTAATTTCTACTTGGTTTCGAATATAAAATCAATAGTAGTTAGTAGTTATTAGCATTACCAAAATATAAAATATATTGAGAAACAAAATAAAGGATATCTGCATCATCTTTGCATTCAAAACCTGAATCATTTAAATCATGATCGAACCACTCGTCGATATGTGTTTTCCCGGGTGGGTGTTAGACTCCACGATACCCATCCATAAAACCCCAGAGGGGGAGCCAACCCTATGCCCGTGGCAACGGTTGAACCCCTGGGGTAATGATGTGGAGTAGAAGTGTGCGAAAGTAGCCTCGTCGGTTTGATCATCAAACGCGCTGTTGGGGTAGCCCAGCTAACATGAGTTGGGTGAGCAGATCACCATGTGCTGTGTACCCATAAAATGGTGTGTGGAGCAGTCGATTACAATAGTCGGTGGATACTGTGTCAAAGGCTCACCACTATCTTCAACAGTCTAAGAAAACAGGGGATAACGGTTTTAGGCTGTTCGGACGATGACTCCGACTCGTGTCCGTGGCTAGGTATAAGAATGACCGAACTGATACGAGTACCATGGAGAAAAGGTAGCCCCTGCAGTTCGTCGTCATCTGGAGGGCGTGGAGCAAAAGGGGTGGACCCCTGGACGTTCTGCGCGTTGTATTTATCGTGGGGCTAAAGTATCATGAACCTTCCACTGACCCTTCTACGGACCTTCCAATGCCATCCCGCGCCGGGGGGGGGGGGGGTTATACGTCTCTATTAAGATCGTAGAAGGCCCCAGGAATACATTACAGGAATACGCAGAAAACCCTAAACGCCCTGAAATAAGGGAGTGGCCAAAAGGTTTCCATGTCCAACCGGTCCAAGCTTTGGACCGCTGACAAAATAAAATAGCGCCTCGTGATTGGACGCCATGCCCGGACATGTCTACAGAACATGGTCTCCGTCTCCATATCCGCATGAGTTCTCCGAGGAAGGAGAAATCCTAAACCTGCGGAGAAAGACCCTACACCGCCGTGATTTTCCATACGTTTATGGAAAAAAAATTAGGTATAAATATAAATGTTATTTTTTCTCGAAACACAAGAGACAGACCATCTTATTGATAGAAGGATTAATCTTGACCTGCCTATATAACACCTCATGTACTGTTCGGGAGTTGCCTCATTAACCGAGTATCACCATTTTTTTAGCGATGTGTTCATTTTGTTGTGGGTAACAATTCGCAAACTGGATAATCCACACCCGGATAATCGAGAGTACACTGTATATTGAAAATTACGAAAAGTAAAATATCTAGACGCGAATATGGCGTTGAGCTAAAAGATAATACTCACGCTGGATCCTCAATTTGGGTAAAATTAGTTATGATTAGGACCTTACTGAATTGAGACACGATTAATACTATGGATCATCAAAACGCGCGTTTGACGCAAATGTTAATGAATATGAATTCTAATTTAAAATTCATAGTTGATACATGTACGTATAATAATCAAGGTTTTGAGCAAAAAATCTTCAGAATATCAACACAAAGTCGAGTTTGTATTTAAAATACTGACTGACAATTGACCATTAAAGTGTTAAACACCGGTGATACATTATGCCATTATTAAAGAGTTTTTATGAGATACATGAACATTAGGGTGGTCCTTATTTTTCGGTGCTCTAAAAAAATGAATACGTGTTTTCTATTTAAAAAAAAAATTAAAGGTCGCTACCATAAGTCAAAGTTTCAGAAAAAAACGTCGTATGGCCAATTAACTATTAATCTGGCGTATTGATTCTGATATGTTTATTAGTCTATTTTGAAGTGGAATAGCATGTAGAAAGACTCACTACTTCACTACAGTCAACTCTCCTCCCCTTCTCCCTTTTCTTGATTCTTTCCTGCGGGTACGTATTGAGATAGAGCCCTGTCCTGCTCCTCACGTCAAATTCAGTTATCAGCGAAAGCACGCGCTTTTTTGTTTCCCTAATTATACGTACTTGTTTCAACTTATTATAGTGTTCACAAACAGTGGCGAGACTTTATTAACTAGAAATAGAACAAATATTTGACTTATCGGCCGATCAACACCACATCTGCATTACTCAAAGTTACCTTCTATGGTGAAGTACATATTATGTACGTTTATGTTTTGACACTACAGCTGTAAACATCGGCTTGAGAAATGGAGCTAGTGTTCTCCACTACCCTAATGATATAAGAAAAAGCAATATTTTTCAATACAAAATAAAATGGAAATTCCACCTTCATAGCAAGTTCGGGTTAAGTTGAAAATTTTAAAGAACGACATGATATCAGGAAACATGAAATTCATGAGGAAACTACCCAGAAAATCTTTAACATCAAGACGCGAAAATACTGCACTTCGGTACAAGACGTGTCACTATAATGGTATGCAAATGCAGCATGCAAGCACATACTGCTTGTCATTGAAAAATCAAAAAACCCCAGATGTTCAAAGTATCAAAAGTCTTCCGGTTGAATATGATCATTAGAAAAAAGCCTAGATGAACGGTGAAGTTTTTAAGCGATGATATGAAAAACAGTTAACACCAGGAGTGAAAAAATATCAAAACTTCATAGATAAAAGAGGGAAAACATTACTATTACTAGACAATAATATAAATCGGATTGATTAAATGTTTTACGATAATATTTCACGTCGATAATACAGCCGATGGAACAGAGTGTAATAGAAACATTCAAACGTTTTTATAGAAATCAGATGCTTCGACTATTATTACCAACAGACGAAAATAATGAAGAAACAGTTATCAGTTTTCACAAGAAAATAAGCGTAAAAGATTGACGCTACATCGCAGCAGATTGTTGGAATTCTTTAAAAGTGTCAACATTAAAAAAATCTTGAAAAGAGTGAAATCCTGGATTCCAGATTTTGAAATGTAAGGAAATAATTGAAGAAATATCCGCCGCCGGCTCTTTTTGGATTCTGGAGTTTAATGACACACTTAAGTCTCATCTCTCGTCACGACAGAGTCCAGAAATGCTTCTCCTTTCCGTGTAAAATTATTCAGAAATTCACGCGGTTTGGTTGTGTAATTTTGACGGTGTTCCATTGTGAGCATTCTGGGCACCTATCTCGCCCACAACTTCTCGTAACCAAGTTTTTCCGACACATTATTCCCAAGGAGACTTCAAGAAATGCCAGGAAATTATTCATGAAGTTCGTCAAGCGTCACACGGCGGTTATTTAGCATTTGTTCTTTAATTTTTTGCACAAATTAAATTTTTATCTGCTGAGACACGGACTAAAACTCGCAAAATTCCCGATTTCCCGAAAAATTATTTATTTCCGTCGCTGCAGATGAATACTTATATACTATAATACTTTGATGTAATTCGTAATTATATAAAGGAGGAATACAAAAATTCTGAAGCCCGTATCTATTATATTTCATATCGATATTCCCATTATTAGAGTCGAGGTGTAGTAAATACATCACCGGTAGGGAAAGGTTACTACAACAATTTGAAAAACATTCATGCACGCTATATATGTATACATAGATTAGACAGTCATTGCCCCTAGGCGTCGCTTAAGTTCGCCAATTAGTAATTACGCCACTGTTTCCAAGCGTCCAGATTTCGTCGGGGATGTCTCGATTTAGTAGCCTTCGTCGTGTACGTGAGGTGTACGATTTCTGTTAGAAAAAATTTCAATCTCGAATTTTTCGGGATTACGTTTACTAATCCCGGGATTCTTAAGTACCTAAAACTGTCCGGGATCCCGGGATCCCGGGATTGGATTCCCTAGTTGTGAGTATCAGTATCAGTACGGCTTAAACTCGCAGGACTAAACAAACTGACCATTAGGATTGACACATCGAACTCAAAAGGTTCACCATCACTATAATGTATGTATAGATTAATTCATGAATTTGATACTACAAAAAGTTCATTACTTCACAGATTAATTAAACAATGAACAGGCAAAAAAAACAACGACTTTTTTGCACGTAACATATTATAATCATCGTCCGTCAACAAATTTTACATGTTTTTGCCGGATTTTTCTAATTTCATTTATTATAGGCAAAACATTACAACATTAGAAAATAAAATTCAATCATAAGTTTTCATTAATTCAATGACGAGATCATACAGAAGAGTTTTGGAATCGATTGCCCATAAGAAGTCCAGATGAGTAAACGTGTCAAATGGTACTCTAAACAGACCGATCGGATTTGCCAATTCGTCATGCAATTGGAATACATCAATCGGTTCTGCCAACCAATCATTGTCACTATAATGAAGAGCAACTGGTGCTGTTATCCTATTTAAATTATATCTAGGAGGAGTGAAACGATTGTAAACTGCCAGATTTCCAAAGAATCCATGATCATATTGTCTAAACTGAGCCGATTGATATAGTTGTCCATAGTGCACCATCTGTCTGCTTGAAATTCCTGCTGGAGTGTGTCCCAAATAAATGGGCACCATCGTCTGTACAAAAATAAATCAATTTTAACAATGCGCATTTCAGGCATAATCATTTGAAATTAAAGCAAGTTTACCATATTGGTTTGGTCAAAACTACTGGCACCCAATAAGAAGAGAAAGCTTTTGCAGACGGATAAATATGGCGAATCTTCCACACATACCACATGTGCCATTTCTGTTATGAAATCTGATTTTGTAAACATTTCATTGGATCCGAGAAGAGTTAAAAGCACCTATAAATGTAATAGATTAATTTGAGTATTATATTAATGCAAATGGAATAAAATTGATGAACGATAGACTTGCCTGCATTTCGTTCATATATGGTGCCAAATACTTGAAAAGAGGACTTTTCTGGTTGCTGTTGTAGGCAACAGGTGCCAATGCCTGCATCGATTTAATTTTGGCATTATATTCGGGCCTTCTTGATGACATGACGAAGAAAGAAGTCGTTCCCTGCGAGTGTCCGATGTAGTGCAACTTTTCTCGTCCGGTATTTTCGAGGATGTAATCAATCATTGCGGGAAGATCATAGAATCCAATTTCGTTCCAGCTGAACATCCAAAATCTTCGACCTTCGGGATCATGAGCGATGTGATTGCGTGAATAATAATTGCCTCGAGCGTTGCCCATCCAGACGTCATAGCCTTCATCAGCTAAAATGTAGCCTGAAATATCAAAATGATTTTTTTAATATGCTGATTTGACCCAATTGTATTGAAATGTTTTAAATATTACCTAGTGCTCTTTCTGGACCGTTGGTTATATAATCCGCAGAAGAGCTTGCCATCCCGTGCATCAAAAATACAGGACCTCGACTTGCTTTATTTAATTTACCACTTGGAATGCGATGCATCGTCAATAGATAACCATCTTCAGTTTGCACTTCGTGGGTTTCCACTGGATATCCATACTTTGTGATCAAGCCAACCTAACAATATCAATCCTAAATTTAAACTGTGTGGACCTCAAATTTCTTCTTAACATTTTGACAAACTCATATCACCAAATGTATCAATAACGATATATTAGATAAAGCGGAAAGAAATGTCATTTTTTTTGGTTGCGTCCTTTGCCGTCAGTTTGCCTCAAGTTGCTGTCGAGTGAATACGTCAAGGTTGGTGTCATTTTGAAGCTCTGTTATTTGTCTTACTTTTACAAATATTTTTATATTTTTTTAGCCATAGTTAAAATGTCCAAGCCAGAAATTGATCAGACACATTTGCGATCTTGTTTACTGTATTTATTCGACAAATGATTAAAAGCAAAAGAAGCTACCCAGAGCATCTGTGATACATATGGCAACATATTGAATATTCGAAAATGCTATAATGGTTCAAAAAATTCAAAAGTGGCGCCAGATATTTCAAAAATAAACCAAAATCAGGACAACCTCTAAAAATCGATGATGACGCATTAAATTCTCTGGTAGAATCTGATCTTCGAAAAACAATAAAGGAATTATCGCTGGACATCGACTGTCTCTGGTCGACAGAAAAAGACCATATTACAATACTCGGAAAAAAACATAGACAGGGAATTTGGGTACCGCACTAGTTGTCATTGTTCATCGCTATTGACCAGGTATGAAAACGATCCATTTTTAAGAAGGATCTTTACTGGGGATTAGAAATGAGTTCTCTACAACAGTCCGAGAAGGAAAAAAACAGTGGCTTTCTTCAAATCAAGTACCTGTTTCTACCCCTCGACCGTCATTATCCTTGAAAAAGTTCCACTTTTGTGATTGGTGGGATTTTTTGTTTGGGGAAAACCTGGCTAAACTGTCACAGCAGAGCTATACTGTGCACATTTAGATAGGCTAAAAAACGGAAATGCTCAAAAATCGATCAAATAAAAAAATCCCTTCTGTGGAACAAGTGAAAAACCATTTGGATTCTTACTTTAGTTGAAAACCGGCCGAATTTTATGAAAGAGGCATTAAAAAGCTATCTAATCTGTGGAAGGCGATTATAAATAACAATAGAAATTATTTAATTGAGTAATATTGTACAGCTTTTATTGAAATAGTTTTTTTCTCCAAATTACATAAAAATGACATTTCTTTCCGCTTTAACTAATATACATACAAAACAGCCCCCTTAAATTTGGCCTAAATTTAGCTCAGTTTAAAAATAGTTTTTTATATGCATATTAGGCTATTCAAGCAGTAGTTTTGTCTGAGTATTTTACTCAAAATAAATGAAAAAATGAAGGCATAAGTGTATTGAAATAAATACAAAAGGCTAATAAAAACATCCAAGATTAATAAATACGAGGGTCAATTAGAAAGTAAGATTAGGTTTCTTGCGGCCAGATTTTTTTTCAAAGTTGACGCACCTGGCATGTGGGTAGGATCCTAACAGTCTTTTTTTTGGAACCGCGTGTTTGTCGGTCATTTTGTTTAGTCACAGTAAATACTTCCGATGGAGAGGTGGCCACGCACTCCCGCCACCTCCCGTCCGGGCTAGATCTTCACGAACATTTATTTTTTTAAGTGATTTCTGACAAACTTGTGTAAAAAATTAAAGAACACGCACAAAAAGAACATCATGTGACGATTGACGACCTTTACGAAGAATTCCCTGGCATTTCTTAAAGTTCCAAGAAGTTGTGTGCAAGTTAGGAGCCCAGTCAAAATGCTTACACTAGAGCACTGTCAAAATCGTGTGACCGCCCTGGGTGAATTTTTGGATTGTTTTTCAAAAGAGGAAGCAACTTTTCTGGGTTCTACCGTAGGAATGAGACGTGGTTGTTTCATTACATCTTAGTTTACAAAAGACAATCCAAAAAGAGCTCCACATGATAGAGCACGTCCACAGACAAAAAAAACAGTGGTGTCAGATCTTGTGACCGTGCGAGCCACGGAATAGGGCTGCCAAAATAATTAATCTACACGACAAAGGTGCGCAAAAAATGAATCCTAATTGAAGGAATAAGCGCCATCTTTGCGAAAATGAAAAAGGAAATGCTATTTCAGACAATTACAGTTGAAATAAGAAAAAGGTGTAATTCGTGCCAATTTGAACAAATTTTGTAAATAAATTTAACAAAAAACATTTGGGATATAAAAAAAAGGATTTTCTTACCCTCTCCAAGTTTGATGACTTTTTGAATGATTTGTATGATATATCGCATTTCGTTGGAAAGAACTAAAGTTTTTTTCTTTAGATAATTTAGAAGTTGACATTTCTCATTCATTTGCACATTTTTGAGACTTGTTCAAAACTAATTTATTTAAACTAATTGCATACAATAATGATTTATTTAGATCCAAAATACATTTCAAAATGTTGAATAAAAAAATATATTTCGACAACCTAGACATTTAGAACATAGGGTCTAAATGCGAAACGTAGCAAAAGACACCCCTAACCCCCAAAAAAATGTTGTCGGTCCATATGCAAAACACCCTGTATTTTTTGTAATTTTTGATTCTATATACATATTGTAACCTTACTTTCTGGATGACCCTCGTATAATAAAAATGGAGCAATCCCCATACTAAAATAACCTTTAAATCAGGGTTTCATCAAACTTCTATTCTCCAGTCCTCGATATGCGTGTAGGCTTAGAACGTCCTTACTTAAATATACAAAATTAATGAACTCACCACGTCCAAAAGTGCATCCTCTGCAATTTCTCTGGGTATTGCGCTCCTTTCTTCAGCTGAAAGTTGCGACAGATATTCTTCCCCATGAGGAGATTTGCCACCCACCACAAAAACGAAAAGACTCAAAAACGCAACGAACTTCAACATTTTCAACGCCGATTGCTACTACCTGATATGAAACACGCTAAATCGATTTATATACATTGTTTTTTGATAATCATTGATATTGTTGCGTCATTTTCATTCAACTAAGTAAATTCCAATTAAAAATCATCCGTGATTATTGTATACTTAATAATAGATAACATAGAAAATGTTCTATCTTTTATGTTCTTTGGTTTTTTTTAATAGTCATATATCACTGATAAAGATTATTTGGATGAATAACGACAAATGTTCTTTTGAATATTGAGAAATTTATAAAAATTATGATGTATGGTGAAATTCAACTGCGAATGATTGGGGTATTAATCATGTTCTAATAGGGCTGAAAGCATAAAATTATAAAAACATCCTCTTATATATAAAAACACAATTTATTGGGCGCTTCAAATTATTTTTTGTTACATGTCATGATATCAAATCAATGCATTATTTTCTGCACTCTCCGTACATTTAATTAAATGATTTCATCGATTGGATGACAGGGTTATATACAAGGCTTTTGGCATTGATTCCCCATAAGAAATCCATATGGGTGAAATTTTCAAAGGGTACCTTGTATAAACTGATGGGCTTAGCCAATTCGTCTCGCAACTTCAACACATCCACAGGACCAACTAGCCAGTCATTGCCGGCATAATAAAGGGCTACTGGTGCCGTAACCATATTCAGAAAATATTTTGGAGGTTCAAGACGAAAATATTGCATAATATTGCCGACCCATCCATAATCATATTGTCTGAATTCCCCAGAATCGTACAATTGTTCAAAATGTGCGAGCTGCTTACTGGCCGATCCGGCTGGACTATGACTTAAATAAATAGGAAGCATTGTCTAAAAAAAACCCATTGAATCATTGTTTGAGATTATCATGTTTTTCTATTTAAAAAAAATGCATTTATACTCACAAGATTAGTTTGATTAAAACTATTTCCGCTGAATGTAAAAAGTGCATTCTTACACAACGGGAAGAAGGGTGAATCTTGATGGCACAATGTATAAGCTATTTGTGGAGAAAAATTAGTTTTAGGGAGTAGTTCATTCAAACCAAATGCCGTGAGAGCTATCTGAAAAAAATATTGATCGAAAAAAGCTTTTTGAAGTATTAATTTTGCCACATTTTAACATGATTGATGCAGAAATGATATTATCAACATCTATCAGGTAAGTCCAAAAGTTCGTGCGCATTTTGGTGCAATTTTAAATAGTGCAAATGAAACACAATTTAACATTAGATTTCCAACGTGTCAAAACGTTCGAACGGGGAAAACCCTACAGGATCGTGAGACGCAAACTGCGATCTGCGAACATAGGTCCGTTCCTGAGCAGCTCCGAAAACCTCTAAACAACGGTAGACAAACTCTTTCCGAGCTCACCACCAATGGACACCGTGCCCACATCCCTTGGAACACCTGAGGAGATGGGATTCCCCTTCACCGTGGGAGAGCTCGCCAAGCCTGCAAAGCGTTTGGCGACGAAGAAAGACCCCGGACTGGATGGAGTGCCCAATATAGCCATCGGCCTGGTCGCCGGCATTGACCCGGACCTCCTGCTAACTGTATCCAATACCTATTTGTCGGGAGGGATCTTGCTGGCACCTTGGAAGCACCCCCCGCAACAGTACGGCTTCTGTCCAGGCTGCTCCACAATCGACGCTGTCACCGAGGTCGTTGACACGGTGAGACAGGTGTAAGATTGCAGTGTCAAGGCAATTAAGCACGTTGTCATGATAGCTCTGGACATCAATAACGCCTTCAACTCTGCAAGATGGAACTTGATAAACAGGGCCTTGAAGGAAATTAACATCCCACCATACTTAACCAGGATTGTGGAGAGCTACAAACAAAGACCAGTCACCGTGACGGGGGCTGGACTAAGCTCTGTTTTATTGCACATGCGAAGAAGGCCGCAACAAAGGCGGCTAGTATTGCGGAAGGTCTAGCTAGGTTGATGCCCAAAATCGATGGCCCCAAGTCTAACGGTAGAAGACTACAACGAGGTGGTGCACTCGGCACTATTGTACGGAGCTTCGATATGGGCCGAGGCACTACACATCGAAAAGGCCAGGCTCAATCTGGCTAGAGTGCAGAGGAGAAGTGCGATCAAAGTCGCATCCGCATATTGCACAGTGTAAAAGACGCAGGCACTGACTGCCATACCGCCAATCGACCTGCTCGCAAAAAAGAAAGAAACGATATATACACTGGAGAAACCAGACAGAGCGCCAAGTAGCACATCACGGCGGAGTGGCAGGCACGATGGGACAGCTCCGCCAAAGGCCGATGGACACATCGGCCCATTCCGGGCCTGAAGACCTGGGCATTCAGGAAACACGGCCAGCTGTGCTACCATCTCACCCAGGCACTTACTGGACACGGCTATTATGGTAGCTACCTGTTTAAAATTCAAAAAGAGGCCGGTTCGGAATGCCACCATTGCGGAGCAGAGCTGGACGATGTCGTGCACACGCTATTCGACTGTCCGCCCTGGAGCACAGAGAGGGACACACTGCGGAAGGAGCTTGAAGTTAATTCACTCACAACCAGTCCCATGATGCTAACCAATTCCAGGGCATGGAACGCGCTTTGCGGATACGTGCTGTAGAAGGAGGATGCTGAACGACTGAGACGTCGGGCATACATTAAAGTATCCTCCTCCTCCTCAACGTATGAGCAAGAAAACCCGGCGGGGTACATAAGAGGTCCCGAGAATATTCTACAGGATAGGACAACACGCTAAGTGTTAACATGAGGCCCAAGAGGAATACGGTAACTGGGTGGCGGTGGAACCGAAGGAGGGGTTTAGTGAGTCGAATCTCACACTACCCTAGAATGGCGATGTCTTATGAAGATTCCCCTCCTTCGAAAAAAAAAATGGATATGTATACTGCGATTTATTTGAAGTTTAAAAACAGCTTTCGTTGTTGTTTCGCAAATTTTTAAATTATGTTTTATTTAAACTAAACAATGCGCACGAACTTTTGGACTGACCTAATATAAATATAGATGATCTTTTTAGTCTTTGTTTAACGACTCTTAACTATTCAAGATACAGTGGTTTGTCAGCAAACAAACCAACTGTGTTTGAAGACAAAACCCATATTTTTTTTGAAGCAGTGAGTTACCACAAGAATGCTCGGACTTACTCAGCTCGTAATTTAGACTTCTGTATTGGACACATACAAGTATATTCAAGATATTACAATGTCATCTCTGTATACTTACTTCAATTGCATCTGCCATTGGCGCTATGGCTTTAACGATGGGATTCCTAATATTCTTGCAGTACGCTACTGGTGCTAATGCTTGCATGGATTTTATTTTTGCATTGTATTCCGTCCTCGTCGAGCACATCACAAAGAAGGTAGTAGTTCCTTGGGAGTGACCTATGTATTGTAATTTTTTACTACCGGTATTATTAAGAATATAATCGATCATCGCCGGTAGATCATATTTTCCTATTTCATGCCAACTGAATCTCCAAAATAATCGATCTTCAGGTTGAATATTGATGTGCTTGCGGGAATAGAAGTTGCCTCGAGCGTTGCCCATCCAAACGTCGTAGCCTTCATCCGATAAAATATAGCCTGTTGAAAGTATCCTGGATCAATGGCAAGGACAGGCAAGTGGCAGAGAAACTGCCTTATGTCAAAAATGAATAACACAAAAAATAGCATATTATTATTTACCGAGGGCTTTGTTTGGACCATTTATAATAAAATCGACAGACGAACTCAAAAATCCATGCATCAGAAAAACTGGTCCGAGATTTGTAATTTTATTGCTTCTTGGGATACGATGCATTGTCAATAGATATCCATCTTGAGTTTGCACTTGATGGACTTCCACTGGATAACCATATTTTCTTATCAGCCCAGTCTGTTGTGACATTAATAATTTGTACCATTGGAAAGATATTTTGGACCACTGTCAAAATGCATCGACTTACCGCGTTTAATAAAGCATCTTCATCAAAATTCGGCGTGATTGTATTTTTCGATGCTGCAAATAACGACGAAAATTCGTCCACTCTATTCAACGTTTGAGCACTTGCAACGATAAGTAAATAATACGCGAATGTGACCAGCTTGAGCATTTTGCACGTAGGTTTGTAAGGCGATGTTCAATATTTATGCATATGCAATTATCACAAATTTAATTGCAATAATTGCATTTTTAATATATGCAGATATGGCAGCAGTACCACTTTAATGGCATCACGTTTTAACAGCACAAAATTGCAATAAAATGAACGATTATGTATGCATGCCGATTGGTATTATTTCTTAGATATTCAGTGCAGTTATAATCAAATGAAATTCGCAAATTTGAATATGAGTTTACTCGTTAATCTCATTGAAACTTGAGGGTTGAGCGTTTATTATTTGCATTTATCGATGGAAGACAGGAAAAACCTTCGTCCCAGCTTTTACCATTAAAAAGTTTCCCAGTGCTCTTCTTTTCTTGGAAGAACGACACTGGGCAAAATTAAAGACCTACATGATGTTCAAGAAGCGATTCATACCATACCAATTTTAAGTTTATGGACAAAACAGTTCGCTTCGTTCAAAGATATCACGAACCGGCGCTGCGAGCCGGCTCCAGTATATTTCGCGGCCTGATATTGGCGCTTGCTGGACTGCGAGCAACGCACAAGGATAATCTTAATATTAATCATGATCTTTAATAATAATATCTGATTGCGTTTAAATTCGTGAATTGTGATGTGATAGAGACAATTCTGGGAATTGTAGGGGGCAATTCATTTTTGAAGAATTCAACCGGTAGTTAATCAATTTCGTTTTTCGCTTTGTTCTTTTTGTTGGACAGGAGACTTCCCATTCTTTCTCCCGTCCCAAAAATTCAGATAAATCCAGATAGAGGCCTCAGATGCGTTCAGCGATCTCCGTCATCGCGTCAAGGAAGCGGCTTTATTTAGATGGCAGGAGAGGTGGTCTGCGTCGGTCGTCGGCCGCCACCACTCACTTTCTTCATCTCGGTTAGGTACCACCTGAGATATCGTCGGGTCGTCCCGGATCATCTCAGGCGTCTCAGTTCCTCACAGGACACGAGCAATTTAGGGCCTCGTTGGTTAGCTTTGGGCTTTCAACAACTTCGGAGTGTTCATGCGGAGATCCGTTCATGAACGCAGACCATGTTCTATGGATATTTTTGGGCATGGCGTCCGATCGCGAGGCGTTCCTTCGTTGTATCAGTGATCTGAAATTCGGTCCGGTTGGACACGGAAACCTTATGGCCCTTCCTTCTAATTTTAGAGCATTTTAGGCTTTTTGTAAAAGTTTTAAATGCATCCCCGAGGCTTTCTACGATCTCCAACAAACGTAGAGGCCCTTCCTTGCGACCAGTAGCAAATAGTGGGTTTGCACCCTTTTTTTCGGGGCCGCAAGTGAAATTCAAAACTCTTCCCTATCCCATACAACATATATTTATATACCCCACGCTAAAAGCGCAAGTGACCGCAAGAAGTGGAGAAGGAACGTGTCCTTGCAGATATAAAATTTTAATTTGACGGTTTTGCACCATGCTGTGCACTTTGCGAGCGGGTTGGCATGCTACCGAATAGGAGGATCTATCACAAAGCTCGGGTCAGAAGAGGCTCCCCATGTTGTTGCTATATTATCCCAAATATTATGCTTATGCCGTGCTAATGGACCGTTATCGTTACGTACCGTTTGGTAATAAATGATTTGGGCGTGAGCAGCCCACATACAGCTATCCATGTGAGAAGTATGCACGCATACCCAGTGTGTTTCTGTTCTTTGTTGATGCTCGCACCGGAAACTGCACACGCTTCAATTCGAATAGCATATAGTCGGAATCATTGGGACACAACCTCTTCTTCTTGATTTTTTTCAATTCAAACTGTAGCTCCGATGATATTACTCGTGATTTTTTTTTGACTAAAAACCTAGTACCATTGCTAAATGTTGTGGTGGATTTATGTTTCAGAGAAGAATTATAGGAACGCCAATTTTCAGTGTTAAAATACCAAATTTAAATATATTTGTATATAGAATGATAAACTAACTGAATGTTGTTCTTGTGATTTGTTCGTGCGTTTACGTGTTATTTAGTCAATGTCTTTACATACAATTCATGTCAAAAAGTCACTTTTTGAATTTTATCACGCTGATACACGTACCACATATTGAAAACTACTGTTTTGTTTAAATATATAGACGCAGTAAACTCTTTTGTAGGCATCACTAAAATTTCCATTCAATCTATTGGTTGGTTAAGGAATTATATCAATTTTACGAAAAAAGTAAAGTTTCATGAATTTCTTATGAAATCTCCCGCACTTTAGGCGAAGCTTAGCTTGGAATACCCGAACTGTAAATTGTCTAACTACTAACATATGAGTGTTTTTTTTTTCACTATTCACCTATTATTCTTGCACCTATATCTTACCCATCTCCATGAAATTTCAACAAATTGCCTAACGATTTCATCAAACATTTATCGTAGTCATGAACATGATATTTACGAATGATCAAGGGTACAATGTTTAGAACGATACTACAGATATGATTACAAATGCTTTTTATATTCAGTGCTATTTGACTTTGTTGACTACAACTTCCAGTGGCTGTTGCTTACTTTATTTGACAATTTTGCAGGTTAACTTTTAAATACCTAAAAAATTGATTATATTTTTTTTATATAAAATAATATGTACAACGACAAAACTAAACGATGTATTGCACCATCATTTATTATAGTCTACTTTGGTCTATATTTTAAAATCATTGTCTATTCATATAAGATAGTTCTGTTTAATTTTATATTTTGTGATTAAACCGGATAGATTAAAAATCAACGATGATTATTAGGTCTTTATTCAAAATTTTACATTTATGCTTCAAAATCTTTCATAATTCTCATTGCAGTAGAATATACTTGATCGGGAGCATCCAAGGCAACTATGTAATCCAGATGATTGAAGTTGGATCTGGAAACTTTAAATCTTCCAATTGGATTTCCTAGCTGTGAATAGAGTGAATCAACGTCCTTAGGATCTACAGTGCCATCGCCATCGCTGTAGTGAAGAGCAACTGGTGCACTGAGTCTCCTCAAAGGATAATTTGGTGGTCTCAAACGTCCGTACATTATCATGTTACCCAAGAAACCGTAGTCGTATTCTCTAAATTTGGCAGACTCATGAAGCTGACCATAATGGACCAATTGTCTGCTTGAAGCACCAGCTGGATAATGGCTCAGATACATGGGTATCAACGTCTGAAATATTCAATATTAGGCATGATTACAATCATGAGGTTATATTTGATCATCGATTACATGATTATATGATACTTACGACGTTGACATATTCGTAATTTTCGCCATAGAAGAAATTGATGCAGAATTCCATATGTTCAGAGCCTTCATGACAATATTCATGAGCTATTCTTCTCATTAAATCGGACCTGGGTAACCATTCATTTTTACCGAGCAATGTCGTGACTACCTAAATTATATATTTTTTTAATATCACCAACATATTTATATAGAATTCAGATGGTATGAAATCGTACTTGAATATTGCTGGCATATTTTGACATAGTCCTGATAAAGTTGCCTCTGACGTTAGCCATGTAAGCAACTGGAGCAAGAGCGTGCATCGATAAAATTTTGTCGTTGTATTCAGGTCTTGTAGATCCCATGACGAAGAAGACAGTTGTGCCTTGAGAGTGTCCAAAGTAATGCAGTTTTTCGTGTCCATTCTTCTCTAAGATAAAATCGATGAGAGCAGGAACATCATAATAACCGATTTCATGCCAACTGAAAGCCCAGAATCTTCGACTGCTGATATCCAGCGAAACGTGTTTACGAGAATAATAATTTCCACGAGCATTACCTAACCATACATCATAACCAGCATCAGCGAGCAAATAAGCTGAAAAAGAAATAGGATCAGTACGAAATTATTCAAATTAATTTTGCTTCAGATGTGCGTCAATGTACCAAGTCCTCTTTCGGGCATGCTCAAGATCCAATCGGCCGCAGTTCCTGTAAGACCATGCATCAAAAGAACAGGGATACGTGCCACTCCATCGTCGGATCTGCCATTTCTCCCGTGTGGAATTCGGAAAAGGGCAATTACATATCCATCTTCGGTTTCAACTTCATAGGTCTCAATTGGGTATCCATATTTGGCTATAATATCTGGCTGCGGATCGTTACAAAGAAAACAATGATGAACATGACGCACTTTGATAAGACGATGTGGTTGTTGCTGATTGAAGATACATACCGCATCGAGGAATGAGTCTTCGATCACATCATCAGGAATGGCCCTCAGCTCCTCCTCCGTGAGCGAGGAAAGATATCGGTAACCATTTGGGGACACACCCGCCGACACCAAAACTAAACAGCCCAAAAATAGAATGAACTTCAACATATTGATATGGCACTCAATCTCTATTGAATTATATTATTTTCTTTATATATGCCTGAATTTGATAATCTTTAAGATTGCGCTTGAAAAATGTACAGATTGCTTCAAATTTTGAACAACTCCAAACAAGATTTATTTAATTGAAATTTTTCTTCTTGATGATCTTTTTTTTAAGGAAAGTAATGTATGAAAAAGTGTTAACAGTGTAAATTTAATTTGTTCCGTACATGTCCTATATATGTACCCTGTATGTCCAGTTTAATTTTAGGATATTATAAATCCTAATTTTTGGATACTCAGCCAAAACTAAATTAAAATTAAAGTGAAACTTGTATATGCGCAACGAAGCAAATTATCTTAACGTCAGGAAAAATGAAACTCCGACCGGTAGTTAGTCAGAAAGGGATGGAAGAAAAAATAATTCTGTGGTATGCATGTTTATACGTAGTATAAAGCTACACTAGACCAGTTGCTTGCCTATTTTATTATATATTACACAAACACAGCATAAACTTTTAACTAACAATTTCCATTTAAAATGAGCTTTTCCTATGAGCTATTTTCGCTTTTTATCAACTTTGAATTTTCAATTCTATCGCGTGAGAGTCTAATACATTTATTTATTTTTGGATTAATATAAATCAAACATTTTTCATCGATAGTGCAGCAAGAAAAGAAAATAAATCGAGATAAAAACCATTGAATAATATTTATTTCAAAATTTTACATTAAACTCCTGATTCATAATATTCATCAACCGGCGCTGCGAGCCGGTTCTTGCTGGATTGCGAACTGCACACAAGGATAATCTAAATATTGCTCATGATCCTTAATAATAATGTCTAACTGCGTTTAAATTCATGGAGTTTGTGATATGACCAAATCATTTTTGAAGAATTCAACCGGCAGTTGTTCAGAAAAAGAAGATGAATTATTTATAGTCGTCTATACCTCTACTGTATATGTATGTCTATACGTAGCATAAATCAAACACTAGACTATCTAGACTAGTTTGTATATTTTATTATATACTAGCGAATACCCGACATGCCACACGGACTTAGTAATTATTTAAAAAGAAATGCGTTACGTGGTTTATTGCTTCAGGCCACATGTAGCGCGGGCCGAAGGGCTAGGATCCAAAAGCAAGCGCACACTCGCTCTCACCTCGAAGACCGACTATCTTCATCTATCCGGGTGAGTGTTAGACTCCACGGTGCCCATAAAGCCCCAGGGGGGAGCAAAGTAGGCAACGGTTGAACCCCTGGGGTAATGATGTGGAGAAGAGGTGCGCGAAAGTAGCCTCGTCGGTTTGCTCACCAAACGCAGCTGAGGTAGCCCAGCTAACATGAGTTGGGTGCGCAGGTCACCCAGTGCTGCGTACCCATAAAGGGATGTGTGGAACAGGCAATTACAGTAGTTGGTGGAGACTATGTCAAAGACTCACTACTATCCTCAACAGCATAGGCATACAGGGGAGTTCGGTTTTAAGCTGTTCCAACGGCGACTCGTCTCCATGACTAGGTACTACAAATGACCGAACCGATACGAGTACCATGAGGAAGGGGTAGCCCCTGTAGTCCGTAATCTGCTACAGCCCTCTTCAAACTGAGGTTGGACTCGTGGTGGCAGTGAACCTGCGATAGTATTCCTTTGAACTTAGCTTTAACTTTTTTCCTTCCTCCTCCACCGCACCCTCAGGTGCAATAATCTAAAGCTGGTTTTCTTGCAAAAACCTTGCCTCCTGTAGAGGGTGCCGAGCAAAAGAGGTGGGCGTCCCCCCCCCCCCCCCGGTCCAAGCTTCCCGCGAACCGCGCTTCATTACATCAGATCAATATGGTGCATCCGCTAAATGTCTCGTATAACAAATTGCGTACACGTATAATATTTGTACTAATTCTATAACACTCAAAAAAGTACACACAAAAACTCCTCAAAGTTTCATCCCAATCGGATGAACGGTATGGCAGCGCATAAAATATGAACAAACAAATATTGATTTTTATATGTAAAATTTCACAAAAACAAACATAATCTTCTAGCGAAAGAAGTTAAGAAATTTCATTTCTACTTCCTTCTCTTTTTTCCTCGTCTTTTAAAAAGTAGTTTTTCGATTCTATACAAAAGGGGCGCGGCTTCATAAGTAATCTAATTTGTTCAACGTTTGTAATAATAGCGTAGAACTAATGTCTATTTTTCTAACAATATTTAAAGATCCATTTATCAGGGCATTGTAATAAAATACAATAGCTACAACGGTTGGTGACCATTACTGATCGTGCCGATTTTGGAATACAATCTTAAGCCTATTGTATTAATGACACTCTTAGATCTTCGATAGCTTTACTATTTTTAACAGTAGATCAGTAATTCAATCGTCAAAAACAACAATTTAGATATTATCTCATTACGCACGAACGACATAGCTATCGATGCTGATATTGAAAGTTTTCATTCACACGACGATAGAGAAGTATGCAACACAAAGCAATGTTTTTATAAATTGAAAGATTATCCAGATATGATCAGAATTTATTTTCGATTCAATAAACAGTTTTAGTCGTACTCTTCCATTACTGCAACGACGCTTTCGTAGACTTGTTCACGGGCATCCATGGCGATGATGAAGTCCAAGTGGTTGAACGACTCCCTGGCTACCCTAAACAGTCCTATGGGATTTGCCAATTCTTCGTGGAGATGGAATACATCTTCGTGCGCTACAGTTTCATCATTATCGCTGAAGTACAGCGCAACAGGAGATGTTATTCTTCCCAATGGATATTTTGGCGGTCTCAGACGACCATAGATGGCAATGTTTCCAAGAAAACCTCTGTCATACTGCCTGAAGCTCTTCGAATGATGTAGTTGAGCATAATGGACAAACTGTCGACTTGCTGAACCGGCTGGATAATGACCCATGTAAATAGGAATCCTGGTCTTAAATTCAATCAATATTAAAAGACATCATGACAATAGTATTTCATTTTGTTTAATAAGATAAACTTACTGTATTGATGTGATCATAGTTTTCTCCATAGAAGAAATTGATGCAGAATTCCATATATTCAGATTCTTCATGGCAGTATTCAAGAGCAATGTCCCTTATTAGATCGGATTTGGGTAATATTTCATTTCTTCCTGCCAATGTGGCTAATACCTGCATTTTATAATGTTATTTTGTAGCTTGTTAATCAGGTTAATAATCAATAGACGTGATGATTACGTACCTGGACGCCGTCAGCATATTTAGAAAACCTTAAGGTTGCTCTTCGGGCGTGAGTCATATAGGCAACAGGAGCAAGGGCATGCATGCTCAATATCTTGTTGTTATACTCTGGACGTAGGGATCCCATGACGAAGAATGAAGTAGTCCCTTGGGAATGTCCAGCATAGTGCAATTTTTCATGGCCGTTCTTTTCCAGCACGAAATCGATCATGGCTGGGAGATCATAGTATCCAATTTCGTTCCAGCTGAACATCCAGAATCTACGAGTTTCGGGATCCAATGTTACATGCTTTCTTGAATAGTAATTGCCGCGAACATTGCCCAACCATACATCGTATCCTTTGTCTGCTAGGATGTATGCTAAAAATGACAATGATGATCTAAGAATAAATTCAATCAATCGATATGAATGTCTTAGATTAAATGGAAATCTTACCGAGACCTCCATCAGGTTTGTTCAGAATCCAATCTGCTGCGGAACCAGTAAGGCCATGCACCAATAAAACAGGTATACGACCTTCTTCAGCTGCACCATATCTTCCGCCATTTATGCGGAAGATTGTCAGGAGATATCCATCTTCGGTTTCAATCTCATGTGTTTCCACTGGATATTCATATTTTGCTATCAAATCTCCCTGTGCTCGATTGAAAATGCCAAATTTAATTCGTGTTTTTTAAAGCAGCGATCAATGAAAATGTAACATACCACATCCAAAAGGGCGTCTTCGAGGATATCTTCGGGGATGTTTTTGAGATCTTCCGGTGAAAGAGAGTCTATGTATTGTTGTCCATTGGGTGAATTTCGTCCTTTAGCCAGGACTAATAAGCTCAAGAAGACGATCTGCTTCAACATTTTTTCATTGTATTTGAAACTTATCGACTAAATACTTATATACACCAAAAAAGATAATCACACTGATTAAAATGACGTCAATGTACAGAATGTATCAACAAGAACATGATAATTATTTAATTGGCAATGGATTTTGATGCTAAATTCAATATTTTACAGCACCAAATTATGATTTTCAAAGAATATGCTTAAACCACACCCAATGCCAGAAATCAACTGAGTCGTCAATCTCTGTGTTGAAACAAAAAATATCCTCTTGCTTCATAATAACTCAATTGCCATTGTTATGTTTCGCAAGATGTTCATAAAAAAGAAGCAGGTTATCCATCTTTAACATCATAACTTAGGACGTAAACGCCGAAGAATTTTGAAGGTAAATGCTTCATTATAACAAATCTTCCTTGTCATTACTTTTTGATTTAAATTGGCATTGATTAAATGACACGCAAACACAATAACTAAACATAAAGACAACATTCAGTTAGTTCATCGTTCTATATAAAAATTATATTTGAATTGTGTACTGAAACAGTACTGAAAATTGGCATGCCTGTGATTCTCCGAAACATAAATCCACCACATGTAGTAACAGTACTAGACTTTTAATGAACAATATGATAAATAATATCATAGAAGTTACAGTTTGAAATGGAAAGAAGATGTTGTGTCCCAACGGTTACGACTGATATACCTTTCAAATTGAAACACAGGGTATGCGTGCATGCTTCTTACATGGATAGCTGAATGTGGATTGCTCACGCCACCGCAGTGCAATTTCTTTAAAATGAAAGCGGGTTGTCGAAATATTTTGTTTTATACTTGTATATATTTATCTTTATAATTATCGAAAAGAATCATTAGTGAAATTCTAAAGGAATAATTTGATCGAACGTACTGGCAAAGGGTAGTTATATAGATTGGATGCAGCATTGCATCTGTAGCATGGGTGAATTATTATCTCCATTCAATAGCGCTGTTAATCTGGATAGATTTAATTAACCAGATTAACAACGACATCTTCCGTCTCTCTCTTTAGGCGCAATGTGTTAATTTTAAAAGGGTTATTTTCTGTGGCGCTGCAAGCAAATTGCGGTTGAGCGGTGTCGCATAGGAAGCGGAATCGGGAGGAGTCGTCAGATAGCCTCGACTGCGGGAGGACATCCTTCCCACAGCCAGATCTCTCTCTCTCTCACGTGTATAAAAACATGACCAAAATCAGCTCGAGTGACCGAAATTCACAGCTTATGTTACCGAAGAAGATTCAATGGCCATATAAAATAGTGCTTAGATACAATTTTACTAGCATTAACTATCATCGGATATTTTAATGTTGAATAGTACATTACAAATGATGGAATATCATTACAGTGATTTCGAATTAATGAATGATTTCCTGCAGATTATAAAAAAAATCAACATTGGAATGATAACTAATACATAGATCATTATGTAATATCTCTATTAATTTTGTCCAAATTAACTACGCAAAAATTCGCAATCGATTATGATGATATAAATTGAAGTAAAATTTTAAACACAAATCCGACATAGAAATCTTCATATATTGAATTGAATGCAAATGGACAGTTTTTTTTTTTTGAGTTAGAGAGGTCTTTTGCTACGTTTCACACATAGCCCCTATGTCCTAAGTGTCAGGGTTGTCAAAATAGAATTTTTTTCAAAAATTTCAAAAAACACCGAAAACTTTTTTGATCTTAATAAATCTTTATTTTATGCAAACGAATGAGGAATGTCAACTTCTAAATTATTTAACCAAAAAACAACAATTATTTTGAATTTAGTTTAGTTTTAAAAAGTTTTTTAGATTATACCCTTTCAAACTACATACTACATGTTATACAAATCATTCAATATGTTGCTTAACTTAAAGAGATACCAGTTTGGCAAGGTATTTTTTCTGCTAATGATGTTGTTAAAATTGGCCACCTTTTTCTTATTTCAACTGTAGTTGTCTGAAGTAGCATTTCCTTTTTCATTTTTGTAAAGGCGGCGCTTATTTCTTCGATTAGGATTTCTTTTGTGGGAACCTCTGTCGTGAAAATTAATTATTTCGGCGACTCTATTCCGTGGCTCGCACGATCTCCAGATCTGACACCACTGGACATATTTGCCTGGGGACGTTCCCTCTTCCATGGCTCGCATGATCTCAAGACTCGACATCACTGGATTTCTTCGCCCGGGGGCGTACCTTAATCCGTAGCTCACAGTCTTCAGATCTGACACCACTGGATTTCTTTGTTTAGGGATGTTCAAAATAATTCATTTAAAAACTAAAAAAACAGAACAAGCACGTGAGGAACAACAAACATTATCTTCCATTGCCTTCTATATCGCTTTGTATTCGCCAAATTGGCAGTGTCAACCTGGAATAGGAAATCACTCGGCCTTGAATTCGCGGAAGTAAACACGAAGAAGGGGAGACCTTCTTAGTTGGTATAGAAGGAATACCTCCGTTGGACCTCCAAGCAAAGAAAAGGGCCTTGGACTACGAAAATCCTAAAAGTCGCAACGAACATGACCAGAAACTGAGGGAAGCCTGGCAACAGAGATGGGATCAGTCCAGCAAAGGAAGATGGACCCATCGACTTATCCCGGTCATAAGGCAGTGGACGGCCCGGGAACGGTGAAACAACCTACCGCTTGACGCAGGTGCTCAATGGGCACGGATTCTTCGGTGCGTACCTGAAGCGAATTTGCAAAGAACCATCCGCAAAGTGCCAACACTACCAAGCGGAGGTCGACGACACAGAGCACACCATCATTGGCTATGAGGCTTCCATGGCATGATGGATAGCAAGAAGAACTGGGACCTTTGACGCAAATACGCAGAAGAGATTCTGAGCGCCAAAGAGGGCAGCGAAAGAGAGAGACGCAGAGCGCCTTTCCAACAATAGAATAGGGCCAATTGCCTAAGGAGGTTAGACTACCTGTTCTCCTGAAGCAATGTGGAAAATAATACCAGGGGGACAGAGAAAGGCAGGGGGGGGGGTTTAGTGGGTAGGCACGATTAACAGTCGTCCCACACTACCTAGATTCTCTGGGTGTCTTGTAAAGATTCCTCGCCCACAGAAAAAAGAGCGAATCCTAGATGCATTTTGGTGTCACGCATGACTTCAACTTAACCCAACAGTGTCCTTACTAGGAAAAGGGGAACTGGATTATTTGTACTTCAGAAAGTTTTTTTCAGTAAAATCAACAAGGTCGCCTAGAGTAGTTTTTCACTATCTCCCGAGGAAAACTACTCATTCTTTACAATTTTCCTACACTCCCAATCAAAATGATCGCGAAAGCGCTCATCAACACGCTCATCTAGGTGGCCCACTGGGTAAGCGTCCTAAATGAAACTCGTAAGTTATGCCACCTTCAATGTCGAGCGAATGAGGAGATAAATGTATGCTACAGATGGATTGAATGAAACCTCTTCCTGTGAATGAAGTAAGAATGTTTACACAAGACTGTGAGTAAACATATACATAAAATATTTTTACTATATTTGAAAAAAACACTATCATTGAAAACATTCCATAGAAAATATAAAGGAAAAATATTAAAATTATGAATAAAATTGAACACTTCTAGAAAAACCCAAATCTTGAAAGGGCAACGTTCAATCGATACATCATTTTATATTTTAAAAAAAAACATTTGAATTGTTTAATTGAACTTTTTCTAAGGAAAAATAAACCTATAACGTGTTTGTAAAACAAACCTACCATACTTTGCCGACGGGTGACTTTTATTTGTATTTTTTACAACTAAAACGTTTTTTACACGTAGATAAATCTATATCAAAATCAAGTTCGTAGGATATTTTTTTCAAGCTAAAGTTAAGTCATTCTCATTAGGCGACCATGACGTCAAACACTTAAAAAATTCAACATCGAACCGAAAACCGGACGCCGAAAAAACCGTTATTTTACCCGGAAAGAAAACCGCAATTGAACCGATATAAATATTTGAAATTGAACCGGAGCAAGACCTAAATAAAAAGATAATAGTTCAAAGCCTTGATACACAGCCAAAATACATTTTTAAAAATATTGGCGTTTGGGTGCAAACTGCCGCACAAACTATCATCAGATAACAAAGAACTACGAACTTAATTAAATCTTAACCGTCGCTTAAAAAAATCAAATGGTCCTGCTCTTCGTTTGCATTTATTGGGATATTTGCAGTATAGTATTATTTGAGTTTTTAAATCAGTGAAGGTGATTGCTGACAAGATCTATTATCGATAATTCAATCAATAGAACTAGAAGCTGATAGAAAATAATTTAATTAATTGGATAGTTGTTATTTATTATTTATAGTTGCAATTCAAATGTCCATACTGCAAAAATGTCTCTCGACACACAATTAATGTATTTCATTTTAAATGGATTAATTCTTAATCCTTTGAGTAGTGAGCTAATTTAAAATCTTCATAATCTTAAATGCTATATTTGCTTGTCCACCACTTATCGTCATACAAATCCACATATCTGTCAGGTCATCCCAGCAGCGTGTATGAAGCTTGTATATAAATAAATAAACACTGTCGATAGCACATCGTACGATGTACACAAGATACACTCTCCGTCTCTGTCCGTCTTCGAGCTTAACGTGTAAGAATGGTCTTTCTGGGTCACTGGAATTCGGACACAACATTGTGTCTTAGAATGTAAAATAATTAGAACGCCTTGATTAAATACATTTTATTTCTACAATTCTATTCATACATTCGCATTATATGGATTACCATATTGTATACTTGCGTGGGAGCATCACTCGCAACTATAAAATCTACATGATTGAAAGAGTCCCTAGGCACTCTGTATAATCCTATCACATTGGCGATTTCTTTTTGAATTTTGAATACACTTTGAGTGGATACGAAATAGTCATTGTTGCCATAGTGAAGAGCAACTGGAGCAGTTATCCTGTCCAATCTGTACTTCGGAGGTTTTCGATTACCATACAATATGATGTTTTCGTAGGCTCCATAATCAAACTGTTTGAATTCACCAGAGACTGCGATTTGCGAATAGTGGATAAACTGTTTGGTGACAGCTCCTGCGGGATAATGTCCTATGATGACTGGAATCATTGTCTGCAAAATATTTAATAAAAAAATCCCATGATTTTATTGCATCATGCATATATTAATTTCATCAAACAATCACCTTATTGAAATGCTCATGATTTTCACCATACGTGTATTTTAGACAAATTTCAATGAATGGAGAATGTTCATTGCAGTACTTGATTATAAATCTCCTCAATAAATCGGATTTGCCCAATACTTCTACGTTGCCTATAGAATTGATTATAATCTGTAATACAATTAAAAGTTAAGGAACATTTTTAAATCGTCTGAGACGTTTTTTTAAAAAATAATTTAGATACATATGGTAAATTGCTACATCGCTGAAAATTCACAAAAGGCAACAGAATTAGTTAAAAGACAGCAATTCTATAAGCACCCTATCATCTCCCTCCTACTACTCGGTTCCATGATCAAAAAACAAAACGATAGCGCATATGAGCGCGGCTATCTTGAAGAATGAGTGGGAGCGGGGAGTGATTACACTGGTGTCAGAAGTGGGATGGGATGTTGAATATATGCTGAAACATAGGCAAATGAGATGATGACCATTTTACTGGGATGGGAGGTTGGATCCACTCTACGTTATAGTATCAATCATTTTTTTATTGTCTTATTAAGTTGAAGTAGATTTAAGAATGATCTGGTGCTTAAACTCTATATATTTTACAGAATTTACCTGTAATACGCTTGAAAGTCCAATTTCAAATCTGTTTAATGGACGTCCATACATGGATATGTAAATTGTTGGTGCAAGAGCATTCATTGTCAGTATTTTATCATTATATTCAGGCCTGGATGAACACAACACGAAGAATACAGTCACCCCTTGAGAATGTCCAATGAAATGTATCTTTTTCTTTCCTGTATTTTCTATTACATAGTCAATCATCACAGGGAGGTCGTACATTCCTATTTCATGCCAGTCGAACATCCAAAATTTGCGATCATTTAGTTTAAGGCTGACATGTTTGCGAGAATAATAGGATCCTCGTACGTTACCCATCCAGACATCGTATCCTTCGTCTGCCAAAATAAACGCTATAAAAGAAGCTCGTTAGTATGTTATAACAGGGAATAAAAGCAATTGCGTATTATAAATCAATTATACCGAGTCCATTTTCAGGCATGCCTATAATCCAATCTGCACAGCTTCCAACAATACCATGCATCAGAAAAACTGGCAAACCGACGCTGCCGCTATGATGTCGTCTTCCAGGTATTCGAAACATTGTTAGAATATAACCATCTTCAGTTTGCACCACGTGTTTTTCCACAGGATATCCATATTTTCTGATCAGATCTGGCTAAAAATCAGCACTGTATAATATAGCAAGAATTTTAATTTCTACGTGCAATTTGTCTCAGATTTTAATGCGCTTTTATCAGCATCCGTAAATGCTCATAAATGTACGCTTTTAATTAAATTTGAAGACAATTTGTCCGATCATAGCAAACTCACAGCTTCCAGTGTTGAATCTTCGAGAGCATCTTTTGGGATCCTGGCCAGTTCTTCGGGAGTTAGCCTTAAAAGCTCTTCAAATCCATACGCTGAATGAAGAAGTATGACCACAACTAAAAATGCTCTCGCAATTATTAAATTCATAATGCAAAATTTCATTTCGATGATATTGATTTGTACAATATATATACCAAACCGGTATACAGATCGACATCTGTCAGTATGTATTATTCACAGATACAGCATGATCAAATTGCATGGATCAAAAAATATAATAAATTAACCACCTAATGATATTTTATGAACCGTTTCTATCAAGCCGGTACGAGTCTTTGTGTATTGAATCATTAATTTATTAATAATAACTTAAAAATTACAATTGTGCCGTCAAATAGAAGTTTCTTGAAGGCTTAAATTCTTAATTTTTTCTATCAATTGTGTCCGCAAAGAGTTAAATCAAATGCATTTATTTTTAAGGCTAAACTGGCATTAGCTTATCAATTGTTAAACGCCAATCTCTCACTTTCAGGGTATAGAAAAATGTGTATTTTTCAAGCTATTAGCACATTTCTGCCGGGGTACGCATAGCATTATCTTTCGCTTGACGCGAGGAGTATTTGCAAAAATGTGTAATATTAGAAAAACTGCCCAACAATAAAAATAAAGAATAATATAGTAGAATTCCATAAATTCTAAAAAAGAGTATTCCGCAAAACTATATCACCAACTCAATTACACAGAAATATAGAGGAAGATGAGATCGGACAGATAGCCACTTAGTATTATAGTATTTTGGTCTCACTAAGACAGAGTCCATGCCTTGCGTTGATGTGCCTCCTTGTCCGTTTCTTGTCGGGTCTAACCCAAGCGTTAGGCATTTGCCAAGCACGACACTCAGACTTAAAATATCCACCTTCCTTACCTTGATCGGCTTAATCTCTCTGAACAACCGTGGCTGCTCGTCGTATATTTTCAGCGTTAGACATGATCACCTCGGAAGCGAAATCTCTCCGGGCCATCCATACTTCATCATTCTCTAGCATCGAATCCATCTTTCTCTCCTTTGAAACTCGTTATTCGCCCTTTGCTTATCCATTTCAGATAAGCTTCGAAGTAGCCATGCCTGCTGAGAGGCTTAGTCAGATGATAACTCAATTGTCCATGTCTCATTTTACTCAATTTTCTTATATCGAGCAGGAGGGCGTAAGTCCACCTGTCCTTCTCTGAAACATCCTATCATATCTACTATTCTGCCATGGTCGTTTCCCTCGCTTCCCAAATCAACGGGAGTAGTCTCGGCGATCACCAACACCGCTTCTTCAGACACGGTGTGGTATACCGCTGCGACTCGTAAAGCGCATAATATCATGGAGTGCAATATCATGGACAGCAGGAGTTTCCCCCTACTAGTATTTGACCCTTCGGCCCATGCTCTCAGACTTTTTTTTCCTGTGGGAAGGGAATCTTACATAAGACACCATGGGTGTGATCCCAAGGTAGTATCAGATTCTTACTGACTTAACGCCTCCGTTCTCCTTCTCTGTCCTCCTGGTATTGTTTATCACACTGCTTCAGGATGACAGGTAGTCTGACCTTAGGTAACTGGCCTTATTCTGGTATTGGAGAGTCACTCACTGCCTTCCTCGCCGTTCATGATTTATTCAACGTTATCTCGCCAAAAGTCTCAGTTTTTCTTACTCACCATCATGCTGTGGATCATGTTCTCGACGTAGAACTCGGCTACCCCGAGTGCTTGTCTCAGTGTGTTCCTCTGGGATGTCCAAGCCTCACAATCATCATATCATCGACCTCCGCTTGTCAGTGGTGGCACGTCGCGAATGTTTCCTTGCCATGCCCTCACACTAGCTACAAAGCAGTGTCCTCTACCTTTCTTTGAACCTTGAGAAACATTAAGCACAGAGTTTCCAGGCGCCCATATTTTTCATTTCGCGCCCTCCAAAAGGAGACGAGGTTCTCGGGGAAGATCGATTTTAGACTACGTGCACCTGAAGGTGAGTTGGAGGAGGAAGGAAGAGCTACAAACGAAATAACTACTACGTGAGGTCACTACCAAAACGAGTCCAACCTCAGTTTGAAGGCAAAATGCAGGAGGAGCTTCTTCCACATGGTACATAATACCTAGTATTGGTTTGGTAATTTGCAGTAGCCATTAAGCAACCGTAGCCGTTCTTTCCTGTATGTACTAGGCAGTTGAAGATAGTGGTGTCGTCTTTTGCACAGAGTCTTCTTGTTTCTTCTGAGATTAGCAATTCCACATTCCACTTTACGAGTGTCCAGCACAGGGTAAGTTTCGCACCCAACTCATGCAGCAGCGTTTGATGAGTAAACCGACGAGGCTGCTTTCACCCACCTCTGCCCTACACTGTTTTCACAGAAAAAGCTCCCTCAAAACCTGAATAAAAATCAAATTCGTATATCTCATCAAAAAAAGCAAGTCTGTCTCTAGTAAATCTGAAAGAACCGATGAAGGAACTGAGCATAAAACCGAAAAATCAACAATTTGTAAAATAAATATTACCAATAAGGAATTAAACAGCGAAGAGGAACAACAAAATAAATTATCAGCAGACTGTAGCAAACATAAAGACGACTGTGTGTTTTACAATGACATTGCATTATGTCAGTGGCCACAATTATCTTGTCTTGTCCCCATTAACTGTGTTAGCCATGTTAATTGATGTGGTCTTGACCACAATAGCTCGTCTGATTAAGTGATTCAATACTATTAGATAAATAAGCCTTCCAATATTGGAGATATTACAATCCTTGATCTTATAATTAGTGAGCCATTTTTTGTAGCGCACACATCCCAGGATTAAGTTAATTTTTTCCGATGATTTCTTATTTTTTTTAAAAATATACGAGAGTCATCTATAAAGTAAGGTTATAAGGGCTCATGGGTTTTTTTAATTTTCTTTTTAAAGTGACATGTTATGGTAGAGGATGGATACTAAAAATAGTATCCGTCCAAGGTGCATTTGGCTCCGAAACTATGGTAGAGGCCTTTGAACGCCGAAAAGGCACCGGAGCTGGCCACCAAGTCCCTGTGGCCAAGAGGTCCAGAAAAAGGACCTCTGATACGGCACAGGAGCTCCTCTCTCTCTCGGCACACATGCCCAAACACGACCACAGAATGTGATCCGCGTCCATGAAAGGATCCCCGCACACACAGTCCAAGCTATCTTTTAGTTTCATTTATGCCAAGCGTGCCTCGTCAGGAACTGGGAATTCCAGTGATCGGGGTTAACCCATTTTAGCTTGAGGTGAGATGAGACTGAGCCTAATTAATAAAAAACTTAAAAAACACCCTCTAAAGCATTTACACTACAATTTGATTAATTAGACTAACTACCGCCATGCTTTGATGCTATCGAATACTTATGGATGTTTTTAGTCCACAATTTCAATGTCGACATGTCATTATAATAATTGAATATTGATGATTAGGTTTTTGAGCATAATCAAGGCTGCTTGTGAATATTAGGTGATTTTTGCAGTGTATAAATAAAGCATTAAAATGACAGCTAGTTTGTCGAATGGCCTAAAATTGTTTTTGATGTATTTTTATTAACCGATACAAAAAAAATATTATTAATTGCTTTATAATTTATTCAGTATTTAGTATGACATCTGTTGATTATGTTTAATGAATCGATAAGCACATTTCTTTTGGAAATGTATTTTCTAAAAAATATTTGTTACTAGTTTAAATATCATTCCAAAATGATATAATAGCGAAGTTATAGACTAAAATATCAAACCATCGATACCAAGAAGCTAATACATTTTTATCTTATTTAAACAGACTTAACCCTTAGAGTGCTAAGGAACGATATATCGATTGTGAAACTAATGAGGACTGCAAACGATCGCTATTGGCTCATTGATTTCACATCAAAATGCTCGAATACGAGTAAAGTGCTTAACTTTGTATTGCATCTTACTAATACATTAGTGCAATTAAACAGAGAGTAAAATTCCAGTTTATCAAAATATACCATTGCATCTAAAGAGTTAAAAACCTTAAATTTTGTGGGAAAATTCAAACAAAATGTATTTTATTACATTGTAAAACATTTAATTGATTAATTTCATTAAAAATGTGAACCAGATTTACGCAAATTGAATAACAAGTCCAATCAATGATTCAAAGCAGCAAGTGACCATGCAAAAATTAAGATCTGTTCAGATCATAATTTATATTGCAGTGATCGTGATATTTTCTATTACATCCAGATGGATTGTCGAAATTTACAATATATGAATACATCAAAGTATTAAAAGATCCAAAACAAATACGAGGACAGTCCCAGAAGTACCCGACCTGACGTATAGATGGCGGTGGTCGTTTAAAAAAATTACTATGATAACAAGTACCAACGTGCTAAGCATTACAAATAAATGCTGTACATATTGATTGAAAATTTGAGCATGAAAAAGCTGTGCGCGAGATAGGTGCCGCGTTTGCTCATAATGGAACAAAAAAAAAAAAACGTCGTGCGGATGTTTTGATTGAGTATTTGGAGATGTTTCGATTGGATCGATTTATAACCATGGATGACACATAAGTCCCTCACTTCAAACCCCATGTCAATAGTTTTTTGGGATGCGCGTGGAATAATTTTCATTGATTATTTTCAAAATAAAGAAACAATCAACAGCGAATATTATGCGAACTTATTGCAAAATTTGAGTGATGAAGTCTTGAAAAAATAGCTCGGTGATTAATCGATGTTTTGGGGAGCTCGACAGTTCTCTCTATAAACAGAGCATCGAGGCTATTGAACGTCGCTGGGAAAAGTGTATCGAGCTGAAATGAAACCATTTTGAGAGATGAGGATATTTTTTTCTATTAAGTTTATTGCGTTTTTTTTGTTAGGTCCGATAGTTCTGCCCTTTGGGGTCCTATGTCGAATCTGATTCGACATTGATTTTATTCCGGTGGGTCCTTTGTCGATTCTTGACGCGCGCTCTCGTGAACATATCCGATTATATTTACGATATTTTTTTCGTAATAATTATATTTTTGTGTGAAACTAACGGATATAAAAAAAAATTCTTAAATTTTTTAAAAAAATTTAGAGAGCTAATGGAACTTTTTTTTGTTTTAGGAACGCAAAGGGTTAAATTATTGCTAGTTTGCAATACAAAGAGTTATAGAATCACATCATAGTTGTGTTATTACGAGAGAATGAAGGAATTTGCTCAGGCATTGTAATGAGACAAATTTATGTCATGCTTGAAACGAAAGACAAAATGAAAGAATCATGCTTGCTTCATATAATATTATATTTCTATTAATTTAATCTCTTTGCCTCTTGCTCCTTCATCAAATCCATTACGAGATCATATACTTGGGGTCTTACATCCAGAGCTATAATGAAATCGAGATGGTTGAATGATGGTCTTGGTACTTTGTACAGGCCGATTGGATTTGGAAGTTCAGAGTAGAGACGTTCAACGTCTTCCTCCCCGACTGTGTCATCACTTTCGCTGTAATGTAGAGCAATTGGAGCAGTCATCTTTTCTAATGGATATACTGGTGGGAAGAGACGTCCATAAATTGGAATATTGGCAATGAATCCGAAGTCATAATGTCTGAATTTGCCAGCCAAGAAGCACTGGGCATTATGGACGAATGATCTGCTGGATGCGCCAGCTGGGAAGTGACCCATGTAAATCGGCAACATTGTCTGCAAAAAAACATTTTTTTATTAAGTCTACTGATATTTTTTTGATATAAGAATTTCACTTTTATCATACTGTATTTTATAATAATTCTTACCACATTGACTAGGTCGTATTCAGTTCCGTAAAAGAAGCTCATGCAGAGATCAAGCAGCTCAGAGTCTTCATGGCAGTATGTGAATGCTATATCCCGGAGGCGTTCAGACTTGGGCAAGAATTCATTGACTCCAATGATTGTCATGAGGATCTGAAAAAATCGAGATTTTTTTTAAAAAATCACGCCATAACATAGTGAAAGATTAGCATCTTTGGCTTTTATCTGAATGATTAAATCGATAGCAGATGATCGTAAAATAACAAGATGTTTATACTAACTCCAACAGATTGTGCATATTTGGCCATAAGTCTGAATCGAAGACTTGGGATGTGATCGAAGTAAGCAATCGGTGCAAGAGCGTGCATCGAAATGATCTTGTCGTTATATTCTGGCCTTTCAGATCCAAATACGAAGAAGGCAGTTGTTCCAATGGAATGACCAATGTAGTGGATTTTGCTGTTACCATTTCTTGCCAAAGCGAAATCAATCATGGCTGGAAGATCATAGACACCCAATTCGTTCCAGTCAAATTGCCAGAACAAACGCTCTTCTGGATCGCGAGAGATATGCTTGCGGGAATAGTAATTACCACGAGCATTACCTAGCCACACATCATAACCAGCATCCGCCAAGACATAAGCTAAAATATTTCAAAAAATTAGAGATGTGGATTCCATGTGGATTGAACGCCAATAAAATAACATCGCGAAACACTCACCAAGTGCCCTTTCTGGCCTGTTCATGACCCAATCTGCAGAAGAACCAGTAAAACCGTGCATCAACAGAACTGGGATGCGATTTCCACCACTGTTTCCATCCTTGCCATGCGGGATGCGATGAACTCCAAGAATATAACCATCTTCAGTCTGGACTTCATATTCCTCGACTGGGTATCCATATTTTCTGATCAAATCCGGCTGAAATCAAAGACAACACACTCAAACATCCAAGTCTCGTGAATTCGAACAGAGCCACATTAAGACCAATCGAACTTACCACATCCAGGAGAGCATCTTCGAGCACATCTGGAGGAATGTTCTTCAGCTCCTCTTCGGTAAGCTTAGCTATGTATTCTTCCCCGTTGGGTGATTTACCCGCTGCAGCGAGTACCAGCAAACTCGCAAAAACGACGAACTTCAGCATTTTGCCCCCGAATGCCAACCAAAAAATTATCGACCTTTATATACGCACAAGTGAGATAATCTTAAAGATTATGCTTATAAAGGCAAGATTGTGACAGTAATTTTAATCGATTATTTCATATTATATTTAATAACGTCGTCAGTGAGACCTTATGGGGCCGACTAGCAGACGAGATATGAGCGATGTTGAAAATGATGTCTAGGTAATTTTGAGACAATTTGGTAGACCGCCGTAAATGTTCTTCGTCGATTGTTGGCCCCGACATTCTTAACAAACAACAAATAATATAAATAAAAATAACAAATTCACGACCCCCACGATAAACCAGCAACGAAAAATATGTGTTTATTCTATGGTGTCTTGACACAAACTGACCCTAAAATCAAATACCAAAAAATGGATTTCTTTCCGGTCCTCCTAATATTTCAAAAATATTACATGTTCATATTGATTATAATAATCAGCATGATAGCAATAGTTTTTGAGGCAGTCATACGCTGAATCCATAAGCATCCTCTAAACAAGCTGATGTTAGGGATGTTTTTTATTATAAAACTGTAGCAAACATGGGGGAGCCCCGCCTGAAATACGGCTTATCTTCTTATTAACTCATTATCTTCATCGCAGGCGAACCCGCTGTTGAGAGCATCTAAGCGCGATGCATGATCAATTGCGAGATCGGTCGTCCGTAACAATGGTCCCGACCCACGAGTCGGCTGCGATGAACGACGGAACACTCATTCGCTCGACGATAGAGGTCGAAATAAAGCAGGTGCTGCAGGTGATCAATAAAATATTGAACAATTGGCACAACGTATTTATTCAACTAATCCACGATAGGAGAATCTGTGGCAAGCAAGCAAACGTGCATGTTACGGAGCAAACAGGTGATGGTTCACCCGAGGGTACATGCTTTATGGGAGCGTCTTCTCGAACTCAAAGTTGGTCGTCTTCTTAAGGATCTTCCCCCGTCGGGGTCAAGCGAAGAGATAAACCGCAGAGTTCTTCCTCCATCGAGGTCTGGTAATCCACTCTGTTTTTCGAAGAGGTCGAGTCTTATCTGTCGTGGTCTGCTCGACAACTCCTTCACATTGGACACCTCGTCTTCTATTGCATAGCAAAATCTCAGCGTTTGCGTTGGTCGTCATTTGTTTTGATAATTCGCCGCTGATTTGATGACACCTCATGGGAGATAAGGAGTGGCGTCAACATCCAAGCATCACTACTCCTCTGCGGAAATCTCTTCCTGAAAATAGAAAATCTGAAACTGATAGGCTTGCAATTTTACCAGGATTTCCTTCCACGCTACAAAACTAAGTACTCCAAGTTAATTAAACATATTAGCGTAATTAAAATCAGTGATCGTATAAATTATCGTGCATTGAGTGCGTAGATTAGTGCATCGGAGACAGAGAGAGTGTCTTGCGTCTCATCGTACACTTGTATATCGATGGTAAGGTCATGTTGTAAAGGTACCCCTACACATTTAAACATGATCAAATATTACGATAAGAGATCCGTGCCGAAATGTCTTGCTTCTATTTCTAATATAATATTATCATTATTTCAATCACGTTTCAATTAAATTTCCGACACACAAATCTTAGAATCATAATAAATATTAAAAAGCAGTGAATCAATTATTTTTTGATTTAATTTTATTTATTGGCTCACTAACAATGTACATTAAATAACTATAATCATTCGAGCAAGACTGGTATGGACATCAATTTACAGGTGTGCTCAACATTCAAATGTTCAGCTTACAATCTAAGACAGTTTAATTATTAATATTAATATGTAATATACAAAAAAATAAATAATAAGCTTCAATAAATGTATTATTTTATTACTAAAACTGAAGATACACATTTGTATTTTTTGTGTGTGCGTCGCGAAATTAAGGAATATTGTATGCCATCAAGAGTGTTGAGGTTAATTTATTGATATACAAGCTTCATGCACGCTGCGCGGTCCTGAGAGAAAAGTTAATTTGTGTGAATATAGCATCTATATTTAACTCAATTTAAAATGAACTCACTAATCAAAAGGTTAATACTGTGTAGTCCAATCTGGGACATCCAAACTTTCAGCTGATAAGTGTCAAGTCTTTTCGTTTAATTCGTTAATATGAAACCGCTTAAATCGCAGACATTGTATAGGAAGAAATTTCTAAAATGGATCACCCTAATTTGGATACTATTCTAAATTCTAAAATGGATATTTGGCTTTTCTTCATCGTGTGATGATGCACATTTTTGCTGAATAATCAAAATGCAATCTTTTGCCACCTGCTTTTTATAGACACTTGAGATCAAATCGAACATTTCTATTTTTTGCGATAATTAACTTTCAATGGCGTGCTTGACAAAGCGTGATAAGATTTCATCTGTCAATCTTGTTGTTTGCCATGGAAGAAGTTTTTATAGCATAAACACTTTTTTTTAGAAAGAAACCAAAAGATATTTCCTGATAAAGTAATCCTATTTTAAGTATTTCGATTTTGTGTTACTTTTTTATGAAGAAAATTTAAGTTGAAACTAGTTCGTGAGATAAAAAATCTACTTATTATGCCAGCCATAGCTAAAGATTATAGGGTAGATTATGCAACAGATAAATTATTTATAGAAATAATATGATGATATGATCATTGCGTCATTTATCATACGATTTGATAGGGTTTTTATTTGACAAAGAAACGATTTCATTTCCAAATCGGACGATAGTTGAAATGTTTTACAATCTGTTTAAATATTAAAACAGGGGGCTAGATCTTCGACCCTTATTTTTAAGATCGTGTTTGATCCCCAATCGGAAAACTAATTTACCAATGATCAATAGTAATAGATTTTGTGTTGGTATAACACATGAGGAGTCTATGAAAGCTTAGAAAACATCTATAGCATAGTTTTTTTAAACTAGGATAGCAGCAGAGATATTGCAGATCGTATTGGAATAAAAGGAGATTGTTCTCCATTTTAAAGGCGTAAATCTTAGGATTTATAAATTCAAGAATTAGGACTTTCAGAATATTTTGTACTTGGCTGCTTAAATTTATGATTTCATAGAGGATACATATAAATGCATCAAGGATAACTTCGAAATAGGTAACGTTCCCAGGCAAAGAAATCCAGTGGTGTCAGATCTGGAGACCGTGCGAATTACGGAATAGGGTCGCCGAAAAAAATAATTTACACGACAGAGGTGCCCATAAAATAAATCCTAATTGAAGAAATAAGCGTCGTCTTTACAAAAATGAAAGAAGAAATGATACTTTAGACAACTACGGTTGAAATAATAAAAAGATGAGGTGCGTGCATACGAAGCAGAGGTGGCCAATTTGAACACATTTTGTAAATAAGTTTAATGAAAATCTTTTGATACTAAAGACCTTAATAACTTATCTGATGATAGCAATTTCATAATAATCAATGATAATGAACACGATAGGCGGTTCGAAATATCGGACAAGATAAAAAATTCGTTCACAAGACGACTTTATTTCTTTGTGTTGTCTTGAGAGCTGGCGTTTGTTTTGATAATTAAGATAGTTGCATTATTTTTATCGTTGATAAATTTTGTTATTCCCCCTTGACTGATCTAGAGTGGTGTCATTAGCTGAGTATCAACAATATTTTGCAAAATCTACTCCTTCAGAAATTGATTTATATTAGAGCGTAGCGTGTCTGTTCTCCGGTTCGGTTAAACATAAAAAGTATTTTCTTGACCCTGGCAAACTTGTACCTCTTCAAGCTTAACGACGTATTGAATGTTTTGTATAACATGTAGCATATCGTTGGAAAATAAACTAAAAAATATTTAAAAACTAAACTAAGTTCAAAAGTGTAGTTGTTAGTTTTTCGTTTAATTATGACGATTTAAAGGTGAAATTTTTGGTATTTTTTTTAAAATGTTTAAAATACTTTTTGGGGACATTTGGGCTATATGCGAAACGTAGCAAAAGATCCCCCTAATCCCCAAAAAAATTTCATATGCCAAACATCCTGTATATTTATATTTTTTATGTTAGTTGTAGTGACTATACGTTGATAAGAAATTTTAGGTCAAATATTAAAAATAAAAATTATCAATACATCAAACACAACCATCATATTGATCAATATCGAACTATTGAGCAACAATAATCTGTGCTTCTGAAATCTTGTTTATATCAGCAAAATTAAAAATTAAAATAACACAAAAATAATAAATCATCTTGAATATAATGGTTTATTTCTTGGGCCCAAAATTGTCGAGTAATTCGAATGATTGGATCGTCTCGATCCCATTTTCTAGATCTGAAAAATAATTATTGAGGCGATGAATCAATTTGGGCAGGGCCACCTATGAGTGACATTCAAAACATAATATCAATACTCACTCATAGATCTCTTCTCACATTAAAAAATCTAAATTTTACTTATACGTGGAAGACAATGGAAAAGTATCATATGAAATTGATTCATCCTCAAAAAATTAAAATAAGAAATTTTCCACAAAAATATATTTTTGATCTGATAAATTTGGGATGATTATGGAAATGGGAAATATATATTTTTAAGCATAAATAATTTCGCAAATCCATTTTTTATTGATCATCACAGTATTTCATTTTACAGAGTATTTAATGAGATAATCTCCTATTATAACTGGTATTGATAGATATAATACCCAAGGATTTATTGAAATTACAAACAAATTATTCAATTGATTTATTGCATAAATTTACATGATAATGTCGAAGGATTTTGAATTAAAATAATTATTCATGATTTTTCATAATCTCCATAACTTGATCGTATAGAAGCTCCCTAACGTCTATGGCAGTTACAAAATGCATGTGTGAGAATGTATCCAAAGGCACTCTGTATAATCCGATTGGATTTGCAATTTCTTCGGCCAGTCTGTAGATATCTACAGGATCTGCTAAGGTGTCCGCAAGGCTGTAATGTAGGGCAACTGGTGCTGTAATTCTTGCTAAAGGATATCTTGGCGGTGACATTCTACCATACATGGCGATGTTTCCAAACGATCCATGATCATACTGTCTGAATTGTCCTGAAAGATGCAATTGACCATAGTGGACAAATTGTCTGCTGGATGCTCCTGCTGGTGTGTGACCCAAATAAACCGGAATGATTGTCTGGAATATGAACATTATGCATTTGATCAAATCGCTTATCAGTTCGAAATCAATCTTCAATCATAATATTATACTTACGCTATTAGTCTGTTCGTGAATTTGAGGTACGAGGAGATCGTGACAAAGGTCGAAATATGGCGATTCTTCATTTCCACAATGATTGATTATCAAATCTGCGTAGAAATCTCGCTTCGATAAGAATTCGTTCATTCCGAGCAATGTGATTATGATCTAAAATTGAAATATTCTTACTCGAGGTTATAATATTGGATTGATGGAATTGTTCAGCACTCACCTGTAATCCATCTGCATATTTTGCCAAAGCTCCAACAGCCCTGTTTTTAAGATTGCCCATGTAAGCCACCGGTGCAAATGCTTGCATCGTGATAATTTTGCTGTTGTAATCGGGTCTGGTGGAAGCCATCACGAAGAATGACGTCGTCCCTTGGGAATGACCGACATAGTGCAATTTGGAATGACCATTGGTTGCCAATACATAATCGATCATGGCTGGAAGATCAAGTCGCCCAATTTCGTTCCAGCTGAACATCCAGAATCTTCGAGATTCTGGATCCATTTCGACGTGCTTGCGAGAGTAATAATTACCACGGGCATTGCCCATCCAGACATCGTATCCAGCATCGGCCAAAATATAAGCTGCAATTGACTTCAAATTAATATTCATCTTTGAATGTATACTCGATTTAAACATGTTTTTATTGTACCTAAGCCTCGTTCTGGTCTTGCAATTACATAGCTGGAAGAAGAAGCAGTAAGACCATGCATCAAAAATACTGGAATGCGATCTGCTTTGTTGTCGTCGTTCTTTCCATGTGGAATACGATGCATCGTAAGGACGTATCCATCGTCTGTTTGAACCTCATGGCTTTCTACCGGGTATCCATATTTTGCAATCAAATCCGGCTGGAATCAATAGATCGCAGATTTAATTGAATGAAAATTTCAAAGTTAAATAGCAAGTAAAAGTGTTAAAATAATGAGCATACCACATCTAATTTTGCATCCTCAAGTACTTCATCGGGAAAGTTTTGCAATTGTTCGGCTGTATAGTACGCCTCCAGAAAATCACTGTTGGGAGATTTGCCTCCAGCCACCAAAGCTGTTAGCCCCAGCAGCAATATGTACTTCAACATCTTCACCATAATTGACGAATCACCGTTTATCTGTCGTCAAATGAATTTATATCGAATAAAAAAAGATTATCGTGGCGATTGCAAGTGCAAAAATGTGTTTTGAATCTATCGACGAACGATCTGCGCTCTAATCTTTCCGACCGAAGGATGGGGTCATCTTTGTGTTTATAGATATTTTTTACAAAACACCTGTTATTGAACTTGTTCCTAGTGATAGCACAAAACGTGCAGATCGTTATCTTTGGCGGAATCGTCAATTTATTTTGAAATTGTTGTTAGTTGTGGAGACGTTAAAAATAATTGTAATTAATAGAAATCTATTAAAGTTGGCGGATGGAAGATAAATTTAACCAACTATACATTCAAAGGTTGTAATTGCCAGAAAATGGCCAGGATTAGCGAACAGACGAGGCGTTGTTTTTCATCATGATAACGCCAGACCTAGGGAATCCAATCCCGGGATGCCGGGATCCCAGACAGTTTTAGGTACTTAAGAATCCCGGGATTAGAAAATGTAATCCCGAAAATTTCGGGATTGAAATTTTTATCTAACTGAAATCGTACACCTCACCAACACGATGAAGGCTACTAAATCGAGACATTCCCGACGAAATCTGGACGCTTGGAAACAGTGGCGTATTTACTAATTGGCAAACTTAGGCGACGCCTAGGAGCAGTAACTGTGAAATCTATGTATACATATATAGCGTACAATTATATTTTTCAAATTGTCATAGTAACCTTTCCCTACCGGTGATGTATTTACTACACCTCGACGAATAATGGGAATATCGATATGAAATATAATAGATACGGGGTTCAGATTTTTTGTATTCCTCCGTAATATAATTACGAATCACATCAAAGTATTATAGTATATAAGTATTCATCTGCAGCGACGGAAATAAATAATTTGTCGGGAAATTGGGAAATCGGGAATTTTGCGATTTTTAGTCCGTGAAAAAGAATTTTATCAGTCACATTGATGGTGTTATACGAAAATGAGGGCTCACGCGATCATCAACTCGAACTAGCATTTAAACAGGGTCGTAACTAGGGCGCGGCAAAGCAGGCGCCCGCCACGGGCGCAACTAGGCTTGGGGCGCGATACGTAGTATACCTTTGAGAGTTGCGCATGGTTTTTATTTTATTCAACCATTCTACTTTACACGAACCAACACTGATCGACTCTGTCCATTTTTATAATATATGCTATGTTGTCTAATCCCTATTTTCTTCATTATCGTTATGTTTGAGTATGGCATCCGATCGCGAGCCGCTCATTCATTATATCAGCGGTCCGAAAAGCGGACCGATTGAGCATACAAACCTTATGGACACTCCGTCCTCTTTTAGGGCTTTCTGCTGCATTTTCTATGATCTGTACGACCACGGAAGCAACGTAGTTTCTAGACACTTTCTATCATAGTAATTATTTTACAACAGTAACCACCATCTATACATTAGGTCGGGTACTTTACTCGCCATCGAACGTTTTGCTGAATTGTTAATACAAATATACGATCATTTTATAGAAGTATATAAAAAAAGTGCCAATTAGCAGTAAATTGTCAGGTAATATTTGCAGAATAGAGTTTTTTATTTTACTCAACCATTCTACTTTACACGAACCAACACTGATTGACTCTGTCCATTTTTAAAATATATGCTAAGTTGTCTAATCCCTCTTTTCATCATTATCGTTATGTTCGAGTATGGCATCCGATCGCGAGCCGCTCATTCATTATATCAGCGGTCCGAAAAGCGGACCGATTAAGCATACAAACCTTATGGACACTCCGTCCTCTTTTAGGGCTTTCTGCTGCACTTTCTATGATCTGTACGATCACAGAAGCAACGTAGTGTCTAGACACTTTCTATCATAGTATTTATTTTACAACAGTAACCGCCATCTATACATTAGGTCGGGTACTTTTGGGAGTATCTTTGTATATATATTATTTAATATATTGCATTTATAATAGTATTAGTTAACTTTAAAAAATAAATTGGATTCCGGGGGGGGGGGGGGATTGAGGGCGTTAAGATAGATACTTGCCACGGGCGCTTCATACCCTAGTTACGGCTCTGCATTTAAATATCTGATGACGATACCTCCAACTAGTGTGGAAGCTGAGCGTGCATTTTCAGCAGCAAGTTGCCTGACTTCCAAAATAAAATCCAGATTAAATGGAAACACTAATGTTTAATGTTAATGCTACTTCGGGCATATTTTCAAAATAATATTTGATATTTTTAGTGTTTTATTTATCTATTTTTGAATTGAATTTTTATCTTTTATTAAATAAATAAAATTCTTTGGCTTTCAAGTGATTTTTTTTATTGAACAAATGGACTTATTAGTAATTTTTGATCAAATTCATCAAGGTAATTTCTTAAAATATTGAAAATCCCAATCCCGGGATCCCGGGACTGGTCCCGGGATTGTCTAATGAAATCCCGAAATTCCTTGCCGAAATTGCCCCTTCAGATTATCATTTATTTCTTTCATTGAAAAATTCTTTACACAATACAAAAAATGATTTAAAAATGTACCTCAATCAATATTTTGCCAACAAACCTGGGAAATTTTGGCAATTTTGGAAAAAAACGAAAGAAACTTATGGAACACCCTAATATGATAGTTCGTAATTTTATATTTTATGTGGAGATCTCTTGAAGTTTTGTTTACTAGTAGTTCCTATTTCAGTAAATTAATTTTGTGTTGATTTTTCATTTAGCCGGTTCGTACTTGCACTATTTATTATTCTGCTCCATTTTTTTACATTCTCTGGATTGGCAACCTTTCGCTAAGTTAAAATATCATAATAATGATGTTTTATTCATGACCAAAAAGTGCAGACATGCAATATGCAAGCAAAGACTAAACTAAAAAATGCATGTTTTTAAAATATACTTCGTCCTCAGATGTCAATCCTAAGAAACAAGTAAAATTAAGAGAACTTGAATGAAGTAATGCAACTTTCAAATCGTTGCAATATTAACTAGTTATCCATCACCACTATCACCGGTAAATCGCTGTTTCTTCACAGAAAAAAGCATAGTTTTTAATACATAAAAATTATTATGCTAGGAACACATATTGGTGAATCCAAAACTTCACATTTTAATAGATCTTGTTTGTTCAATTTCATTTTTAAATAAATTCAACAGAGTTCATCAACGTAAATTAATCTATTTTGAGATGTATTGTTCAGAATGCCTTATAAAACAATGTTCTTACCGATATGATACATGTCATATTAGGATGTCCCATAAGTTTCTTTCGTTTTCATATTCACAGAAAAAAATAAACAATAATTTGTATTACATAAAAATTATTGAATAATATATGATCCATTCTGTTATATTACTTTTATCCATTTCTCCGGAAGCCTCATAATGTCTTCTTGCCAAAATTTCCCTGGTTTGTTGGCAAAATATTGATCAATGTACATTTTTATATCATTTTTTGAATTAAAATTTTTATCACGTAAAGAATTTTTCAATGAAAGAAATAAATAATAATCTGAAGGGGCAATGTCCAGAGAGTATGGAGGATGAAGTAAAACATCCCAGTCAAATGATAATAATTTATTTCTGACGAGCAAAAACACATGAGGCCTGGCGTTATCGTGATGAAAACTACATCATTTAGATTGTCTAGTTGGAAACAATATTTTGTTGAATTGATCGTTTCACCTTGCTGAAGTAGCCCATAATAAACTACCCCCTTCCAGTCCCACCAAATGCATAGCAAAACTTTTTTTGGATGTAGGCCAGGTTTAGTTACAGTTAAAGCTTCAGTACCCTTGGTCCGAGACCGTTTCCGTTGGATATTCTCATAGAGTATCCTAATATAATTTTTATACTCCAGTGACAAGTCCCTTAAAAAAAGGTTGGCTATTATGTCATTGGAGAAGAAGATCGCATGTTGAAATACGCTGAAGTTTATTTGAGATGCCACACATCTGAACGATTGATGTAGCCCAAGTTTGTCAGATGATTATGGATGGATATTCGTGGAATTTCTAACTTGTTAGCTATTTCGCGAACAGTATATCGTGAGTTTTCTCCAACCATGGTTATGATTAGATCTGTCTTCATTTGCGAAAGAAACTTATGGGACAACCTTATAATAATATTATAAGACATTTCTGGCTAAAATTCGAAAGAAAATTGCCCTAATTTCCATATATATGATGATAAAAAAGTCTGGAAGATGTCAAAGCTAAAATTATATATAAACATATCAGGATATAAATTTGTAAGGAATGAATACAAAAGTAAGAATTTGATTAGGAACTGATATTTATTAATTTTCATAAGACTTCATTATATCCATAACGCGATCGTATAGAAGCTCTCTTATATCTATAGCTATGATGAAATGCGTATGCAAAAATGAATCTAAAGGCACCCTGAACAATCCAATGGGATTTGAAATTTCTTCAGCCAATCGATAGACATCCACAGGATCCGCCAGGGAATCAGCAAGACTGTAATGCAGAGCCACAGGCGCTGTAATTCTTCTCAAATGGATACTTCGGTGGAGTCAATCGACCATATGCGGCAATGTTTCCAAACGATCCATGATCATACTGTCGGAAAGTGTCCTGAAAGATGCAATTGACCATAGTGGACAAACTGTCTGCTGGATGCTCCTGCTGGAGTGTGACCCAAATACACCGGAATCATCGTCTATAATAAAATTAATACCACATGTCAAATTCAAGAATGTTTATTGAACAAGAATCAAATTTAATACACACCATATTAGTCTGTTCATGATATCCAGGCACTAGGAATTCATGACAATAATCATACAATGGTGATCCAACATCGCCGCAATGATTTATAACTAGATCTGCGTACATTTCTCTGTGAGTTGGAAATTCGTTCAATCCAAGCAACGTTACTATAACCTGAAATTTAATATAAATGACAAAGTGCATTTAAATCAACGATTCGATTGCAAAGCACTTACTTGTATATTATCAGCAGTGCGGTGCTAAGAAATGGACTTCTTCGCTTGTAAGATGTCCCATGTAAGCAACTGGTGCCAATGCTTGCATTGTTAAAATTTTGTCATTGTACGAAGGTCTAGACGATGCCATCACGAAGAAGGACGTCGTTCCCTGGGAATGACCGACGTAATGCAATTTTTCATGCCCGTTGGTCGCCAATGCATAATCGATCATTGCTGGAAGATCATAGAATCCGATTTCATGCCAGCTGAACCTCCAGAATCTTCGACTATCGGGATCCATTGTGATGTGCTTGCGGGAATAAAAATTGCCACGAGCGTTACCCATCCAGACATCATATCCAGCATCCGCCAATAGATAGCCTGAAAAACATAATTTTAACATGTGTTTTAACATCTCTTTGAATTTGGACCAAATGTATCATCGATCGAATTGTACCTAATCCTCTTTCAGGTCGACCCATGACATAACTAGAAGAAGAAGCTGTGAGACCATGCATCAGAAAGACTGGAATACGATCTGCCTTGCTATCGTCATTTTTACCATGTGGAATACGATGCATGGTGAGGACGTATCCATCATCAGTTTGGACCTCATGAATTTCGACCGGATATCCATATTTGCTTATAAGACCCGGCTATAAATGGTACAGTTATAGGAACGTTTTATAAGATATTGGCGCAATTAAACAATGAAGCATACCACGTCTAATTTCGCATCTTCGATTATATCATCGGGAAATGTCTGAAACTCCTCCGGTGTGAAATAAGATTGCAGATTTTCTCCATGCGGAGAATGTCCTCCAGCGGCGAAAGCCACTAAACCCAGAAGTAGAATGAATTTTAACATCTTACTTTTTAATTGCGACTCATCTTTTATCTCATTGGGATGTTATATATATCCAAAATAACAGATAATCATATCGTTGTAGGTGCAAAAATATTTTTCGTTCTTATCTTCCGCGAACAATCTAACAACAGTCGGTCAAAGGATGAAATTTGGATGGTAATCTTTAATCAAGCGAAAATTGCTCTTCACAAATTTTAATTCGTTTTTAATATTGATTGCATGATGTTTAACCTGTATGGTAGGATGATCGCCTATTTGCGAGCGAAATCCAGTGATTCAGAAAGAACCCGGAAATTACTGTTATGTCTCTTACTGTTGGTATGCGAAATTAAAGTAGCTCGAAATCAGCTCGAAGTTGCTCGAAATCAAATTTAGCTAGATAGTTTGTCGTGTGTGGTTGAATTTTCGAAACAAAAATGTCAAAATATCTTAATAAAGGAACGAAAGGTAGAAAAGTTCGAAGAATTTAAAAAAAAAGACGATATCTTGGGAACCCAACTGGAATTAAAAGCTGGTGAAAAAAAATTCTTGACCAAGAGATAAAAAATCATATCTTACCAGTTTATAGAGATTTGTCCAGGGATGAATCACGTCAAAGATGCTTGGATGGTCATACCCAAAATGTTAATGAATATTTTAACTCAACGGTTTGGCGAATGGCTTCAAAACACATGCATTCTTGTGTAAAAATCATTGAAATATCAACGTACATTGCTTCTGGGATATTTAATAACAACTATAGCTTCATTTTGAAGTTGATGAATACATTAAATATAATTTTTGGCACCAACTGTAAAATCTTTGCTGAAAAACCCGACAAAGCGCGGGTTTCGAGGTAGAACTGTAAGAGTCTTTCTGAAACAAAAGCAGCTCGTATAGTTCGAAAACAACAGTTAGTCGAAGATAATAAACTTTTTGAGAAAGTTGAAGATCTATTATATACGCCTAGAAACATTGATTGATCGGTATTTCACTAAAATTGATAGTTTTATCATATTGAAACTTTAAACGTGATTATCTCGAAATTGCATTTTCAAAATGTTCGCCAGTTGTAGCTTTAAAAGTTGTCGATCGATCTGACTGAAATTTTGGGATGTTTCTCACTATAATATTATCTAATCAACTGAGCTAAATTTTTAATGTTTTCGTGTAAATAAATGATTTTTTTAAGGTAAAAATTCTCAAGAAAATGATAAAAAATATGAAAGTTTAACTAAAAATCCTACTAATTTTTTATGTTAATTTTTTTTAAAATTTTTATAGCTTATTTGACTGCCTATACATATTAAAATTCAAAAAATATTTATATTTTCGTTTTAAGCTCAACAGGAAACCTTCGACAAGTGGCGAACCGTTTGATATAATGAGAAAAGGCGCCTAATAGAATACCTTATTACTCCACCATTTTGTTTTTGGTTTTTAAAAAAATAAAATAAACTAGTACTTTAAGGTTGTAGTAAAATAATGTCTAAAATTTAAAATGTTATGATCATTTTAGCACCATTAAAAAAATCATGCAGCCCCCCTTAATACGAACCTATAAGTCATCCAAGATTATTTAGAAGTGTAGATAAATAAAAACAATATCAATAAAAACTTACGATCATGTTTAACTTCTTAAAGAGTACAGTCGCGTATTTGCGATCGAGCTCCAGTGATTCAGAATGAATCAAATGAATCAATTTCATGTGTATTGTTCATGTTTACGCAAAGAAATTAAGGAATATTATATGCTATCAACAATAGTGTTTATTTATTGATATACAAGCTTCATACGCACTGGGTGGTTCTGACGGATGATAAGTGGCGGACAAGCAAATATAGCATCTAAGACTGTGAAGATTTTAAATTAGCTCACCACTCAAAGGATTAAAAAGGGTAATTTAATATCCAAAGGGCTAAATTTGAATAAAAACGACACGTTATTGCTTTGTTTGATTATTTTATTGGGTTCCATCATGTGATTTCATAATATCCAATACTTTATAGTATAAGAGGTCTTTTATATCGATGGCGGTAATGAAGTTTAAATGGGTGAACGTATCCAAAGGCACCCTGAATAATCCAATCGGATTTGCAATCTCGTCGGCCAATTGGTAGACATCACCAGGATCTGCTAGATCATCAGCGAGGCTGTAATGCAAAGCGACCGGTGCTGTGATTCTTTCCAGAGGATATCTTGGAGGTGTTAAACGTCCATATGCTGCAATATTGGCAAACGATCCATGATCATATTGTCTAAAAAGTCCATTGACGTGTAATTGTCCATAGTGGACAAACTGTCTGCTGGATGCTCCCGATGGAGAATGACCCATCCATACAGGAATCATTGTCTGCAATGTTAAAAAGACATTTTTTAAACGATGTCTATATTATAAAACATCATTTTTTCGATTGATTGTGTATTTTGCTTACAGTATTTGTTTGCGAATCAGCTCCATTTACGACCAAAGAAACACATACTTCGTACAATGGCGATTCTCTATCGCTACAATGCTTAAAAGCAAGATCAAAATATATTTCTCTGTGTGGTAAAAATTCATTCAAACCAAGAAGTGTAATTATCACCTAAAAAATATTAAAATGATTTTTATCATATTACTGAGTTTTTCTGATATTTTTTGAAGCTGAAAATGAAGCTGAAAATATTATAATTTTTAAAATTCACATACTTGCAATGATGATGCATATTTTGCCAAAGCTCTGACACCTTGATTGCTCAAATTGCTCATGTAAGCAACTGGCGCAAATGCGTGCATCGTAATAATCTTGTCGTTGTATGCTGGTCTTGTAGAACCCATTACGAAGAAGGATGTTGTTCCCTGTGAGTGTCCTACGTAGTGCAATTTATCATTGCCATTTTTCTCCAGAATATAATCGATCATGGCTGGAAGATCATAGAATCCAATTTCATGCCAGCTGAACCTCCAAAATCGTCGAGTTTCTGGATCAAGGGTGACGTGCTTGCGGGAATAAAAATTACCACGAGCATTGCCCATCCAAACGTCGTATCCTTCATCTGCCAACATGTATCCTATAAACGGAATTAATTTAAATCAGTGCCAAATTATAATAAAGATGATGGACCACTCATCAAACTATAATCCAAATACCTAAGCTCCACTCTGGACGATTGAAGACCCAATTAGACGACGATCCCATGAGTCCATGCATCAATAAAACCGGTATACCATTACTCTTTTTGCCATTGACTCCATGAGGAATGCGATGCATTGTGATGAGATATCCATCTTCAGTTTCGACCTCGTGACTTTCAGCCGGATATCCATATTTTTGTATCAATCCGGGCTAAAAAACGTCCATCACAAATGTGTTATGCAACCAAATCAAATATCGAAAGATCGACTATCTTACACATTAAACTCACCACATCCAACATAGCATCTTCTACGATTTCGGGAGGAAATCGCTGAAGTTCCTCCGGCGTGAAACGCGAAAAGTAATCTTCCCCATTGGGAGACTTTCCGGCCGTCGCAAAAACGAAAAAGCCCAGGAGCAGTACAAACTTCAACATCTTAGTATGTACAAAATAAAAATAATCTTCAGATTTATATAGAAAAACAATTGATTAATTGCGATCGCAATCGCAAATCCATACAAATATAAAAAAAGGCATATCAAAACGATAATGATCAATCGATTGTATTATTCGTATTAAGCCTAATCTGGCTAATAACGTCATCGGCTTTAAATGGGAGAATATTGTAAATAATAAGAGTTTTTGCGAGATTGTGATTGCGCGCTGATAAGTCCAAAAATACTCAAAATCAAATTAAAGATGATCCCAAATTAAAAATTAAATTTCTGGGAATTTCTGCAGCCATCAATATTGAGCATTCTCAGTATAAATTTGTAAACATGGAAACAACTTTTTTTTATTGCGGAGGGGGGAATCTTCAAAAGACACCACCATTCTGGTGGTAGTGTGGGATTTTTACCCACATTAGGATTTTTACACAGAGTGGCAGCGATATGTCCTTCACGTGCTTTCAATTTGTCTCTTTCCGAATATCATTCTTCTGTTGTTGTTCGTCGTCTTGTACGTTCAGCATCCTTCTTCCACTGCATAGCACACGTCGTGTATTTGCACCACGCATTCCATGCCTTAACATCCGTTAACATTGAAGGTACCGTGTTGCTAGGGGAGAGCGAGCTGATTCCCAGCTCTTCCCGCAGATGCTTCTTTCGGCGCTCCATGCTGGGCAGACAAATGTCGTGTGTGCAGCATTGTCGTACTCAGCTTCGCAGTAGTGGCACTCCGGGTGGGTTTCTTTGCCTATTTTGTGTAGGTAGCTACCAAAAAAGCCGTGCCCAATGAAAATCTGGGTCAGATGGTAGCACAGTTGACCGTGTTTTCTGTCTACCCAGGTTCTCAGGTTCGGTATTAGCTCGTGCGTCCACCGACCTTTAACGGAGTTGTCCCATCAGGACTACCACGCCACCATGGTCCTCTGCATAACGTTATTCCTGTCTTCACCTTTCTGTATTGCCTGTCTCTCGTAAACGAGCAAGTCGATTGGCGGCATGGCAGTCAGTGCTTGTACGGCGTCTTCCGACACTGTGCGATATGCAACAGCCACTTCGATTTTACTCCTTCTCTAGACTCTAGCCATGTTGAGTCTGGCCCTTTCAATCTGTAGTACTTCGGTCCATATCGGCCTGCCATACAATAGTACCGAGTGCACTACCTCCTTGTAGAGTCACCTCCTGCTTGTTTTTGGGCCACCAATGTTAAGCATCAACCTGGCTAGATTCTCCGCGATACTGACCACTTTCGCTGCCGCTTTCTCTGTGTTGGTGACGGATCAGAGCTTGTCATCAATCTCCACTCCCAAATACTGAATGGATCTTGAGTATGTAATCTCGCAACCTTGATCCTCATCCTTGGCGGTAACTAGGGTGGCAACGTTATCAGCGAATGCGACCATTTTGGCTCCGTCCATTAGTGGCGTCCTCAGCAGTCTGTCGTAGATTATGTTCCACAGGGCGAGTCCAAGCACCGCCCTAAGAAATAGGTCCCATCTCGCCGAGTTGAAGGCATTCTTGACGTCTAGCCCAATCATTATCGTGTGTCTACTGGCTTTTACGCTGCCACACCGTGCCTGTTTTATCGTGTCTACAACTTGGGTGATGCCGTCGATTGTGAAGCGACCTACACAGAAACCGTACTGCTGTGGGAAGAGTTCCATTTCAATATGCTGCTGGATTCGCTAGAGGATAAGTCTCTTCAGCAGCTTCCCCAACCGCCTACGCCTATTGTGCGCCTACGGGCCCGGAGGTGCTTTCCCTTTGGGAATGAGAACCAGCTTCTGCCTTTTCCATGGTGCTGGGAAGATCCCTCCCGCTAGGCAGATGTTGTATACTGTTAGCAGGAGGTTCTGGTCGGTATCGGTAACCAAGCCGATGACTAAGTTTGGGACACCATCCAATCCCGGGGATTTATTATGCGCCAGCCGCTTAATAGCCATGGCGAGCTCTCCCGTAGTAAAGGGGGATCCCATCTCATCTTCGTCACCATGTCTACCGGTGCTGGGCTCGGAAACAGTGCGATGATCACGGACTCGAGGTTTCCTGGATTACTCAGAAATGGATCCGTGGTCGCTGTTCGGAGCTTCCGTCACGCGATCTTGTAAGGTTTCCCCTACACTGTGCTTTACTTAAACATGAAAACAACTGGGAATCGTTATGTGATACAATACTTTTATTTGAAAGTTCTCAGCCAAGTTAGTTTCTACTCTATGGGGGTCTGCTCCTTAAAATATTGAGTAGCAGAGTTTAAACAAGGCCATACGAGCTGCTAAGACGAACATCTTTGTGGTCCACCAAATGAGGTAACCACGCCAGAAATGACAAAGAAAATACACAAAATTGTATCGACTGAATATTTGCACATGAAAAAGCTGTGCGTAAAATGGGTGCCGCTTTTGCTCACAATGGAACAAAAACAGTGTCGTGAGGATGTTTCAATCGAGTGTTGGATGGATGAAACACGGCTCCATCACTTGAAACTCGAGACGAAGAAACTTTAGCTATTTTGAGAAACTCGATGATTATCACTATAAACAAGGTATCAAAGCTATTGAATATCGCTGGGAAAAGTTTATCGGGCTGAAAAGTGATGTTGAGAAATAAAAAATAATTTTGGTTTTTTTTTTGTTAGGTCGAGTACTTCTGGGACTATCCTATGTCTAAACTATGTTTATATTTTTCTATACAGTGAGATGTCCCGCGTCGGCCGAAAAAAAATGCTATGCGTAACCCGACGGGAATGTGTTAAAACCAACCAAGCAGTGAGAAAATATGTTTTTATTATAAAAATGAAATCAAATTCATATTATTTGTTGAAACTGTTTATATTTTTATGTTATTAATTATTCATTTCGTTCGTATTCTTTCATAATTTCCAAGACACGATCGTATAGAAGCTCTTGTACATCGATCGCCGTCACAAAGTGTGCATGAGAAAACGTATCCAATGGTACTCTGAACAATCCAATGGGATTCGCAATCTCATTTGCCAATTGGTATACGTCCACGGGCTCTGCAAGACTATCGGCGAGTGTGTAATGAAGAGCCACCGGGGCTGTGAGTCTTCCCAGAGGATAATTCGGCGGTGTCAGGCGGCCATACATTGCAATATTCCCGAAAGAGCCATAATCGTACTGCCTGAAATGTTTGGATAAATGCAATTGTGCATAGTGGACAAACTGTCTGCTGGATGCTCCTGCTGGTGAATGACCCAGATAAATCGGTATCATCGTCTGCAAAAACATGATTATGATCAATCAAATACGTTCGATCGAACTTATATTAATAATTAACGTAAGCCTACCGGATCAGTTTGTTCATGTTCAATGATCGATAATAAATCCAAGCAAATATCATGATAGATTGAATCTTCATCGCCACAATGTTCGACTATGAATTTAGCTGATGCATCGGATGGAGTGAAAAATTCGTTCAACCCAAGCAATGTGATCAATACCTGATAAAAAAAATATTTTAAGTAAATTTATAGTATTTGCATAAATTATCAATTACCAACCTGCAATGAATCTGCATATTTGGATAAGAATCTGACGATTCTACTCCTTAAATTTCCCATGTATGCTACTGGTGCAAATGCATGTGCAGTTATTATTTTGTCGTTGTATTCCGGCCTGGAAGAACCCATGACGAAGAATACGGTGGTTCCTTGAGAATGTCCAATATAATGCAGTTTTTGATGGCCGGTCTTCTCCAATATATAATCGATACTTGCAGGAAGATCATAATGTCCTATTTCATGCCAGCCGAATGCCCAAAATCTTCGACTCTCTGGATCTTTGTCTATGTGTTTCCGGGAATAGTAATTACCACGGGCGTTACCCATCCATACATCATAGCCCTCATCAGCCAAAATGTAGCCTGAAAGTATTTTTTTAGGAATTATATCAAAGTCATGCGGAAATATTCAGATAAAACTATTTCTTAAAGCATACCTAATCCTCTTTCCGGTCGACTCATGATCCAATTGGAAGACGATCCTGTCAATCCGTGCATCAGGAAGACTGGAATTCGATCGGATTCATATTGTCCATCCTTGCCATGTGGTATTCGATGCATCGTAATTAAATATCCGTCTTCAGTTTGGATCTCATGACTTTCGAGCGGGTATCCATATTTTTCAACCAATTCAGGCTAAAAATCATCATCGCCTGTATTTAAATACGTTGATCCAATTATGTTTAAATTGAATTTAAATCACTTACCACATCAAGGAGTGCATCTTCCAGTACATCATCAGGAAAATTTATGAGCTCCTCCGCGCCAAATATCGACGAGATCTTATCTCCATTGGGTGATTTTCCACATGCAACGAGAGCAAAAAAATTCAAGAGCACTATGAACTTCAACATCTTAAATATTCTACTCAAAACAGAGCGATTAATTGATTTATTTATATATAAGAAGATAATCGATTCTAGATTGCGATCAAAAAAACAATTTTAAGTACACACTTATCAATCAATTCGATCGCATTTTTAAGCAACTACTGTAGTGTAAATATTAAATCTTTAAGGAAGAAAATATGACATCTTCAAGTAACAGTATAAAAATTAATAAAACTTGATATTTAAAAGGAACCCCAAATAAAATCTTAGGTTGCAAAGCCATAAGGTCCAATTGAGAGATCATGGACATGTACGGCGAAGCATAAATCGGCGATTTCGACTCACAGAATCCCTCGTGCCATATTAGATTTGGGACCGAGTGGCAGTAGACCCGTCGGAAGATTTCGTTTACGTTGGAATATACAAGTAATTGGGCAATTGAAAAAAGAAGGCTCAGGACAGACGGAAATGACAGCATGTATTGTCGATTGTCGAGTCTCTTATATAGGACTATGTATGTATTTAAAAAGAAGACAATATTTTTGTGGTTGATTTATTTTATTTTATATTTAAAAACATCATTCGAATGATTTCATAATTTCCATGACGTGATCATACAATAGACTCCTGATATCAATTGCCGTTATGAAATGTCCATGTCCAAACAAATCCCATGGCACTCTATACAACTCTACCGGATTTCCAAGTTCACTTTCAAGTCTAAAAACATCAATTGGTTCGACCAGATCATCATTGTCGCTGTAATACAGAGCAATCGGCACCGTCAAGCTCTTCAGTGGATACTTTGGTGGTGCCAATCTGCCATAGTGTACAATGTTTCCCAAAAATCCTCGATCATATTGTCTGAAATGTGCAGAAACAATCAGTTGAGCGTAATGTGCAAACTGTCTACTGGCAGCTCCAGCTGGACCGTGACCCATATACACAGGTTTCATAGTCTGAAAAAATGAGCAATTTTATTGTGCGCATGCGCATATGTGTTATACAAAATGGCGCTTAGTAGCAATCATGTCATATTTACAGCATTTGTTTGTTCATTGACACCAACGAAAACGAAATCCATACAGGCTTGATATAACTCCGAGCTTTCATTGCCGCAATGCTTTAGTACTAAATTCAATTGAAAATCAGCCTTCCATAAGAACTCATTGATTCCTAAAGCGGTGGCAAGGATCTAAAAATATAAAAATCATTGACTTTTTGAAGTGAAATTTTTATAACGACAGTCGGTAAGAAATAGAGGGAAATCTGTTGTAACGTCTCCATCTCTGTCGCATACAAATATAGCATAAATCTACCATTAGATCAGTAGCTCGCCTATTTTATTATATATTACACAAAATAAACCAATGCAATGATACGTAAACAAGGAAATATGTAATTTAAATTTTAAAAATCTACATGTGGCTGTTAATTATATAAAATTTGTACCTGTAAATAGTCTCCATATTTGGATATTCGTTGAAAGTACGGATGTTTAATATTGCTCATGTAAGCAACTGGCGCAAACGCTTGCATCGCTATGATCTTGTCATTATATTCAGGTCGAGTGGATCCCATGACGAAGAATATGGTGGTCCCTTGCGAATGACCCACATAATGCAATTTTTCATGGCCAGTATTTTCCAATATGTAATCGATCGATGCTGGCAGATCGTAATATCCCAGTTCATTCCAGGAGAACATCCAAAATCTTCGACTTTCAGGATCTAGCTCGACGTGCTTGCGAGAATAATAATTTCCACGGCTGTTTCCCATCCATACATCATATCCATCATCCGCCAAAATATATGCTATAAGCAAGAATAACATATATTATATCAGATGTCATATTGCATATTTTATTGGTTCTAGATTGGATCATACCGAGACTTCTTTCTGGGCGATTGAAAACCCAATTAGATGAAGATCCAGTTAAACCATGCTGCAAATATACTGGAATGCGTTTGCCATCAGATTTTCCGTTTTTACCATATGGAATACGATGCATGGTCAATATGTATCCATCTTCTGTTTGGACTTCGTGGATTTCGACTGGGTATCCATATTTTGTTATTAAATCCGGCTGAAATAATGCTCACTTTAATTACGGTTATGTAACCACAAACTTTATTACAATCAGTTAAATAGAGTTAAAATAAATCTTACCACATCGAGGAGTGCATCTTCTATTATATCGTCTGGGATGGTACGAAGTTCTTCAGGTGAGAGTAGCGAAATATATTCTTCGCCATTGGGAGATTTGCCTGCTGTTGCCAAACCCAAAACACCCAAAAATATTATGTATGTGAACATTTTCGATTGTTAATCTAAATAACGTTGTTTGTCAAAATATTCTATTTATACATATGATTGGGAGATTATCTTGGAGATTGCAGCTCTAACTAATAGCGTATATTGCCAATATCAAAATATTAAAATCGTATTGTATTAGTAGGTATTTTTTTATAAAAAAATCTTATTGACATGTCGGTCGGAGTTTCACTTTTCGTGGCGTTCAAGCCAGTTTATCTTAAAGCGCCTACACAAGTTTTACTTCCAATATCACACATAAGATACATATAAAAACTGATGAATTCGTAATTTTCTAAAGTATTGCGATGAGCAGATACATTGTTCTGAAGATATCGGGTGGGTGTTTCATACAACGGTGTCCACCCATAAAATCCCAGAGAGGGTAACCCTACACCTGTGGGCAATAGTCGAACCCCTGGGATAATGATGCTTATCCTGTTTTATGTACCCCTAAAGTGAAATGTGGAACTATCGATTACAGAAGAAGTAGGAGGTCTCAGCGCAAAAGACGACACCACTGTCCTCATCAGCCAAGTGCCTACAGGGAAGACTGGCTACGACTGGTCGAACGGCGACTCGTCTTCGTGGCTAGGTGGCTAGTACCATATGGAAGGGGGTCTGTTATCTACTTCTGCAGCCCCCTACAAACCGAGGTTGGACTCATTTGGGTCTTCCTTTCTCCTCCAACGCACCTTCAGGTTCACGTAGTGTTTTTTTTTTCGCAAGGAGAGGAAATGTTTTAAACACACTGCCTGGCTCGTGTCCGAATGTTCCAGAATCAAATCAAATACTGGTTAGCAACTAAAACCCATCCTTGTTCACCATCCGTCGTGTCTGGCCCAACCATTAGGCTCCCCTCTTATCATTTATGTGGTGTTTTCCCTAGGGCCGGTAGAGCGGCTCGGCGTCTGATTCTCTCGGCGCCCTCCTTGGATGCAATCACCTTGGTGGCCAAGTTTCGGCCATCTATTTTTCATCACTTTCGAAAATCGAATCCATCATTTCATTTTTCGACACTCTTCCGTCCCTGTGCAAGTGCGGAGAATTCCCCGCTCTTCCTCCAATGCTTTACATTCAAACAACGTGTGCTTTGCGTTATCCGTCTCAGCCCCGTAATGATGGCACTCGGTGGTCGCCTTTTTGTTTATCCATATCAGTTAGGCTCCGAGCAATCGTACCCAATGAGGAGCTGAGTCAGATGATAGTCCGTACCTCCTTTCACCTCACTTCCTTACACCTTTCAGTCACAGGGTGTGGGTCCACCTGCTTTTCTCAGATGTGTTCCATCTTATCTGCTACTCTACCATGGTCATCTCCCTCGATTCCCGTTTCTTCGCCCCGGCATATCGGGTATTACGCTCGATCGCCAGCATATCAACGGGAGCAGTCCCAGTGATCACCAGCACTGCATTCTCAGACACTGTGCGGTAAACCGTCGCGACTCGCAGAGCAGATACATGTGGCGGATGTCACGCTCTGCCAGCTTCCGTGGTCTTCCTCCTTTGTTCTTTGGACACACATCAGACAGACCCTTTCGAATAGTACTGATTGAGCCAACGACTCCCGTGCGATCTAAGATGATTTGGTAGGACATATCGGAATGCAGCAGGGTCTCAACTTGTTTTTTATTGTTGTAGCTGAAAGGCTTCATCTATCAGAGGGCTGGAAAAAATTATTCTTAGTTGTGTAATCCTTCCTTAAATGTACGGTGATACTGACAAAAATAGTAAAGTTCAGCCGGTGAATATCGACAAAGAAGACTGTATGCACAAAACTGTTCAAATATTTTTTGTCTTACATTTTATTTAAATAAAATCCAAACTTATACAATAAGAAATACTATCATTTAACGCCTGAATTTGTGTAATTCGACAAAAAACTAAGCGAAAAAATACATTTGGAAAACATTTGAACAGTTTTGAGTGGCATTGTAATTGTTGCTCGATTACATTTTTCAGGGAATTGTTTTTTTATTTGGCTGGTCTCTTTCCCGCAGATTCCCAGTTTCAAAACTTTATTATTCGGGGTCACGTGTCGCGGAGCCGCAAGGCAGAGTTTACAAAGTGTGTGCGCGCTCGCTCTCTCCTTGCAGACTTGCTCCTGCTCCTTCTCGTGAGCAGAGCTCCACCACCGCGATGCGCGCGCACCCTTTCCTTCTGCTTGTACTAAACGCATATCTTACATGAGCTTGATCTTCACAAGCATAGTCTCTTCATCTATATATTTAATAGCCATGCCAAATACATCCATATTTCGAATGTTTTAATCTTACTGCATATATATGTTGTTAAAAGTCACTCTTCTTTTTCTTAAAACTTTTGATTAAATTACAATCAAAACTCAAAAACTGCATATAAAATTTTAATTCAATTAAAAAACAATAGTTTTTGGTTTATTTTTTCATTTAATGACATTATTCGAATGACTTCATAATGTCCATGACACGATCATACAAAAGACTCCTAACATCAATGGCCGTTATAAAATGTCCATGCGTGAACAGATCCCAAGGTACTTCAAACAATCCAATCGGATTTCCAAGCTCACTTTCGAGTTTGAAAACGTCAATTGGTTCAACCAGGTCATCATTGAGACTATAATGAAGGGCAACCGGAGCTGTCAATCTCCTCAGTGGATACTTTGGAGGAGTCAAACGTCCATAGTATGCAATATTTCCCAAAAGACCTCTATCATATTGTCTGAAATGTGCAGATTCTATCAATTGAGCGTAATGTGCCAACTGTCTACTGGATGCTCCAGCTGGTTGGTGTCCCATATACACCGGTTTCATAGTCTAAAAAGAATATCAATTATATTATGCATTTGCGCATAGATGTTGTTCAATATGTTGTTTAATATAAATCATCACATATTTACAGCGTTGGTTTGTTCACTGACACCAGTGAAAACGAGATCCGTGCAGAGTTGATACAACTCCGAACTTTCATTGCCGCAATGCTTAAGAACTAAATTCAATCGAATATCGGCCTTCCATAAGAACTCATTGAATCCCAATGCTGTGATGATGATCTAAAAAAATAAAGCCAATTCATTTGTATCCAGATATCAAGGACTCAAACTGTATTATATAAATAACTGTACCTGTAAATAATCTCCATATTTGGTAAGTCGTTGGACGTATGGATTTTTAAGGTTGCTCATATAAGCAGCCGGTGCCAATGCTTGCATTGCTATGATTTTGTCGTTGTATTCAGGACGAGTGGATCCCATAACAAAAAATATGGTAGTCCCCTGTGAATGCCCCACATAATGCAATTTTGCATAGCCTGTATTTTCCAATATGTAATCGATCGATGCTGGCAGGTCGTAATATCCCAGTTCATTCCAGGTGAACGTCCAAAATCTTCGACTTTCAGGATCTAGCTCGACGTGCTTGCGGGAATAGTAATTTCCACGACTGTTTCCCATCCATACATCATATCCATCATCCGCCAAAATATATGCTATAAACAAGAATTACATATATTATACCAGATGTTATATTGCACATATTATTGGTTCTAGATTGGATCATACCGAGACTTCTTTCTGGGCGATTGAAAACCCAATGGGACGAAGATCCAGTTACACCATGCTGCAAAAATACTGGAATGCGATTGCCATCAGATTTTCCGTTTTTACCATATGGAATACGATGCATGGTCAATATGTATCCATCTTCTGTTTGGACTTCATGAATTTCGACTGGGTAACCATATTTTGTTATTAAATCCGGCTGAAATAACGTTCAATTCAATTACTGTTATATAACATTTTTTTTGATACGATCAGCTTAAATAGAGATTAAATAAAATCTTACCACATCGAGGAGTGCATCTTCTATTATATCGTCTGGGATGGTACGAAGTTCTTCAGGTGAGAGTAGCGAAAAATATTCTTCACCATTGGGAGATTTACCTGCTGTTACCAGATTCAAAACGCTCAAAAATATTATGAAGTTGAACATTTTTGGTTGTTTATCTCACTAATATTTATTTGCTAAAATAAGCTATTTATACATATGAATGGGATTTTATCTTAAAGATTGCTACTCGATTGTTGATATTAAGAATATCAAACAATAATGATAGTGTATGTACAAAATTACGTCTCTGTTTAAAACATATATTTATTTTTGTAAAATTACAAGCGATCAGATCAAACCAACTGCATCTCACAAGCTCCATACACACGCTTAACAACAATTGTTTCTTCTTTGATCTAACACACACACATATACAAGGTGTTATGTTACATGTCATACAGATCATTCAATGAGTTGTTAAACTTGAAAAGGTACCAGTTTGCCATGGTCAGGGTTAATAAAATATTAGATCTGACACCACTGGATTTCTTTGCCTTGATGCGTCCCCTATTACTTGGCTTGCACGATTTCCAGATCTGACACCACTGGAATTTTTCGTCTGAAGACGTGCCCTATGCCGTAACTCGCACGGTCTCCAGATCTGACACCATTGAATTTCTTTGTCTAGGGACGTGCGAAATAATTAATTTACACAACAAATGTGCTCACAAAACAAATATTTTATGAGTTATGAGGAAGCCACACATCTGAACGATTGATGTAGCCCAATTTTGTCAGATGATTATGGACAGATGTTGGTGGAATTTCTAACTTATTAGCTATTTCGCGAACAGTATATCCCGGGTTTTCTTCAATTTATGATTAGATCTGTGTTCATTTGCGAAAGAAACTTATGGGACAACTTAATATAAGCTATGAAAGAAATACAGAAATAAATGTCGGAAATCTTTTATTTAAACAACATGACGTCTTTCTTAATTATTACTACATATTTGCATATATCAAAATGAAAAAAAAAGTGTTGATAGAAATGATTGGATGTAGTTTAAAGTGTGTCTTTCCTACTTTCATAGTTATGCATTATTCCCATGACGCGATCGTATAGAAGCTTTTTAGCATCTATCGCCGTTATAAAATGTCCATGATTAAACATCTCTGTTGGCACTCTGAACAACCCGATGGAATTACCAATTTCTCTCTCCAAATGGAAGACGTCCATTGGCTCAATCAGGACATCATCATCGCTATAATGGAAAGCAACTGGCGCTGTAACTTTATTCAAATGATATCTGGGAGGCGTAAAACTACCATATATTTCAACATTTCCAAGTATTCCATGGTCATATTGCGCGAATACACCTGATGCATAGACTTGGGCAAAATGGACGTGCTGTCTGCTTGAGGATCCTGCCGGACCATGGCCGAAGTAGATCGGCAACAGCGTCTGCAAATAAATATATAAGGCGGTCAAAAGAAATATTTATCTTCTTGGAGTGATAAACAATTTTTTTAAATTTAATTAAAATAATAAATATTTTTCGACATGGCAAAAGCCTTCGACATAGTAGGACTATCAATATATAAATATAAAATATAAGACCACAGTTACATAATAAAAAGTCAAGATCTTTCCGCGGCCAAGACGCTTGGTCGGATCCCACGACTTAACCAGCTCTGATTAAGTACAGATTGAAAACGATCAAATTAAAGTTCAACTTAAAGTAAATGATGAAGCTAAAATTAATTAATTATTCCTTATACATCTCTTTTATATCTGACCTATCTTAATATTTCTCAGATTATACAGCACCTCGTGTACTGTATTATCAGCGTCATTATCAGCACGAATTTCACTACTTTTTTTTGTGATATTGAAATATTATCAAGCCAAAAAATATCAAAAGGTCGCATTAGAAGGTTATAGCGTTGGTTTTGTTGTGTGTTATAAATGAAAAACTCACAAATCCTTCAAAAACCATCAAACATCGTTTTTGTACGGCTCAAACACAAATTATTTTCAAATTAAGTGAAAATTGGGTAATAAATGCATGATGACATTGCATCCTTGGTCTTTTTGAATCACGTCATGAGCATTGATCGTTTAGTTTTAATCATATCAACGATGTTAATTTTAAAGCATTCCATAACTCACCCTATTGGTCTGTTCACTATTGCCAGTGAAGAACAAAGCCATGCAGATATCGTAATATTCCGATTCTTCAGAGTCACAATTCTCAACGACCCACTTGAACATTAAATCAGTCTGCGGAAAAAGTTCACTGAGACCAAAAAATCTGATGAAAATCTGGAATTATAATCACATTGAATACATAATCATTAATAAATGCTATTGAAATGTGACACCTAAATGTTTTTTTGTAATATTTTTCGAGGTGGAACAATAGATTTCTTGTTTGTTTGAATTATATTGTATAAACGTGTTATTGCAATATATTGCCCATAGTTAAAATTGTACTATTTTTTACTAAAATAAAATTGCTTGTATTATTTGAAAAGATATATAAAAAGAAAGAAAAGATGAAAATTAATATATAAAAAATAATATTTGTTTGTTCGTATGTAATGCACTGCCATACCGTTCCTCAGATTGCGATAAAACTTCGTCTATTTATTACTAAGGATTGCGCGAGTAACATAAGCATAGTCTAATATACAAAAATAAAAATGAAATGTTTGTTCGTATTTTATGCGCTTCCATAACGTCAATCCGATTGCGATAAAACTTTGTCAACTTATTGTTTACATTTGCGGGAATAATATAAGCATAGTAAAAATATTCTTTGTGTATACAGTTTGTTAAGCGAGACGTGGCATTGCAACGCATGCCAGGTAATCACTAGTTTATAATATAAAAATATTTTGCAAAACTTACATCCAATGCTTCTCCATGCTGCACCAACGTTTTGACGATGGGTTCTCTAAGATTGCTCAAGTAGACCGCCGGTGCAAACGCTTGCATCGTTATAATTTTATCATTGTACTCCGGCCTGGAAGAGGCCATCACGAAGAATGAAGTCGATCCTTGAGAGTATCCAACATAATGCAATTTATCACGGCCTCTCTTCGCCAAAATGTAGTCGATCATAGCTGGAAGATCATAATAGCCGTTCTCGTGCCAACTGAACGACCAAAATTTGTGTTCTTCGGGATCCAAATCTCTGTGCTTGCGAGAATAATAACTACCGCGACAGTTACCCAGCCAAACATCATATCCTTCATCCGCCAATATATAACCTGGAAAATAAATGCATTATGATATGAACACCGACAATCAATTTATCATTGTATTGAATACTTACCGAATCCTCCTTCGGGACGATTCATGACCCAGACAGCAGAAGAGCTTGCCAGATCGTGCATCAGGAGAACTGGAACACGATCCTCATCAAATTTGCCATCCCTCCCGTGTGGTATTCGATGCAACGTGATGATGTATCCATCCTCAGTCTCGACATTGTGCGTTTCGATCGGATATCCGTATTTCCTGATCAAATCTGGCTGCCAAAGAATTTTTTAGATAACGTCTTCTGCTTTGTCTCAAGACGAAAGTGTTTTGATCAGATAAAAATGATTGATGAAAAGTATTTTGACGGAGTTTGTTTGAGTTTTACAGTTTGTCGACAATCATAAACATGCCGAATGCACGAATTTAGACAAAAATATTGAATGCGCATGAATTAAGAAAGAGAAAAATCACTATTAGTGCACAACCGGTTTGTATAAAAAATGCTTTAGCACGGTTAAAAAAAATAATATAAATCCATGCATATATAATTTATGAAAGTAAACATTTTGCACTGTTGTTTATGTTGCATCGTAAATCGTATGTTGCAGCGCGAAAAACGATACGCCATTGATCAGATTTTAATCGTATACTTTGCACATTTATAGCTTTTTTAAGTATGTATTTTATGTGACTTTTAAAAAAGTGCCATTAACATGTGTGTCATTTTATTACATATGAACAGCTTCTCTTTTTTTTTGTACGGTAGCTAATAGAACGTGTCCTTCGTGTAAAAAAGGAGCGAGTACACAATATACAGGGTGTTTTGCATGTAGACCGCAATGTATAGGGATGTGCCCTATTCCGCGCTTCGCACGATCTCTAGATCTGACACCACTGGATTTATTTGTGGACGTACTCAATTCCGTGACTCGCACGGTCTCCCGACTTGATACCGCAAGATTTGTTTGCCTGGAGTCATGCCTTATTCCCTGGCACGTACGGTCTCCAAATCTGATACTACTGGATTTTTTGTCTATTACGTGGATCACACAGTCTCTAGATCTGACACCACTTCAATGATTATTTCAATTTATTATTTTTTAAATTAAGATTTTTTTTCTGGGCACCCTTGTCTATAAATTATTTCTTGTGCACTTCCCTAGACAAATAAATCTAGTAGTGTCAATATGAACTTCCAATTCATCTGCATAGGCTAGATGTATCAGATTAGATTGCTGTCGCTCACATGGAGAAGGCGGTAGCGAAGGCAGCCAGCACCGCGGAAAATCTGGCCAGGTTGATTCCCAACATTAGTGGCTCCAAACAAGAGATGACTCTACAACGAGGTAGTGCACTCAGTGCTGTTGTACAGCGCGCCGATATAGGCCGAGGCACTTCAAATTGAAAGGGCTAGGCTCAACATGGCCAGAGTCCAGAGAAGGAAAGCAATCAGAGTGGCAGCTACATATCGCACAGTGTCGGAAGACGCCGTCCTGGCACTGACTGCCATACCGCCAATCAACCTGCTCGCTTACGAGAGACAGGCAAAACAAAAGGCGAATACAAGAATAACGCTAAGCAAAGCACCATGGCGGGGTAGCAGTCCCAATGAGACAACTCCGCAAGTACGGTGGACGCATGAGCTAATACCGAACCGGAGAACCTGAAAGCACGGTCAACTGCGGTATCATCTGACCCAGGTTCTCACCGGGCACGGCTGTTTTGGTAGCTACCTACACAAAATGGGCCAAGAAACCGGTCTGGAGTGCCACCACTGCAAAGCGGAGTACGACGATGATGCACACACGACATTTGTCTGCCCAGCACGGAGCACCGAAAGGGACATCCTACTAGCTGGGAATCAGCTCGCTCTCCCCCGGCAACATCGTACCTTTAATGTTAACGGATGCTAGGGCATTGAATGCGTGGTGCAAATACACGACGTGCACTGTGCGGCATAAGGAGGATGCTGAACGTACAAGACGACGAACTTTAGCAGTAGAATGGCATCCAGAAGGAGACAAATGGAGAGCCTGTGAGGGACACATCGCTGCCACTCTCTACCATCGGTGCAATACTTAATTAGTAGCTGGGTGGCAGCCGAAGAGGAGGGGGGGTTTACTTGGTAAAAATCCCACACTACCATCAGAATGGTGGTGTCTTTCCGCGCTCGTGGAATCCACCTATTAAGTTTCGTCACATATTGTTCCCTGGGAGATCTACAAACTTATTTGACTGGTCACTGGTTTAGAGGCCTCCTGTATTTGGGAGACCCCACGGATTTTATTATGAAAATCGATTACTAGGCAGTATCTCTAAGAATCATCAATCTATGTACTTCCGAGAAACTTTAGTTTTTGGATCGCTAGGGAATCGCTAGGTGCTCGTGAATCTCGGGATTAGTAAACGTAATCCCGAAAAAATTCAGGCTTGTAATTTTTATCTAACAGAAATCGTACACCTCACCAGCACGATAAAGGATACTAAATCGAGACATTCTCGTTGAAATCTGGACGCTTGAAAACAGTGGCGTAACTACAAGTTGGCGAACTTAGACGACGCATAGGGGCAGTAACTGTCTAATCTATGTATACATAAATACAGTACATATATGTTTTGTTCAAATTGTTATATTAACCTTTCCCTACCGGTGATGTATTTACTACACCTCGACTCTAATAATGGGAATATCGACATGAAATATAATAGATACGGGGTTCAGAATTTTTGTATTCCTCCGTAATATAATTACGAATCACATCAACATCACATACAGATGTCAGATGTCATATGAAATGAAACAAAGCACAGGTTTACTTTGAAACGAAAGATAACTTGAATTGGAAAAGGTTTAACTTGGCGTAAAAATATTGTATCAAGTGGATGTATGCATTTTTTTTGTTTTTATTACGATTTTGATAATGTTTCAAGTCTTAGCTGTAGTCAACGTGTGTAAAAAATATTGAATTTTCATAAATTTATAAAAAATTGCATGATCTTACAAATTAATTAATAATGATTATAATGAACAGTGTGAAATGTTTGACTAAAATAGTAATAATAAATGTACTAACGACATCCAGAAGTGCATCTTCAATCACATCAGGTGGAAAATTGAGTAGATCTTCCGGTTTAAATCGCGAAAAGTATTCCTCGCCATTGGGCGATTTGCCACCTTTGACAATAACTAAAGAACAAAGCACCAACAAGAACTTCAACATTTTAGTTTTGAATTGATACTCACTTGCTATCATTACAATTATGTTTTTATATCGCAAATATTTGACGGACAGGTTGCCAAATACTGAAGATATGAAATGATTAGGTCACATGCATAGCTTAGTCATGTTAAAATGTTTAAACATTATCTATTTAATCTAGAATTGTTCACATTTTTTATTTAATTTTTTGTTGAAAAAGCAACACTCTACGAATAATTAGGTATCAGAAAAATTGTTATCGTAAATTCAATCATCTGATTTATTATTGTTAACATTGGAATGCTAATTCTTATTAATCATTTAAATGTTGTAACATGCAACCATTGTAATAAAACACATCACTCAATAAGTTTATATAATATGATTTCTTCTTCCATTGGGATGGATTAATTGCAGTTTCCTCCTCCTCCTGCATTCCTCCTTTTCGGTGTCGTCGAATGAGCGGTCGGAGATAAATAATCGTCCCCTCTTCAGAGGTTAAATACGGATTTCCGTCGCATATGCTGCGAGTTCGTTTCGGGGCTGCGGAGCCCCATCGCTACTAAAAGACGGACACCCGCCGCTTCTCGTTGAGGCCCTTCAGGCAAATATGAGAGGAGTACCCTACGACTCGAGATGCCCTTCGTGGTGGACGTTGTATATACGTTGTCCCAACCTAATTTACAGATGGCGGTTGCTGTGTATGATATACTATGATATAAAAAATACTATGATATAAAGTGTCTACATTATAAAACTTAAGTTTCAAGACGCTACATTGTCTAGTATTTGTTCGTTTACAATGATAAGATGTTGGGTGATAGAGTTTAAACGAGGCCTTACGAGACGCCAAGACGAACAGCACAGATCTGATCGATAGAATGAGCTAACAAAAAAAAAAACACAAAATGGTATTGGATGACTGTCAATTGATGACTGAGTGCGCGAGCTAGCAGACATGGTACGTATTTTAAAAAATGCTGTATATCGCATATTGGCTGAAAATTTGCACATGAGAAAGCTGTGCGCAAGATGGGTGCCGCGTTTGCTCAAAATGGAAAAAAAGCAATAAGACCGAGTTTTTGCATTAATTCAGGATGGGTCCATCATTTTACACTTGAAACAAAGTAACACAGAGACATTTGTCCCGAGCTGTTTATTACTCCCGCTATCCGGGACCAAATCCATGTCCGCAAGGACTATCCATTTGCGCTCTGAGCGCGAGGGAGAAATTAGCTAGATTTTTTAACTCAAAACTAAAAAAAAATAGCTAAAATAGCAGCATAAATTAGTAAGATAGATAAATATATAGTTTTTATGGGTGGGGTGGAAGCCTAGACTTGTTTGCGACCACATTTGGTGCGAGCCACCTATGTGAGTTAGCCTCTGAGGGAGCTTCCGTCATCGTGTGTGTCTGATCGGTCCGCTTTTCGGACCGCTAATATGATGATATGATGAGCGCCTCGTGATCTGAACATGTCTACAGAACAATTACGAACTCTCATTAAAATACGAAGTGGTCCGACTCCATATTTTAATTGGCGTTTTAAGCCCTTTTAAACGTCAATCGTTCATGATTGTTACACAATAACATGCAGACAATAATATTTTGTTACATTTTTATCTTATGTGGAAGATAATACTATGAAATGTCATGGAAATATTGAAAGTGAGATAATAAAAGTAAGCAATGTGACAAACTTCGCACGTCAAAAAGAAGAAATGTACGAAGAAAAGACAATAAACTCTTTGTCAATAAATGAAAGCGGAAAATTCATCCGATTCCTTATCAATAAAAAACGAAAATAAAGATATATCTTTCAAATTTATTGGAAATTCAATACATTATCTATCTATGGATGTTAATTTATGCATATGCACTACGTACAGTGTCTTTCAATAACGACGCTCAATTTTTTAAATGCAAATAAAACAAGTTATATATAAAGTATTCACTTTTTTATTATTTAATTTAAAATTATATTTTATTGTCCAAATATCTTCCATAGATTTGCTTGGTAGCACATATTCGAGAGGTCCAACTTTCGATGACTTTGTCGCATAAATCTGACTAAATTTGCAGGATGGCGTTCGTTATGTCAACTTTGAGGACATCAATTGTTTGCGATTTATAAGCATATACTTGAGATTTATGATAGTCCCAAAGAAAGAAGTCTAAAGACGTTAAATCGTCATAGATTTTGTTGGTAGTTGGTACGACGAGAAATTGACAGCCTAGGTTTTTACCGCACACTCTCATGCACAACAGTGATGTTTTCAGCAGACCTTGCGTTTCAACGACGTACAAGTATTGCCTGATTATTTATAGAATCGTTCGACTCAAATTTGGCCACCAAACATCGCATAATCGACTCGGCAAGACGGTTGTGACGAGGATAAAAATCACGTAATGCGAGGAACATTTCTTGAATCGATTTTAATTTTTTTAGATAATTTGCATACGTTGTTTAATACTGTAAGCTTGTATGATAATTTGCCATATACTATTAAATAATTTACAATAAATTTGATAAATGTTATATTAACAAAATGGCCGCTATAATATAACAAACTTAGAACGTCCCTATTGAAAGACCGTATATGTGCATATATGCTATTGTACAAGTATTATACATGACAATTGATATTCCACAAATTTACTAGAATACATTTTATTCTACATTATATAAATAATATATACAATTCTATTCAATCTAAAATTTAAGTGTTTCACACATATTTACAGTAATTCTAGAAAATGTTTGTTAACGGCACTTCATTAAATACATATCATGAAGTAAAATTGCATTCACAATATATTGTTTAACCAAGTAACTCGCTGGGTAAGCATTTAAATTTATACTGCCCTTAATTTGCATGAGAATATTAATGTAAAATGCAAATTATATGGAATTCATCTTTTAGCGTGAATGAATATTGAATAAATCTTAATCCCGTGGCAAACTATGTATCGTTGAACTACAATATATAATAATATATCTGTTTAGTAGATGGTGTAATTTATTTAAAGCTCTTTATTTAGTTGCATAAATGTATAGAAGTTTCAATGAAATTTAACAGATGGAGATAATTTAATAGATAATATTGCTCAACATTTGTCTCCGTTACTTAAAATGAATATGTTTCATTTTTATTTAACTTTTAAAGCTTAAAAGCAATTCTTAGATGCAATGTATTTTAATAATTGAGTATTAAATATTCAGAATATATTATGGGATATTTAAAACAATTCTTTATTACTGAAACGTCCCTTTAGCATTTCTATGAGCGTAAGATAAAAATATTCTTTGAGAACATTTTTTCTTAAATATCAATGAAACCAGTACTATTTTTTATTTAAATAGTTCCATTCAATTTGTTATATATTTAAATGCATCCTGTTATTGATATTATTTTGCTTTGATTTAGCAATTTAAGAAATTATGTTCATAAATAATATAATTTTAGTTGTATTTTTTGATATCATTTATCAAAACTGAAATGCCTAAGGATCTTAAAAATGTAAATAGAAAATAGAACCAAATCGTTGATTTAAATTTACACCCAAAGAGAAGAATCATCGTTAAAAATGCATAGGAATTTAAATTACTATAATAAATCGTAGATATTTAAAAGTATATTTAAAATTATTTTTTACTTTTTACAGTGCTTTTCTATTACAAATATCCTAAATACAATGTGTCCATAATATAAGCTTTTTATTTTTGTACCATACGTTATACGATATTCATCATCCGAGGAAAAACGTCTGATTAAAAGAAAAATTTAAATGCGTTTTAAATTATTTCAATACTTAAATATACACATTGTCTTAATTAACAACAAGTTATCCTTTTATTAATAGTTATATGTCTAAGAAAGACTTGTTTAAATACAATTTAAAATCATAAAAACATAAGCCTAGTACTAACCGCAACCAAAGTGGTGCTTTGAGAATTTCAACGCAGGATGAAATCAATTGTTCAAACTTAATCAGCCAAAAAGGGCTATGATTTTTTCTAAAAGGTGTTAATAAATTTTGTATTTTTACTTGAATATTTATAAACATCACTATAATAATTGTTATTGTTGGAAAAATATTCAATAAATATATTATTTGCGTTGATTTGATATTGTATAGTGTCGGTGTTGTGGGTATTAAAAAAATGTTATATACATTAATATGAACAATTAAAACAAACAATTCTTATAGAATATGCTACAAGAATCATTGAAAGCACAAACAAAAAGATAAAAAAGCTCAGAAGTAATATTCATGGGATAGAAATCATCATTATTCTGTTCTTATATATGAAAATATTTGCCGTCGTCGATTAATAAATTTGATGATTTTTATTAATCATTGTCTTATATTCCTGTAGTATATGTATATTAATAAAATCTTTTATATAATGGATAAATTGAATTAATTATTATATATTTGTCGTCGCATGCAAGAAGATCCGATCCGATACAAATTTACCGCCCATATATTTTTTTTTGGAAATTTCATATTTATTAAATATGCTTGTATTTCTTAAATATTCCCATCAATTTCTTAATTTACTTTATTAGTTTGAGATATATTTATTTGCATCTACTCACATTGATGTGTAATACTTTGATCAAAGTTACGTTTGTTGTAGTACTGTACGAGCCAATTCAGGATTTAACGTAGCATGTTTAAGACTAAATTTTAAAGGAAATCGAACCTGACATTGTAAAATCAAATACGAACGCATTTCTTTGGAAAAAAAGCCACGCATGGGCCTTGATGAGGAGTTGATTGATTACCGGCAGACTTAAACGAGCATAACAAAGGTAAATCTATTGTCAAGTTCCGCTCGTCATTGGCTAATGGCTGAACCCACGCGACGCCTTTTGGTCATTAGTTACAGCAACTCGGCCACTGTACTCGAAAAGATCTTATTAAGCAGATAAATAATATCGCGGAAACCTTTGCCGACAAAAAATGTAACTCGATCCAAATCCGGCGTCCGCAAAAACCAAGACTATAATCAATCATTCCCATACGAAAATTCCACGAACGTCGAACACTGCAGCTTTTAACCTCTGAGATAATTAAAATGTTGCCGCTGTTATGGTAAAAATCAGTTTAAAAACTCGTTAATAATTCTCTAGCCATTGAGTGGCTCCGTGGGCTATCGATGGAGGTGGTTCAATTCAGGTGTTGATAACGACCTCCAACAGTCTTAAAGAATTTGCTGGTATTTTTATTAAGTTTGAATGACCAAATGCACTTATTGATTGCAATTAGGGTTGTCAAATATTGAAAATATGATTATTTTAAAAATATATAATGTGGAAGGTGTATATATCAACAATAGTTGATGGATAAAACATAGGACCATTGGAGAATTTTCATACAGGGGATCATTTCAAAGCTCTGTAATAAGCGATTGCCTACTTTCAGCGTGTAAATCTTTATATATTAGGGGTACCGGATGAAAATTTCGTTTTTAGACATCGTCCATTTCAATGGTCAGTTGTGTTTCGATTGTCAAAAATGTGGAAATTTTGACTTAAAATAAACCTTAAAGTGATAAGATTTTTGTTCGTATGTAATGCGCTGCCATACAATTCATCAGATTGCGATAAAACTTTGTCCACTTATTGCTAAAGATTGCGCGAGTGACATAGTCTAATATATGAAAATCAATGTTTGTTTGTTCGTATTTAATGCGCTGCCATACCGTTCATTCGATTGCAATTAAACTTTGTCAACTTATTGTTTACACTTGCGGGAATAACATAGGTGTAGTAAAAATATTGTTTGTGTACGCAGTTTGTTATGCGAGTGACTTGTAAAGACACAATGCGAAAAGCGAATAAATGGTTAACAGGAACTGGACTGGAGCTCGCTGTCCAAAAGACAGAAGCGCTATTCTTTACAAGATGCAGGAAATATGCCTATCCACTCCTGATGATCGATTGATGTGAGATCAAATTCTTAAGATTCATTCGATACTTGGGAGTTGAAATCGACGACAAGCTCCACTTCAGCACACGTATGGAGAGGGCGGCAGCGAAGGCGTCCAATATCGTGGAGGATCTGACTAGGTTGATGCCAAACATCAGAGGCCCAAAAACTAGCAGAAGAAGACTCTGCAGTGAAGTAGTGCATTTAATTCTATTGTACAGTGCGCCAATATAGGCCAAGGCACTGCAATGGCCAGGCTCAAAATGGGCAAAATCCAGGGAAGAAGTGTGATCAGGTTGATTGCTACATACCGCACAGTGGCAGAAGACGCTATCCTAGCACTGACTGCCATTCCGCCAATTGACGTGTTCGACCAATAGAGACAGGCGGTCCAAAAAGGAGAAACAAATAAAGTGGCCAGATAAACCACGATGACGCTGTGGTAGCCTCGATGTGACATATGGACTGATCACAGATTTGAAAAAGTGGAGCAAAAGGAAACACAATCAAGCTTGTTACCACTCAAGGTCCTTACCAGGCATAGCTGCTTCGGTAGCTACCTTAATAAAATAGGAAAAGAGGGAGGAAGGCTTGGAATGCCATCATTGTGGAGCAGACAATGACGATGCCGCACACATGACATTCATCTATCCAGCATGGAACGTTGAAAGGGATACTCTACGTGAGGAGCTAGGAGTAAATACGCTCTCGCCTAACAATATGATTCTTTCAATGCCCAAGGATACTAGGGCATTTTTTTGTGCCCCACCACGTACCTCCGTGTCCGCACTGTGACCAGTTTACACGGTCATTGCAGACACACGCTTACAATCCAAAAGTACGCACCAGGCATAAAAGTCAATGGGTGTTGCTGTTGTGTGTGTGTTACCGGGAACGTTCTACCACTCCACCGTGGCTGCTGCAGTATTTGCAGGAAGTAAAGGGGGTCTAGGTCTGTGTGTCCAACAGGTCCTGAAACAGAACCTTTGACACAATGCAGGTGAACTTCCGGATCGGCCTCCATGCCCGGACATGACCAGAGGGACACATCGCTGCTACCCTAGTACAATACTGCTCTAGGGTGGCGGAATGTACATCTCTTGGGTTTGGTGTTAATACTTAGCGTGTTGTCCTATCCTGAAGAATATTCTCGGGACCTCTTATGTTCCCCGTTGGGTTTCCTCGCTCATATGGTGAGAAGGGGGAGGATGCCTCAATGTGTACCCGATGTCTCAGTCGTTCAGCATCCTCCTTCTGCAGCATAACGCTCAGCACGTATCCGCACAGCGCGTTATATGCCCTGGCATTGGTTAGCATCATGGGGACCATGTTGCTGGGTGTGAGTGAATTAACTTCAAGCTCCTCCCGCAGTGTGTCCTTCTCTGTGCTCCAGGCCGGACAGTCAAATAGCGTGTGCACGACATCGTCCAGCTCCACTCCGCAGTGGTGGCATTCCGAACCGGCCTCTTTTTGAAATTTATACAGGTAGCTACCATAACAGCCGTGCCCAGTGAGTGCCTGGGTGAGATGGTCGCAAGCTGGCCGTGTTTCTTGGATGCCCAGGTCTTCAGGTCCGGAATGAGCCGATATGTCCACCGGTCTTTGGCGGAGCTGTCCCATCGAGCTTGCTATTCCGCCATGATGTGCCGCCTGGCGCTCTGTCTGGTTTCTCCAGTGTATATAGCTTTCCTTGCTAGCAAGTCGATTGGCAGTATGGCAGTTAGTGCCAGGACTGCGTCTTCTGATACTGTGCGATATGCTGATGCGACTCTGATCGCACTTCTCCTCTGCAATTTAGCCAGATTGACTCTGGTCTTTTCGAAGTGTAGTACCGAGTGCACCACCTCGTTGTACAGTCTTCTACGGTTAGACTTAGAGCCTCCGATGTTGGGCATCAACCTAGCCAGACCTTCCGCAATACTAACCGCCCTTGTTGCGGCCTTCTCCGTGTGTGCAACAAAACGGAGCTTATCGTCAATTTCCAACAACGCTGACATCTAGGCGTCGCATTTAGATGACCCTTTATATGTTCTATCATGCGGGAAATGAAAGTCACCATAATAACGTCAAAACTATAGAGCGTATCTCCTGTAGCGATCGGAAGAACGAAATCAAGCATCTTTGAAGACATAAACAAGGCAATTCTATCTAAAATATAAGAAAGCGCTGCTTAAAATTTGCAGCAATTACAATTATCCTCAATCAAATTGATTATATATATGTTATCCTTGCAGACGTGGTAGTCTCGAAAACCGACACCCGGCATTAAAACAACAATAAAAGTCTGCTTCTTATGATATAATAGGTTTCATAAAAAAATGCCGATTCATGGCCTCCCGAATCCGAACTGGCATATCGGGAAACCAGTTTGACATATCAAATGTTACAACAAATAGAATTATAATCGGTCCTTTCGGCTCTCCTCGGACATGGCCCAATATGGATACTTGATCTAGAAGCAATCGCCCACGAAATCGTTCCGCGAATGACAGACTTTAGTCTTTGCAATATTTTTCAAAATGTTAAAGAGCGATTATTAGATTAACAGCTCGCTGACGCATATCGACGCTCTATTATATAAGTATAATAAGATAAATAATAATCGATGATTTTCATACTGCACCGCGTAAAATGGGTGCGTCTTGTGTTCAGTGTTGCGTGAAAATGTTTCGTATTCTTATGTTAGAGTTGTACCATTGTTCTGTTCGAAGAAGAAGATCGATGGAAGATAGGTCTTGAAGACGATTCCAATAGACTGATATAGAAAATTATGGCAATACGAATCTTTGATAAATCGCGTATATATTGGGTATCGTAAAACAAATCAAGCAAAATAATGAAAAATTCAGATTATGAAAACTGTATTTAATCAATTACATGGGTCATATATAAAGTAAGGTTACAAGGACTCCCGATGTCCCGAAGGACTCCCATTTTTTTTTCCATATTTACAAATTCACTGAGGACATTTACTATTGATGATCTTACAATTCAATCCCTGCATGTCATCATCTTCGAATAAATCATTTCATCCGCAATTGCGAAATTGATTTTAAAGTTTTAATATAAATATAAGCATCTATTGATGATTAACACATTTAAACAAAACCAAAATTACCTCAATAAAAAGATTCATGCAATTGAATTGTAAAAATAAATCAAAACTTTTGCAGCATACTGATAGATTATATCATTCTATCCATCCAATCGAAACTCATATCGTCGGTCATAATCTAATTTAAAAGTATATAATCAATAAAAATACACCCACATGTCATCTTCTGTATCATCAGACTTGTTGAACATCCAACATAAAAAGAAAAAATGTGGCAAACTCCTTTAAGTCGATGGATATATCGTAAAATGAAGCTTACGGTAAAATCAATTGTATTTTTATGTCATTTGTAGAAAAGTCTCTCAAAGGACAACCTTTAAACTGAATCCAAATTTGACAAATTTTGCTTATCTTTTTTTAATAAGCATTTGTTAGTCTGAGTATTAAAAAATGCTCTTAAGATCACAAATGAATTTTGTCCATCAACCAGATCGATTAAAACTGAGGAATTTGACGCTGCAACCAAATATTCAATAAACTTCCATCAGATAACAAACACATTATCAAATAAGCTTAACATAATACATCTTGACAATCTTCTGCAAAATGTGTCTGTCGCCTTGAGTTTGCGCGAGTTTTATAGGAATTTGCAAAATAGCACTTCCTCTTTAACTCCTAAGGGAGTACTATCGAAGACCCTCCGTTACCCCGACAGAGAAAAATTAGCGCAGTTGAATTGAAATCGAAAACGGAAATATTTTTTGATTTTTAATATGTGTAGGCAGTCAACAAAGCTATTACAATATGTAAAAAAAGTATAAAATTAAAATTATCTTGATAATTTTTAGCCCAAAAAAATAATTTATTTACGCGAAAATCTTAAAACTTTAGCTTAGTCGACTAGATAATATTATAGTGAGAAACATCCCAAAATTTCAGTCAGATCGATCGACAACTTTTTAAGCTACAACTGGTGAACATTTTTAAAATGCAGTTTCGAGATTAAATTTCAATGCGATAAAACTATCAATTTTGTTGACTTACCGATCAATTAATGATTTCAGGTGTATATAATAGATCTTCAGCTTTCTCAAAAAGTTGATTATCTTCGACTAACTGTTGTTTTCGGTCTGTACGAGCTGCTTTTGTCTCAGAAAGACTCAGCAAAGATTTTACCGTAGATGCCAAAAATTATATTTTATGTATTCATCATCTTTAAAATGAAGCTGTAGTCGTTATTAAATATCTCAGCAGCAATGTATGTTAATATTTTAATGATTTTTACACCAGAATGCAAGTGCTTTGGAGCCAATCGCCAAACCGTCGAGTTAAAGCATTAGCATTTTGGGTATGGCCACGCAAGCAACTTTGAAGTAATTCATCCCTGGATTGATAAGAGATGCTGTTTTATCCCTTGGCCAAGAAATGGAGTCAGATCTTCAAGCTTTGGATATTTTTTAAAGCAATGGTTTTCTGACATTTGCACTAGCTTTTGACTCCAGTCGAGTCCCCATGATATATTTTTTTTAATTCCTCGATTTTCTCTACTTTTTGTTCCTTTATTATGATATTTTGACATTTTTGCCTCGAAAATTCAACCATACACGACAAACTATCGAGCTAAACATAACTTCGAGCAATTTCGAGCTGATTTCGAGATACTTTAATTTCGCATATCAACAGTTAGAGATATATGAATGCAATCTATAATAAAACTAAAGATATAAAATAATTAAACAAATATATTTTGATAGAAAGGTTGCTCAACTCCAAGCGCTCCTACTTGACCTGACTCTCTAATTCACATCGGTTCCGGCGTGCTCCTGATAACGCGCTACAACTTCCTAAATATTTCATATTTCGATTTTTTTTTATAGTATACTCTTATAGTGTCTTTCGTAAATGAACACAGATCTAATCATAGCCATGTTTGAAGAAAACCATCAATATACTGTTCGCGAAATAGCTAACAAGTTAGAAATTCCACGAACATCAGTCCATAATCATCTGACAAAATTGGGCTACATCAATCGTTCAGATGTGTGGCTTCCTCATGAACTGACTGACTCAAATAAACTTCAGCGTATTTCAACATGCGATCTTCTTCTCCAACGACATAATAGCCAACCTTTTTTGAAGAGACTTGTCACTGGAGATGAAAGTTGGATGCTCTATGAGAATATCCAATGTAAACGGTCTGGGACCAAGGGTACAGTAGCTTTAACTGTAGCTAAATCTGGCCTACATCCAAAAAAAGTTTTGCTATGCATTTGGTGGGACTGGAGGGGGGTAGTTTATTATGAGCTACTTCAGCAAGGTGAAACGATCAATTCAACAAAATATTGTTTCCCCTAATATAATAACTGGTCTACAAAAGCTTTTGGCAAAATATTCGTTTTCAAATGAGCGGACCGAAATGAGTTAATATAAATTTCAATCCATTTAATAATGTTTTTTGTTCCGTGCATACCACTGCTCTTAGCTTAGGATTTGCCTTGATGCATAATTACACAATATTCTTTGAACGTCGATAGCCAAATCATAAAATCAGCCGTAATCAGCAGACCTGAACACTCCGTCTCGGTGCTTCATTGCAATCAAATCTTCATCATCACGAACATCTTGAATATTTTTCACGCTTCCGCCTTCTTAAAATATTTTCTTGGATACATGCCTCAACAATTAGACAAAACCCCGTGTAGATTATTCAATTCTGAACGTGTTCGTTCCCTTATGCCTGTCGCACTGGCGCATACGAATAAGGGGAGCAATAAAAGACAGGTGCTTGAAGCCATAGCGGAAGACCACTGACATGGTGACTTCACATAATCATTTACACAATTGCGTTTAAAATTAACATTTCTTGCAGAACCAAGTGGAATTCGGGCGCTCATTTGGCAGTAACTAATTTCGATTCGCTCAGTGCTCGTACTTGTATCTTTATGTCTTGGGCACGTTCGCAGAACCATCATTATGCAAACTTCATACTGTCGAGAATGTGAAAAGTCGTCAGATCACACCTGATAACGCCTAGAATTGCTTGTGTCGAAACCTTCAACGTGAGAAAGTTCCTAAAGGAATAAACACCGCCCAAATAGGCGCTTTTGGAGCGATTTGGCGCGGCTCGAATGTCACATCGCTCTTTGTGCAATCGCCTCTAAGAGCATCTCTTGTTCTTCGACGAAGAACAAGTTCCATTAGCGCAGAGTGATTTTTTAATTTAACAATGCCACTCTGTTAGTTATTAACCATTCTTCGATATAGGTCAGACGTGCATAAGCACAGTACAAATGGCGCACTTAATGCTAATGTCACATTGTACAAGACGACAAACTATGAGCACTCTTGCGCAGATTATCGATGAGGATTATTGCAGTTTTTACTAGATGAAATGAGGGCATTGGACCTATCGACCCATTGTTGTCGGCGAAAGATTCAATAAATCCAACACTTTAGCCAACTTACTGTACAGGGTGCGTTCAAAAAGAATGGATTCATTTTTATACAGACATGACGATACACCGCAGGGCGATCTTACCTGCTGGGCTAGGTTGAGAAGAGTGTCAGCTTAAAAATGGACCCTTAAAAATTACCTTCCGAGCTATCAAAGAATCAAGACGTACGATCCCGTGAAACTCTTATTTATGCAATCTACGGCATATCCGGAAACTAAGTGTACTGTGACAATAACGGGCTGTGTTTTTTTGTTTGTTTTTAAGGGCTGGCCATACTGAGTGATAGAGGGGGATCTCTTGACAAAGCGATCATAGCAAGAACACGGTAGTACGTAAATTCACGTTGTAGTATCCAGTTACGTGAAAGAAGTCGATAAAAATCCCGCAAGTGCGAGCAGGTCAATAGCGCCCGCGAGTTTCTTGCGCGACTTAAATTGGAAGGTGAGGATTTTCTGAGCTCTATTGTGAATGGAGATAAAAAGTGGGTGACTCATTACAAGTCTGAGTCAAAAAAAATAGTCGTCATAGTGGTGTCACATGCAAAAAAAATTTGCTCAGTATTTTGGGACCAAAAAAGCATTATTTTGGTATCGATATTGTGAGGCCCTAAAGTAGGATTCAAAACAAAAGGAGGGGTTTGCTGATTAGAAGACTATGTTTTTTGACAACGCCCGTCCTCACACAACCTTAGCCACCAAGGTGCACTTGGACTAATTTGGTTGGGATGTTTTTAATCTCCGTATTCCCTTGACATGGCGCCTCCAGATTATCATATTTTCTCCTCGTTGAAAAGACACGTGGGTGTAATTAAATATTCAATTGACGAGCAGGTGCAGAAAAGAGTTCTGTAGTGGGAAAAGAAGCTGACGGAAGAGTTCTTCAAGGAGGGCATAAAAGAACTGTGCCACGCTCACCAGATGCGTTGAACGAGATGGCGATTATGTTAAAAAAAAATAGTCAACAAGTGTATCAATAATATCCTGTTTTTTTTTTCAAATACACTTTTTCTAAACAATATAAAAATTTAGTACACTTACTTTCGGGATATGCCTCGTAACACGGTGCAATGGATCGTTCTATGGATCGCCATTAAATTTCGCGTAAAATCTTATATTAATTCAGTAGACCTTTGGTAGTGATTTCTTGTCCATATCATAAATTTTAAGACGGCTTAATAAGTAAAAGAAGTGCCGAGAGGAAGTTGCCTACGAACCTCGCAGTGGACGTCCATCAACCTCCTGAATCAAGGAAAATTTGACGCGCGGGGGTGATTTTTTGGACTCTGGTCGATGGTTGAGCCCTTAATGGACAGCAGAAACCCTAAAAATTACTAAAACAACCGTCTATCGCACGCAACGATTTCCTGACGAGGACCTGTACCCTATAGGTACCTTACCGTACCCGTACCTTCCTGCAGCTCTGATTTGGCTCCTCCAGACTTTTTTTGTTCCTCACTTAACCCCTTCAACGTTTTGATTCACTGTTAAAATTGTCATCCGTAGTGACGCGATCTTTTCGCGTCATATCTAGTATACGAAAATAGTATATCATCAAGCTCGAACAAGTCAGTTCCCGAGATGAATCATTCTTACATTTAACGTACGCAACAATGCAATCGGACATATCCGTCATTTTCTATTGAGGTTTGCTTAACTTTCACAATGCGGATTTATCCGTCATACCCACTTTGCATGGACTTTGGTCTTGACGGATATATACGTCATATCCACTTAAGGGGTTAAAAATAATTATGTAAGAGAGACATTGGAACGTTATTAAAATCATCTAAGTTCATGTTCCGTCAGCTCTAATGGACATCCCGGAGAAGACCTTCTGGACTTAGTGAATGACAACCTGAATTTTGGCAGAGATGGTAATCAATTACTATTGAATGTTTCAGATCTTATTGACACTCCGTTTGCATCTAATTCAAAGTATAATATAATCATCTCATTGCTCTGCAAGAGCATAATTACTGATGTCTACTTTTTGCCTTATTTGCTAACAATCTATTACATTCTTGATGCTGATGTATCTAATAGATATCTTTCACTCGGTTACATTAATTAAGATCGATGACATTCATGTAAGACGATGCCGCTGAGCATAATATCAATATTCCATCGGCCAAATATGAAGTCACATAGACTAATCACCGATTAAATCATTAGGCAGTGTAAACTCATCCATTATTTTGATGGGTTCCGTTATTAGAGCTCCATATGAGGGAGGAACTAGCGATGGAATTGTTGGTGCATTCTTCGACGTGTCACATTTCCACCTTCGTTGGACGAGCTTGGCGAAGGTCCGTTAAGTAATATGTGGTCAGTCATATGAAAAAACTTCACCGGAAGTAGCTCCAACTCCTTCGTCATCCGCATCAGGTCTCCGGAGCACTGACCGCCATGCTACGTCGAACGCGTATATTTTCTTAACAAGACTAACAATCAGATCAAGATGACTTAATTGTTGGTAAAAATATGCTTTTTTAATCTGCGAATGTATTCAGAAAATTTCATATTTAATAGCCACTCAAAACTATTAGACTAGAAGATGTAGTTCCTGGAAATCCAAGAGAACAAGACCAAGCGGCTTAATAACATGCTTAAAACTAACTTCGGAAATTATATCTTAGAAACGCTTCTACGTTTAAAGGCCTTCAAATGCTTGCAAATATAAGTGGTCAATATGTTTTATGACAAACTGCGAAGTATCTCCTCTTTATTCTTCATTCTTCTCTTCAACGCCACAGCAAAACCCCCCAAAACGCCCCAAACATAGCTTAATCTTTTAGCTAACAATTTCCGTTAACAAATTGAAAAAAAACAATGCATAAAATTGTTAAAGCTTTAACAATGGTAAGATGGCATTAAAATTTGATCATATTTTCCATCACTGAAGCTGCATGTACAGGAATACGATCTTTCATCCATTACATCCAGAATACGACCTGATTTCTTGTACTTATTTCAAAGCTTACCAAGCATACAAATTATGTTTATACCATTAATATTGATTTTGGATTAGACTCTATTTTATAACCAGAATAAAAGTATATTATAGTTGTTAGAAAGTATTTTTCCTGAAAGTTAAACTGGATTCTACCAATGATCAACCTTATAAATTAGCTTAATGACACTTGATCTTCTTTGCGCTATTAATTTGCTTTGCTTATCTCCTTTAGGGGTAGCAAGAAGCGAGATAGCGAGATACCATACTTCTTCACTATGGTATCTTGCTACCCCTAAAGGAGTACTATCGGAGGGCCTGCGATCCCTCACCACTTATTCAGAAAGCCAAAAACTAGACGTGTGGCCATCATTCATCGCTAAAATAGAAACAAAAGACAATAGAAAAAAATACTGTCACCGAAATACAACAGTGAAAATAAGAAAATTAGAACTTCCACATCATCCTAATAAATATAAAAATTAAAAAATCAAAGACAAAATCAATATCACATATATGCCCTTTGTCCTATATGTAGAACTTTTTGTTTTCATTGTTAGAATTTGCATCACCATATGCCTTATCATTTTTTGCTTCGCCTCAAGCACGAACGACTTTTAACCCATGGCACACGATAACACAATTTGTCATGTCCAAGTCGAGCAGGTTGGCAGCAGCTGTCCCCATCACGTACGCACACCTTGTGTTGGCGAGTCGTGCTTTATCCACAAGAACGGTGTTTGTTTCAACCCAGCCAGTTTGTATTCACGGATGTCTGCTCGCCCACCCATGCTAATTGACTGCAGCCGCTTCTCTGCCATTACCGATGCAAATGCACTTCCAGCCTGCATTTAAGATGTTGTATCGATTCGATGATGATCTGTCTCGTAAGCGTTGTGTAGATGCGCATAAGCTAACATTAATTGTTTGTTTTGATCTTTTACGCCTTGATTACTAAACAGTATGTCGTTCTTTACATAACATATCTACAGATTTGCAACCCAATCAATTTAAATTACATTTAATATCTTTCGACGAACGATGTATAAAGTGAGATCATCGCTTGACGTATTTTAGACCCCTCCCTTATCCGTCTCTATCCCCCTGGTATTGTTTTATCATGTGTATCACATTGCTTTAGGGAGATAGGTAGTTTGGCCGTAGATATAGCCCTATTCGTGTGTTGGAGAGTCGCTCTGCATTTATCTCTGGACCATTTCCTCGATTTTGAATTTAGCTACCACAAGTGCTTGTTTCAACGCATTTCTCTGGGGCACCCAAACCTCACAGTCGTAGTCATCGATAGGGTGGCACGTCGTGAATGCCTCCTTGCCTATCCACTTCAAGTATGTTCTGAAGCAGTCATATCCCGTCAGTACTTGCGTTAGGCAGAAGGTCGCCTCTCCTTTTTTCCGGGCCCTCCATCTATTTATGACCGTTATAAGTCGGTGGGTCTATCTACCTTTGCTGGACTGATCCCATATTTGTCGCCAAGCTTTCCATAGTTTCTGCTCATACTCTGCACGATTTTTTGTATCTTCAAAGTCCAAGACCCTCTTCTTTGCCTGAAGGTCCAGCGGGTGGACTCAGGCGAACATAAGTACCGTGTCTTCAGATACTGTTCTGTACACTGCGGTGCCGTTGGACACTGGACAGCTTCTTCCTGTTGTTCTCTTATCTAAGCGAATCATGCCATTTTGGGGTTCCATACAGAAGGATTTAGTTTATGATTGTTTATTATTCTTCTTCTATACGGCTTCGGCCCTCCAATATTGACCATGAGCCGTCCGATCTCGCTGGCTACCTTCTGCGCAACTACTTCTATGTATTTGTTGAGGACCAACTTGAAGTATACGGTATTGTAAGGTTTTACTATATTTAACATCGTATCTGACAACAACCCTTGGTTTGCCCTCGATTTTATCCGCCTGCTGCAGACCATTGCTTCTGTCTTCTCTGTCGCCAACTGCATCCATGCGTTGATTCTGATGAGGGATTAATTTCCTCTTATTCACATTGATGACAAACTATCACAAGCAGAGCGACATTGTCAGCAAAAGCAACAAGTTCTGCTACTGCAGATATCTCTGCGTTCAGCAAACTATTGTATATGAAATTTCACAGGGTTGGTCCCAGTATGAACCCATGTGGCACGCCCATTTCCAGTCTTCTCTTCTGGTCCATTTCCCTATGATGGACACATCGATCCTTGAGGTAATCGCTGATCAATTCGATGCGTACTCGGATTAGTCACACATAAGTGTTCTCCATCTCTTTTTGATCCCCGAGAAACACCACGTACAGAGCTCTTAGGCCCCTATCCCTTTCATTCTGCGCCCTCCAAAAGGAAGATCGATTTCAAAGCACGTGAACCCGAAAATGCGTTAGAAAAAGAAGAAAAAGGTTATGCTACAAACAAAGGTACTCGTACTTCCTCTCTGCTCTACATCATTATCCCAGCGATTCGACTGATACCCACGAGCGTAGCGTTTATGGGTGGCAACGTAGAGTCAAATGTCCACATGTCTGCATATTTAGGAAAGGATATGATCTATGAACTTCCTGGACACGTAGACCTTTAAAACATAAATCATGGGGAGAGGGGGAGGTCCCACACAATACTGCCCCTTCCCCTCATAAGGTTGTGTGTGGAGTTGCTGATTCTAGCTGTGGTGGAGAAACGATGGGCAAAAAGGGAATTATCTTAAAAAAATATTCTAGGTATAAATCTGAGTGGGCGTTTCATAAACGGTAACTCATCGCCATGATAAGGAAACGGAATGCTCTACGATTTTATTATCTGACTGTATCCTCGTAGTAGCATTGGTCTCCTGGATATTTGTTCCAAATGTAACCATCTTCTTCTTCTGTACGTCCCCTTTCTTCCAAGAACGTTGAGGATAAAATGTCTCATTTTTATCTTATCAACCGATGTTCGGAATAACGATCTGGTGTTGAGATCGCACCACTGCCATAAGTTCTTCAGCCATAATGTCTTTCGCCGACTTTGACTCCAATAGCCTACGATCTTTCTCTGTGTTATTGGACGCAAGAGATTATATTTTTATCGATGGATTCGTAATCTGAAAGCTAAACTGAGATCTCACTGAGATGAGCACACTCTTTATTTTATAAAAAGCTGCTCTTACTTGTTTTTTCCTATAGCATATTTACTGATCTAGGAAAAAATCTACAATTTAAGATTTTATAAGGGTTCCGCTTAGTAGCATCCTTGCTTCGTGATTTGCCCTTAAAAATTTACTGGGATGTCGAAGATCTTGCTACATTGCCCTGTCTCCTCCAATGAAGCAATATGCCAAGGTTTGAACGTTTCTAAACTATAGGCTAAAGGCTTTTGGGTGGAAACCAGCATTTCGTACGTAAAAATCTCTAATAATTACAACTGCACTGTTTTATTTCGATAATAATTAAGAGATTCTTATAATGTTTTACGACATACAGGTTTACACGAACAATAATTCTCACGGACGTGTCCGTTATGAAAAATCTGTCAGTCTTGTTATGCTCTCATAGTTCAACATTTATTGTGCACATGCTAATACGAGATGACGAGGTCGGGAAAAAGTCTTTTCAATGTAAATTTGGATATTATCGGCACTCTTGTTCGTTCAACAAAGTGTTATCGCACACGTCGTAAAGGTCCATTGTTTTCATAGGAATTATTCCACAAGGAATTTCGCAACCTGATATGTCCGATTTTGAAAGGGAGCCTTCGACATGTGTGCTGGTACTTCCTCGAATGCTACGACAATTGATGGCCAGGCAAAAGAAGACAATAGCTTTACGATTGTGAAGCAATCATCGTCTCAACATTTCCCAAGTGTTTTACTTGTTTCAATTACGGCAGACAATTAAGTAAGCAGTTGCTATTTTATGCAGTTTATATAACAATACTTCGAGGTATATTCATGGATGTTATAAAGATTTGGTCTACTGCTCGAATACTACTATTATTCGTTCCCAAAGATAATATGTGAAGAAATCTACGCATTTTTTGTCATAAATAAACATCTTAAATCTTGAAATCAAATTGTTGTAATACATGTTTTTGGCCACTATATTTAAGAGAAAAATCTAAGATAAACATCGTCAATCATAAATTTCATTAAAGACTCACTTTAAACTGTGAACAGTATACCATTACTGTGTCTGATGAATATGGAGGTCACTGTTGCGTTTAATTGCGACAACGTTGATTCTTATTGGAATTCCCTAAAGCCTATAATTAACCCTTGGATTACTGAGCAAATTTTAAATCATCATAAACTTAGATGCTATATTTGTATGTCCGCCACTTATCATTCGTACAAATCCACTTATCTTTCAGGACCGTCGCAGCGCGTATGAAGCTTGTACATAAATAAATAAACACCGTCGATAGCATACAGTATTCAGTCATTTCTTTGTGTAAACATAAAAAACACACTTGAAATTGCTTCATTATATCATTCACATATTATTAGTCGATACATTTGGATTAACCATCTATACAATCGTACAATGTACGCAAGATACTCTCCGTCTCTGTCTCCCATTCACAGTCTCCGACCTGCAAGATACTCTCTCCGTCTCTGTTTCTCTCCAAACTCAACGCGTAAGAATGCTCTTCATGAAGAACTGAAATATGTCCATTTGACATTCTTACAACTATGTTTGATTTTCGGTTTTTCTACACAAGTCTTTTGATCTAAGATTTTTGACGCAACATACACTTGCATTTAAATATATTTATTTAATTACTAGCGAGTTCCCGGCATACGTTGTAATGTCATAAGCGCTTAGAAATTATTCGAAAAGATACGTATTACGTGGTTTATTGCTTCAGGCCACGTGAAAGGCTAGGATCCAAAAGAAGATCTACTGTCTCTCTTGTCTTTTCTCTATCTTGTGAGCTAAGCTTAACCACCGTATTGCGCGCACATACTTCTTACCCCCGTCCCCGCTGCCCAAGCTTCATTTCACCAGATCAATATGCGCCAACAGTGGTGCATACGTCAAACGTCTCGCATAACAAATTGTGAACACAAACAATACTTGTACTAATTCTATAACGTTTACAAAGGTGACCAAAATAAATCCCAATATATAGGAAGAAAACAGGAAGAGACCCTAAACAAAATACATAATAATGACTTATGATTATAAACTGGAATTTGCTTAAAGATAAACAAACAGTAATGTTTAAATAAACAAATTCTGCATAAAAATGGTGAAAGTTTACATATTATATCAAAACAAAAATCAACCAAACCCTAAAAAACGATAATTTCGAATCGGTTTAGTTCTGATTTTCGTTCCGGTTATCGGTTCAGTTCAGGTGAAATTTTTCATATTTATCATTGCCGTCAAACAACAACCATAAGTAGTCCACTGCAAGAATTGCAACTAAACAAGCCTTAAATGAAATGTGCATCATTTAATAACAACGATAAATCCTTTCCCAACTGTTCCATACTGCTGTTTTTAGGATACTTTTGGAGATTTACAGGATTTATAAATGTTAAAACACGCTTTGCTTTTAGCTCGAGAGTCTCAAATTTATGATATTTAAAATTTGGAAAGAAACATCTGTTTTGTCTTAATATAAGCACCTCTGAGTCGCTTTCAATACTTGTTTCTTCCAACTGTGAATAAAGATTTTAGATGTGGGCTAAGAATCAAATTGTCAAAGGAAAAGTATTATCGATGTTACACTTCAAGAATTGAGAATCAATCGCCATGCAAGAAAATTGAAGGATAAAATCCAAATAAATTTATATATTTTTGAATTATCAACCAAAAATTGATATTTATGCATTACTCTTTGTTATTTGATGATAGTTCGTGCGGCATTCCAATCCTCACACTGTGGACCATGAATATGAAAATCTCTCTAACATCTCCTCGATGTTTTTTCGAGGATCTAATTCAATTGGTATTGAGCTAATTCAGTTAATGCATTAATAATTTTAAAAAATTGATCAAATGCATCACGAATCACACAAATACAAACATAGTTTGTAGCTCGAAATAATTAGATTTAGCCTAATCGAGCTCTTGACGTGTCAATGACCAGTAATTATTGCTAATGTATACGGTTTTTAGTATGCCACACAACAGTCGATATGGGTGCAACTAACTTCACATGTCTATCCGATTCATTGGACATTTCGCCATACTGAATAATTGCAAGATGTTTATCAAAAATGATGATTGGAATCTGTTCATGATGATCTTGACACAAAAACATTACAAAAGTACTTAAATCATTACGAAATGCCATAGCCTATATGATGATTATGTACCATGTGATCGCTAAACAGAAGATTTTTTAATTTATCTATTGACCAATTTTCACCATGTAAAACAATTTTGGAAGACTGGAAGTATTCGTATTTAATTGATCTGATGGAATACTTACTGAAGTCATTAATGAAATCGGGCAAATCTGCGTACGAGTGACTGATTGACAATAGAAATGAATGAAAATCCATTAGATTTGGGTCAATCCATTCCCTGTTTTCCAAAGATTACAAAGTGATTCCTCGGTAAGTGATACGGTTTGTTAGTAAGTATTATTTTAATGCTTCATGCGAAGGAAATTGCCATAATATTGACTGTCGAAAAGTTTATTTGCTGTTTAAAGATAACATCAAAAGACCACCCATTGGATGCTTTTGAAGCAGCTTTTACGTACTGTTTATTCGCTTCTGCAAACTGTTGACTTTCACGCTTGTATAATCAGTGGAGATCATGCAGCAAAGAAAATATGCAAATATAACGAAGAAGAATTAAATCCTGTCGAAAAAATAAGAGCATTCTCAGGAATCATCATTAGCGTCAAACGCGAAAGCGTTTCAAATAATCGATCGAATATTGGAAACGAATTTTCTGCGTCATATCTGAGAAAAGCACGCTAATATCATAGGGCATTCGATACTATTATATGCATCACGGACGGAAAAAAATGTGATGAAAATTATGGAATGTGCTCGTTATAACCGTTATAATCCAATTTAATATTGTTATTAAGAATGGTTTGGGAACCAAAAGAATATGCACAATCGCTCTCGATGCGTGATCGATTGCGAGATCGATAGCCGTGCAATTCGTAATAATGGTCCCAACCCGCGAATCGGCTGCGATGAACGACGGAACACGCTTACGATTTAATTCGCTCGGTGATAGAGATCAAAATAAGGCAGGCACTGCAGGTGATCAATAAAATGTTGAAAAATCGGCACAACGTATTTATTCAATTATTCCACAGTAGGAGAACTAATGGCAAGCAAGCGGATGATGGTCCAACCGAGGGTAAGCGCTTTGTCGGAGCATCTTCTTAAGCTCGAAGATTCTCTCCCATCGGGATCCAGAAGCGAAGATTTTCATAAGGGCAACCCAACCAACTTCATGAACAGAGAATCCAATTTCGGACAGTTTTAGGTACTTAAGAATCACGGGATTAGTAAACGCAATCGCAAAAAATTCGAGATTGAAATTTTTATCTAACAGAAATCGTATACCTCACCAACACGATGAAGGCAATGGACGCCTAGGGCCGGTAACTGTCTAACTTATGTATACATATATAGCGTACATGTATGTTTTTCAAATTGTTATAGTAACCTTTCCCTACCACCGGTGATGTATTTACTACACCTCAACTCTAATAATGGGAATATCGATATGAAATATAATAGATACGGAGTTCAAAATTTTTGTATTCCTCCTTAATATAATTACGAATTACATCAAAGTATTATAGTATATAAGTATTCATCTGCAGCGACGGAAATAAATCATTTGTCGGGAAATCGGGAATTTTGCGAGATTTAGTCCGTGCCTCAGCAAAAAGGAATTTTATCAGTCACATTGATGGTGTTATACGAAAATGAGGGCTCACGCGGTCATCAACTCGAACTCAAAACAATATTTAAGTTTTCCCGGGATTGTCTAATGCGATCCCGAAATCCCGGGATATCCATCGAAATTTTGGCTCGGGATTGGATTATTATTACCCTATTCATGACATGTTTTTGACTCATCACATCACTATCGCAAGCATATTCCATCGCCGAATAGATGTCGAGAAATTTACGTACATTAACTAATTTAATGCACCAGAACGCGATTCAAAAGGCAATATTAAAGGCTCAACTTGGCAATTGGCAAATATGCCAAAAAAAATGGCAAAAATACTAAAACAAGCAAGGCTTTGTATAAAAGAAATAACTTTTATTGATTTTATTTTATTATTCATAATTTTATTTTACATTTAGAAAGTCTTCTTATATATTAATTGAAAAAAAAATCTTTATTTATTTTTTTGAGACAATGAGATCCCATAATTTATGAGACCGTTTTTGCTTGTACGTCTTTTTTATTTTCGCCAAGTTTTTTTTTAGCTTCAATCACATTTCTAAAAATATTTTTATTTATAAGCAAAATGCATTCTCGTTTTGATCTCTTCATGCGCATTACGCGAATCTGCTATAAAGCATTAAAATAATTCGAATATCTTTGCCAAAATTATGAAAGACATTCTTCGATATATGTACAGTCGAACCTACATTAACGAACATTTCAATAACGGCTTTTTCTCCATATAAATCTCCGATTTTTTGCGGCGGTCCCTCCAATAACGAACATAACAAACCATTTGAGAGATAAGACCGTAATTTTATAGCCATCGAACCATTTATCATCAACTTAATCGATTCACACGATTTTTAATGAGCCGTTCAGGGGCTTCTTACTTATCTTACATTCTGGTCCCTAACCCTGCCGTTAATGGAGGGTCGACTGTACTTTCCAAAAAAAAATAAAAAATGTTAAGGTGCTAAAGTAATGTGAACCCTTAAATCTTATTCACTATTTTCCAACTTGTCATGTCATAACATAATTTTGCTATACTTGATTTTAAAAAAAAGCTTAATTTGCCTGAGACATATAACAGCTGCACTGGTGTTTTTGTGAATTTGTGTATATATATAATTTCACATGTGTTTTAATTTTTTAATCTTCTCCCACCGACCAAGTTTCAACAACATGTAGATGACATCAAGCATAGGGTCGCAAATATTATGTAGCATAGACGAATTACCATCCCCATGCAATGGCGCTATTAATCTGAGCAGATTTAATTCGCCAGATTAACGGCAACATCTTCCGTCTCTCTTTAGGCGCAATTGTGGATACACTGCGTCTGAAATACTGACCGATCTTTTATTGCGCGTGCACCATTGCCGGTTGGGTAGTGACGCGCAGGAGGCGGGAGTCGGGACGGGTTGTCGGTTAGTTTTGGTTGCGGAAGGACGTCCTTTTCGCACCCAGATCTCGTGGCTAATAAAGAAGTATCTAAAGACGTTGGACAGAAAGACTCTCTAGTCTTTCTGTCCAACGCCTGCCCACCATCATTCCATTCGTTCGACCTCATATCATTCCATATATAACCACCTGAAAGAAGAACGGAACCTTTTACTTGGTAGAAATGAGCACCCGTATTGCGTGAAGTCTACACAGAGCCGGCGGTGGTGTAGCTATCCTTATAAAAAACGAAATTGACCATTTCCCAGTCCGAACTCCTGTCTCTGCTAATCTCGAAACTGTTGCTATCCAGTTAGTTTTGGGTAACAAAAAATATATTATAGTAGCCGCTTACAACCCCCCTCAGCTGGACCTGCTTTCAGATGAACTCTCAGGGTTGTTCAGTATGAGCGACAGAGTCTTGGTCTCGGGTGATTTCAATGCCAAGCATATCCAGTGGAACTGTCCACGGGGAAACCGGCAGGGCTCGCTTCTACAAGCATTTTCACTGGATAACAACATAGATATATACTTTCCACAACGCTTCACGTACTATCCGTCGGTCAACAGACGTCCCTCCACCTTAAATCTGACGCTGACCAAAAACGTCTCGACCGTTTCCCGGATGAAGGCTGTAGATGCTCTCCCGTCTGATCACCTTCCAGTCGTTTTTGATGTGGAGTGTGGACTCGAGAGAGCGCCTGCGGTCAGGCTGGCATACGAGCGGACAAATTGGTCAGACTTCAGATCGTATCTCGATCACAACATCCTCCTATCCACTTCCGTTCCCGGATCTGACGAACGTGAAATTGACGAGGCCGTAGAGTCCATCTCCAACATTATATTAGAAGCCAAAGCTAAGTTCATTCCGTTAGATGTAATAGATTCAAATCTTATCAAGCTTACGCGGAATTTAAAACGCATGATTAAAAACAGAAATAAACTTAGGAAATTGTGGCAAAAATATCGGTTCAAATCCATTAAAGTTTTGGTCAATCGCCTCAACTATCAAATTAAAAGTCAAATCAACAAATTAAAAAATGAATCATGGAAAACTAAGCTTTCCAAATTAAGTCCTGCTGACAATTCCCTTTGGAAAGGTGTAAAAACCCTCAAAAATAAACCTAAAGAAATTCCCAGCTTAATTAATAATCATATAAGTGCCGAGTCCGATAAAGATAAGGCCAACCTTTTAGCAAAAACCTTTAATTTAAATCACAAAATTTCAGAGAATATGAGTAATAATAAAACCATTAAAATAGTAGATAAATCGATTAGGGATTTACATAACAATCTAAATACAAAAACACATCAATTTAAATTGATTACACCCATTGAAACTTTAAAAATAATCAGACAACTCAAAAGCAAGAAAACCCCAGGTTTCGACACTATAGACAATACAGTCATCAAAAATCTCCCATTTAAAGTAATTATCCAGTTAACAAAAATATTTAATGCGTGTTTGAGCATGGGGTACTTCCCATCCACTTGGAAGTCGGCGAAAGTCATTCCATTGCCCAAACCCGGTAAAGACGCCAGCAATCCGATAAATTATCGCCCGATTAGCTTACTTTCTGCACTAAGTAAAATTTTTGAAAAACTCATTCTAAATAGACTGGATGAACTTAGTGTAAATATTATTAATAATGAGCAATTCGGCTTTTGTAGGAATCACTCTACGGCTCATCAGTTGACCAGACTGACTGAACACATCACTAAAAACTTTAACATGAAGAGAAGTACTGGTATGGTACTTCTCGACATCGAAAAGGCATTCGACTCTGTCTGGCACCGCGGTCTGATCCACAAAATGATATCCCTTATGTTTCCTATTTACCTTATTAAAATGATCCAATCCTATCTATAAGAGCAACGTCAACTTCCCAGTCTGTCTCAGCGGGAGTTCCTCAGGGCAGCATTTTAGGGCCTCACCTGTTCAACATATACTTACACGATCTACCGACACCATCCCCATCAAACGTAGCACTCTACGCCGACGACACGGCATATTATACCAGCTCTCGGAGCAACAAGCTAATAGTCGGAAACCTCCAACGATCGCTAAAAGCTGCATTTAAATATTTCGATCGTTGGAAACTCAAACTAAACAAAGAAAAAACCGAAGCTATCTTGTTCTCCGTGGAACGGAAAAATCTTCGAATTGATCCAATAGTCGTCGGGTCCAGCTCTATCGAGTGGAAACCCCAAGTGAAATACTTGGGGGTGACTTTGGACAGAAGACTGAGATGGGGAGCACAGGTGTCGATGACTCGTGCCCGCGGATTAGCAGCTATGGGGGCGCTGCACTCCATATTTCGTCGGCGCAGTGCTCTTTCGGCCTCTAACAAATTTTTACTATATAAAACCCTGATTCGACTTACACTCTCATACGCCGCTCCCGTCTGGAGTAACATATCCAAGACCAACTATAATAAACTTCAAATTGTACAAAACAGAGCCTTAAAAATTGCTTTCAATATATTTCCATATACTAATCTTAAACGTTTTCATAATAAAATAAAGCTTCCTTTTATAAAAGATTTTTTTCATCAGCAAACACTCAGATTTTACTCAAAAATTCCAAATCACACTAATCGTCTCATATCAATACTCGGCGATTACACCAAACAAAACTATAATTTCAGATACGTTCACAAAATGCCAAAACACATTTTGCTATAGTTGATAGTCACGAATGCGCGATGTATGAATGATATATGATTGATTGATTAAATTTTTTTTTTTTTTTTTTTAGTTTGTAAGATAGTTTTTTAAGAAATGTCGCAAATGGGTTTTAAGTTTCCTATTTTTCCCCCTAAATATACAAAAATTAAATTAACTCTTTTATGTAAAATTTATTGATTAATTAAAATTTATATTTGTAATTAAGATAAGGATAGTAATCTAAGACTTAAATTGTTAACCATTTTTTCATGTAATTGTGTATACTGATACACCATTTTACCTGTAATATTATACTTTCTGTGAATAAAAGTTTATAAATAAAATAAACAAATTGCGTGAAGTCGTTGGTGGAATCTAACATAGCGCGAAGGGGGCAATCCTACGAATAATATAATTGCGTAAACTAGAAATGTTTTTAATTGTAATTAAGCCATTATACTGATGATACTTTGAGACGTTATTTATTTCAACGTTACTAATACTTGATTGAATTTTAAATTCACCCAGTTTAAAATCATATCAATGCAAATAAATAAACGCACCCCAAATAGTTCGAGTGCAGGAAGATTTTGATCATTTTTGGTTAAACTAGATTGGGGTTCATTGTCACGAAATCTATGACCGTAATGTTTATTTGAAATGAAACTTGTATGGGCGCAATATGTCATATTGGCTTGAACGTCACGAAAAGTGAAACTCCAAGCGGCAGTTGGTTGGAAAGTGAGGAAAAACCGTTTGTAGTCTCTACATCTCTCATCTCTCAGTCTCTACTATGTGCTTGTATCTATACGTAACTTAAAACAATCAATAGACAAGTAGCGCGTCTATTTAATTATTAAATAATGTATGTTATATAATAAATTTCATTACACAGCGTACAGCACAATCTTTCATTATGACAATGAATTGTTCTAATTTATGCTAGAAACAAGTTTTTAATACAAATAAAAACCGCCCGGAGCTGAATCGAAAACCGATTAAACCATTATTTTTCCCCGAAAAAATTTTTAAACGAGCCGATACAAATGTTTGGAACTGAACCAGAACAAAAACCGAAATGAAAAACCTAATGGTTCGAAACCTTGTTCGTAGCATTTATCGCCATTAAAACTCCCTGATCCCGTTTTTAAATGTGGGAATCGGGACATGGCTACGAGTATATAAGACGCATATTTTATTCGGTTTGTTTTGTCTGGATTCATCGCTCTTAAATCTCTTGCGCCTGTTCAACTGCATATTTTAACAGATTGATCAGGTAAATGTATAGTTTCAACGATATTTTAAAATCCTATCGACGTTAATAATTTTGATTTTTGTGAATTTAAATCGTACATATTATTTGAAGGCATCGGATAACAAGATGGGGGATAAATTTATGTGTTGTGCAATTATTGTGTCGGGCCTATTTTCGTTGAGCAATTGCAATGGTATGAAAATTCAAATTGATCATAGCGAATTATTAACAAGCATTGATTTATATGCATTTATATTTTAAGAATACGATTGCCATCCAGAAGTTGGAAAGTCATACAAATTTCATAACCATATTATGACTTTTGGGGAAGCTTATCGACATTGCAAACAGGATAATGCCTCACTCGCTGTACCTATGAATAGAGCAGAAGTCAAGGTTTTGACAGACATTTTTGCAAAGTATCCACAATCTGTCATTAAGGGGTCAGAATTCGACAATGTAATACATGTCGGGTTACATTATTATTTTACTAATCAAAACATTATTTCTCTACGAGGTGATTCTTAATTTTAAAAACAAATTTAATTTTCTCGCCGTCACATCAAATTTTTATCATACAATTTATTTTAGGGGAACCTGTGGGAATGCTTCATCATGATTGGGCTGCTGAAGAGCCATACAACTATGATTGGTCGCCAATATTGATTATGTATCGTGATGGTAAATTGGCGGACGCTAGATCTTATAGAAAACTTCCATTTATCTGCGAAAGAAATATTTATCCATTGCAAAAACGAGTAAAACCGCAAAATGGTAATTGTTTATTATTTTTTTTTTACATATATGATTTTTCAATTAGTAGCGGATTTACCTATAGGCGCTGAAGGCGCGCTGTTTAGGCCTCAAAACTGTAGGGAGCATCTTTTTCGATTTTCCGCGTAATTCAATGGATCTATGAAATATGTTCATCTAGAAATTGTAGCTAATATACCAACCTTCAATTGAAAAACTGGGTTTTTCTCTGCCCTGTTTTCTCGTAATAGTGAGAATTCGTAATAAGAAAGCGTGCTTATAGAGAGATGAATGGAACCAAGGGGTTTCAAAGTCCACCACTGTTTCAAATGAATAAAAGATTGTTAATTTTGTTTAGATTTTCTTCTGACAACCGAGAATGATATTTGTTCTGATGTAGGTTACTAAGATTTTTTTTAGAATTTCAAGTTGCTCCCTGTTTTATAAATATGTTTTCCATTTTTCTTTAAATATCTAATTCAAGTATCTAATATCTGAGTCATGATTATGATTTTTTTTCTAAGGATAAAGGGTTATTAGAGGTTGTTTCCCATTTCTTCTCACTTACGATCCAGAAAGAAATATTTAAAAACGTCACGAAATGATTACACTATGCTATAATTATTTTTGAAACTCAATATCTGGATCAAAATGATCAATGGAAAATACCAATACTTCCAATCTTCCAAATGTGTTTTTCAATAATCTAAATATGGAGCTAAACTGAGTCCAAGAAATGACCCAATATACCAAAATTTGATACATTATCTTCGTACATATAGTATGCTTAAAGATCTTTTTTTTTTTTTTTTTTTTTTTTTTTTTTTTTTTTTTTTTTTTTTTTCGAAGGAGGGGAATCTTCAAGAAGACGCCTCCTTCTGAGGTAGTGTGAGGTTTGACTAAGCATTGGTAATGCGTCTCGCTAGTATTTGACTGAGCATCGCCAGACTCACTAAACCCCTCCTCCGGTTCCGCCGCCACCCGGCTACCGTGAAGTATTGCTCTAGGGTGGCGGTATGTGTCCCTCTAGGGCCTCGTGTTAACGTGAATTCTTCACGGTTCTTCTATTCTTGATATATCTCTGCTGGGTTTTCTCGCTCATGGGTTGAGGAGGAGGAGGATGCTTCGGTGCGTGTCCGACGTCTCAGTCGTTCAGCATCCTCCTTCTGCAGCATAACGCACGCGACGTATCTAGACAACGCGTTCCATGCCCTGGCATTGGTTAGCATCGTAGGGACCATGTTGCTGGGAGTGAGTGAATTGACTTCAAGCTCCTCCCGCAGTGTGTCCCTCTCTGTGCTCCAAGCCGGGCAGTCGAATAGCGTGTGCGCGGCATCGTCCAGCTCCGCTCCGCAGTGGTGACAATTCGGACCGGCCTCTTTTTGAATCCTGTGCAGGTAGCTACCAAAGCAGCCATGCCCAGTGAGTGCCTGGGTAAGGTGGTAGCACAACTGACCGTGTTTCCTAGCTGTCCAGGGCTTAAGGTCAGGGATGAGCCGATGGGTCCATCGACCTTTGGTGGAGCTGTCCCATCGGAACTGCCATTCCACCATGGTGGACTGCCTAGCTCTTTGCTTGGTTTCCCCGGTGCGTATAGCTTTCCTTTCTTTTGCGAGCAGGTCGATTGGCGGAATGGCAGTCAGTGCCAGGACTGCGTCTTCTGACACTGTGCGATATGCTGCTGCGACTCTGATCGCGCTTCTCCTTTGTACTCTAGCCAGATTGAGCCTGGCCCTTTCGAAGTGTAGTGCCTCGGCCCATATCGGAGCTCCGTACAATAGTACCGAGTGCACCACCTCGTTATATAGTCTTCGACGGTTTGTCTTAGGGCCACCGATGTTAGGCATCAACCTAGCTAGACCTTCCGCAATACTAGCCGCCTTTGTTGCGGCCTTCTCCGTATGTGTAACAAAACGGAGCTTATCGTCAATTTCAACCCCCAAGTAACGGATGGATCTTGAGAACTTGATCTCACAGTTCTCGATACTCAGAGGTGGGGGCGCAAGCTTTCTTCGCCTAGTAAAGAAGATGGCCTCAGTCTTCTGGGCGGCGAGCTGCAGTCCAGCCCCCGTCAACCAGTTCCTGACCCTCCTTAGCGTGTCTTCGCAGATTATTTCGAGGTACTCCGTTTTGGCGGTGACTAGTATTGCGACGTCGTCAGCGAAGGCGACCATTTTGGCGCCCTCCATGAGCGGTGTCCTCAATAAGCCATCATACATAGCGTTCCACAGGGTGGGTCCGAGCACCGAACCCTGTGGGACTCCCGCAGTGACTGGTCTTTGTTTGCTCGTCCCGTCGGCTTCTGTGTATATTAGTGTCCTCTCGTGCAGGTAGCTCTCCACCATTCTGGTTAAGTATGGCGGGACGTCAATTTCCTTCAAGGCCCTGTTTATCAAGTTCCATCTTGCGGAGTTGAAGGCGTTCTTGACGTCCAAGGCTATCATTACTACGTGTTTACTTGCCTTGATACTGCCACCCCACGCCTGTTTCACCGTGTCAACGACCTCGGTGACAGCGTCGATTGTGGAGCGGCCTGCACGGAAGCCGTACTGTTGCGGGGATAACGCAGGTTCGATAAACTGCTGGAGTCGCTGGAGCAATAGTCTCTCCAGCAGTTTCCCTAGCCCGTCCAACATGCACAGCGGTCTATAGGCCGACGGTCCCGATGTTGTCTTCCCTTTGGGGATGAGCACCAGCTTCTGGCGCTTCCAAGGTGGTGGGAAGATCCCTTCCGATAAGCAAATATTAAATACCGTTAGCAGGAGGTCCGGGTCAATGCCGGCGACCAGGCCGATGGCTATATTGGGCATTCCATCCAGTCCGGGGGCTTTCTTTGTCGCCAGACGCTTTGCAGCCTTGGCGAGCTCTTCCACGGTGAAGGGGGGTCCCGTCTCCTCAGGTGTTCCAAGGGATATGGTTACCGAGTCTACTGGTGGTGGGCTCGGAAAGAGCTTGTCTACCGTTGCTTTGAGGTTTTCGGGGCTGCTCAGGAACGGATCTATTTTCGCAGGTCGGAGTTTGCGTCTCACGATCTTGTAGGGTTTTCCCCACGGATCTGAGTTCACAGACTCGCATAGCTCGTCCCAGCATTGTGCTTTGCTTTGCCTGATGGCATCGCGCAGTGCTTTTCTCGCATTCTTGTATCCTAGGCGCAGTTCATCGGAGCTCGGGTGTCGCTGCGTCCGGCGGTGCCAGGCGATGCACTGTCTCCGTAACTCAGCAATGTTGTCGTTCCACCAGTATACCGGCGCTCTTCTTGTTCCCGCAGCACGTCTAGGCATTGCAGCGTTGCAGGTGAAGTGGAGGAGTTTATTGACTAGAGTCGTGATCTCCTCTGCTCCCGCTCCACTTGCCGCTGCATCCGTAACCATTTTACGCTTGAGGGCTAAAGCCTGCTCGAGTGCCGGTGCGTCTAGCTTACCGATGGCCCATCCCCCGTTTAGGTTCCGGCTGCGTATTGGTGCACAGCCGCTAATCTTAAACTGAATGTATCGATGGTCACTATGTGAGTAGATATCAACGACCTGCCATTCTCCGACTCTTGTCGTGGCCGATTCACTGACAAATGTGACATCGATAACGGAGGCACTCTCCCTGCGCACGAATGTGTGCGCGCCAGTATTCAGTGCGTGGAGCCTCAATTGTGCCGCCATGTCGGCGAGGAGAGCGCCCCGCCTATCAGTCCTAGGGGAGCCCCATTCTGGGGCTTTAGCGTTGAAGTCGCCTGCAACGATGACCGGGTGGGTAGAGGTTCGTATACTATCGGCTAGGCGCGTAAGGTCGCCTGCGAATTCGGCATACGTAGAGTTCGGTGAGAAGTAACAAGAATAGATTCTCATTCCTCCCGTCTCTATCCAGGTCCAGCCATCGCTGGGATCCCTCGGAGTTCCAGTTATGAGTAGCTGAGGAGTAGCCACCCAGATCGCTGCTCTGTTGTCAGCACTGGGAATGAGGCGCGGATTGTTATAGTTTTGATACTGCTCGGAGATCAGTACGAGGTCCGCTTCCCTTTCCTCTGCTATCTTCTGCATGAGGTCTTGGGCCGCCCTGCAGCAGTTAAGGTTTATCTGGAGGACGCTGGCCATTTTTTAGCTTTATGTATCGCTCTTCTATGTGCAGGGCACTCTTTCGTCCCCATGCTGTGGTTCGTATTGGCTCCGGCTCCCTTATCCTTACATATAAGGCAACACGGATTATTTGTGCAGGCGGCGGCCTTGTGTCCCGCTTCTCCGCATCTTCGGCACATTGTTGAGCGATCAGGGTTCTTACAGTCCCTGGTCGTGTGCCCTGTCCCCTGGCAGCGGTAGCACTTAAGGATGCTATTTTTCCTTTGTAGGCGGCAGTAAGTCCATCCTATTTTAATTTTTCTTGATTCAAGCAGCCGCGCGCTAGCCTGAACGGGGACAGAGACAATCGCCAGTTGAGTGCCCCATGATCCAGACTTGAGGTACTTGATATTGACATCCTCTGGTGCAAGGTCGGTATCCCTGGTCAGAGCCGTGATGATGTCGCCCTCCTCCATTCCTTCCTCAATATCGAGGATGGTGAGCGTCTCCATCGGCACCATCTTCCTTATCCTGGTTTCCGCCCCCAGGGCTTTTGACATATTTTGTACCAGGGTGGCAGTATCGTTTGAGTCCTTCTCAAGTTCTATAACGACTGCGTCACCCCTCCTAGATTTCCTGATTGAAGCTATTTTAGCTCCTAGCTCGTCCGGATTAACATTTTTCCGAAGAGTCTTGAGAGTTTCAGCATAACTTGCCCCCTCCTTGCCCTCTTCCAGAGTAATGACGATCGCGTCTCTTCGGGTGCGAGGCTTGCGTTTCCGCTGCGCTTGACCTTTTTTAGACGCCTGTCCTTGGTGATAGTTCTCCTTCCGCATCTTCTTGCGGTTGGCCACTGTTGTCCACTCTGTGGGCAGTGCGACTGTCGGCGATTTGGCAGGGCGAGGTAGTTGTGCCTGCGCATGCGGTCGCGCCTGCGGTGGCGCCTTGGCCATTACTGCTCTCTCCGTTGTGGCTCGTTGTATATGTTGGCTCGTAGTTTTGTACTCTTCCCTTCGGGGAGCCATCCGCTTGGCCGCTTTTCCCGAATTAGTTTGGATAACATTGTTTCTTAATTCTTTTCTCTCCTTTGTACACGTTTGTGTCTCTTTGTCAGTCGTGGGGATCTTTTGGTGCACCGGGGTTTCCAAATCCACTAATGCATGGGCTAAAAGTCGTGCTTTTTTTATCCCTACTTTCAATTTACCATGGACGGTTGTGTGGGTATTAACATATTCGTCCATCTCGTCCAAGACCATTGTTAAATTTTCCATGATATCCATGGTGTAGATCCGTTGTAGGTATACAACACAAAGTTAATTGATTCAAACAGTCATATTGTCACAATTATATAAATACACCCATACGCAGCGTGCTTTAATTACTGCACTTATTGTATATTAATTATTAATTGATAATTATCAATATATTAATCAGCGTGCACTAATATAATTTTGATCGCTATTTATACGGCGCGGCGCAGCGTAATCGTGAAACACGCAAAGAACGTCTGCATTCGACTCCGGTCTAAATACAACTCTTAACAACAAAATGCTTAAAGATCTAATTTTTTCCCCTGTTCCACAATTACCATGATATAGCGGTCAATGTGGCTAGTTTATAGAGCGCGTTATCCATGGATGCACATACGACATACGACAGATGCACACAATCAGGTTATCATTAATTAAATTTAAATTTTCAAATGCAGCTTATTCTTATGTACATAAATTGAGGAAAAGCTACAGATTGCATACGGATCCAAGAGAATGGGGAATCGCTCAAACTATTTGTGACGCAGAAGGAGGCCATTTAGCCATCATCACCAGCAAAGCCGAGGAAGAATATCTCGTCAGTCTATTGAACGATCCAGAAAATAAAGTTACGTATTTGAAACACGCTGATTATTTCGCCTTCATCGGATTCCATGATCTGTTCCTGGAGGGATATTACATCACGTCCAAAGGTTGCAAATTACACAATAATATGCATATTACATTTTTTTTTAAATATTAATGAAAATAAATTTTTCAGACGAAGAACTATACGAACAACCTTATATTAATTGGACACCCGGACAGCCTGATGGTAATACTACTCAAAACTGTGGCGGTCTCTCACATGCTGGTGGAATAGGCGATTATAACTGTACAATACCAAGTGTATACATATGTGAAAAGTCTTAAAATTAATCCTAACGATAAACGTTTATTTAATCAATGTTTTTTGGAAATACATACTTATTTAGTTTGTAACTCAAGCTTATTTTTACAATTATCCTTAATAAAATCTGATATTCATACTCTCAGGTATCGACGAATTTGATTGAATGCGCGCGGGTTAACTTGCCGAAATAATTGAAAAACAATTAGAAAAACTTTGAATTTTAATAATAGAATGATAAAGAAACATCAATTCCCATTCCTGAAATTAATAATTTAACTCAAGAGAGTAGAACTTGCGTTGTGAGCTTATGATTTAAACGTTTTTGATTTAAAATAAACACTAATTTAAATACATAGAAAACAGCATGAATTATGCATATAAAAATACAGCGAAATTTACTGGGTAAATCAGAATAATGTTTATCAAACACGAAATATGTTTTGAAATTTCAAGAATGTTAAAAAAAATGTCGCATTGGTTCTAGAGAAATTGAGGAATGATGCATGCAGATGCCAATATTAATTCCAGAAATTTAAATCGGGCAATAGAATCTTAACTCTTTCAGACCTGGCGTGCACAATTGTAGACATAAATATATATTTTTATATTCTCCCTATTATACTTTAGACACATAGAATTTACAAAATCCATCGGATGAAAAAAATAATTCAGGCCTGAAAGAGTTAAGGAATAAACCGAGAATAAGAGGACTTTCGAATTTTTATAACGATACGGAATCAATTGAGGAAGTATCATATCTAATTGATTTTGAAGCATGCAGTGGTAAAATTAGCCCTTGAGAGGCTTAATTAAATATTGAGCTCCCCTCTTTACATTTTCCTATAATTTAACATAATAATCCAAAAAATATTAAATACCATTCATTTTATTTTATTGTTGACATTTTTATTTTAAATTTTGATTTTTTTTCTAATATATTAATTGCCCCGGGTCTAGTATTTTCTCTAAATGGTCTTGGGAATATTGCCAAATTATGAATTATTTTGATTTTACATATAATAAAATTCATTTTATTTTTCTGGCAGTATTGAAATATATAACTTTTGCAAAAGCTTTTATAATAAAATAATTAAATATTCAATAAATTCGAATATTTTATATATGTAGACGAGAGTGATTCAAATATAACCCGGAATTTTTCATATTAGTGTTATTATATAAAAATATAAATGGAGCATCTTATTTTTCTACAAAGTTCCCTTCATTAGAAATAAATTTATTCGCTCAGGAAGGAAGGTTCTTGATCCCATCACACAACAAGGCGAGAAGTATCACCTTCTGTTGCGCAACGCGTTTTCTTGTAGACAAAGGCTAGAAATCAAGTGAAATTTTAAGGTTTTTGGTTTCAGCGAAATCAAAAGGATCAGAATTTTATTTACTTTTCAGCAATACATGTTTTTAAAAAAAAGTGCATTGAACGTTTCCAATTTTAAGCTTGACCGTAATTTCATTTTTATTGAGCCTGCTGTTGAAGAAACCCTCTCAGTTGTCATTGAGTTTGGTTTTATCGACAGTATCGACACCCTTTTTTGGCATGATCGATATTTTTGAATAGTTTTTTAATAAACTTTACATAAATTCAATAAAATAATTTCAATTAACTTGGCACTTTTTTGCATTTCTTTGTTGCTATTTCGATTGGCAGAAGAACGTCGAGCAATTTTCATAAAAATATATATTTCTTCATCAGTAATAATTTCCGTTGTCTTTGTCTTTTAATGTCCTTTAATGATTTTTTAATCTTCTTTAATTCTTTAATATTTTTGCCATCATACTTATGGAGTTCCATCTTGTTTCAACTTTCTATAAGTATTCGAATAGGCGAATATTGGAAACCGCCCAAATATATTCGAATATTCGATTGGGCCCCTACTGGCAACCACATTTTTAAAAACATATATATATGCCATGAAAAGCCATGTCAAAATGGTTGGTAATGATCCTATAATAGGGATAAAAGCCACCTAAAAATTAAAAAAAATACTTGATTTAAAAAAAATGTATGTACTTAATTTGCCTGAGACATAACGAATCCACTGTTGTCCACATGTGTTTCAATTTTTTTTTCAAAGAATATATAAAAACTTTTTTTAAATGTTCTACCACCAACCAAGTTCCAACAACAAGCAGATGATATCAAGCATAAGATCGCAAATATTAAATTTAAAAATATTACTTATTTAGTATTAATCCCTATATAACTTCCTTGGCCTAATGACCTCTCATAGCAAAACCGTTTATTTCGTCATCAGATCAATAAGTAGTTGTATTAAGCGTATGAAATAGTGAATATCTTGAAATTATTTACTTGTTTGTAGCTTTTAGAACTGGTTTAACCCCCAAAAAAGTTCATTAGCGTGCTTAGTGTGAATTGCATAAAAATTGGTCCTCAATGAAAACCGATAATTGGTAAAAATGTTATTTAATCGGAACCAAAACCGGAATAATAACGATTCGAAAATATTGGCTTTTTCGGTTCAGTATACATCTTACGCGAAAGCGAGTTTTTTAGTAATCTTTACTATTTTTTCATCCTGTTAAATTGATACTTTATCTTAAATTATTACTCTGTATTTTGTATAGGTTATCTCTTCTCTAAGAACCCCTATGTAATAAAATAATACTTACGAATCATCAACAATACAAGAATAAATTCTACAACGTATATCATCTAGAATGCTTAAAGAGAATGAATAAAAAGTTCTAAATTATGCTAGAAACAAGTTTTTAATACAAATAAAAATATTTCAATAATTCAAAAATAACTTACCCAGAGTTGAATCGAAATTCGAAAACAAGTAAAACCGATGTTTGGGAATGAAAAACATAACAGTTCGAAACCCTACTTATAGCATTTATTTACATAATTTTTATCTGCATTAAAACTCCCTGATGTTCGGTTTTAAAAGTGGGGATTCGGGAGATGGCTACAAGTATATAAGACACATATTTAGTTTGGAATTGTGTCTGGAAACATTGTTCTCAAATCTCTTAAGCCTAATCAACTGCGTCTATCTTAAATTATTGTATCGACGATAATAATTGTGATTATTGTGAATTTAAATCGTACATATTATTTTAAGGTGACGGATAACAAGATGGCAGATAAATTTATGTGCTGTGCAATTATTATATCGGGACTATTATCGTTGATCAATTGCAATGGTATGAAAATTCAAATTTATCATAGCGAATTATTAACAAGCAGTTGATTTGTATGCATTTATATTTTAAGAATACGATTGCCATCCAGAAGTCGGAAAGTCATACAAATTTCATAACCATGTTATGACTTTTGGGGAAGCTTATCGACATTGCAAACAGGATAATGCCTCTCTCGCTGCGCCTATGAATAGAGCAGAAGTCAAGATTTTGACAGACATTTTTGCAAAGTATCCACAATCTGTCATTAAGGATGCACCCATCGACGATATGATGTATATCGGGCTGCATTATCTTTTTACCTCTCAAGACATTGTTTCTGTACGAGGTGATTCTTGTTTTAAGAACGAAATCAATTTTCTCGCTGCCATGTTAGATTTTTATCATGCAATTTATTTTAGGGGAACCTGTGGGAATGCTTTATCATGATTGGGCTACGGAAGAGCCATTCAATTGGGGTTGGACGCCAGCATTGATTATGTATCGTGATGGTAAATTGGCGGATGTCCAACCTTCTAGAAGATTTCCATTTATCTGCGAAAGAAATATTTATCCATTGCAAAAACGAGTAAAACCGCAAAATGGTGATTGTTTATTATTTTCTTTGCCCTGATCCCACGTAATACTGAGAAATCGTAGTAAGAAACCGCACTTATCGAGGGATGAGTGGAACCTAGAGATCTCAAAGTCCACCACTGTTTCAAAAATGTGGAGATTTTCTTCTGAAAACCAAGAATGATATTTGTTCTGATGTATATAATATCTCATGTCATGATTAGGACTTTTTCCTAAGGATAAAGCGTTTTAATAGTTGTTTCCCATTGCTTCTCACTTACTATTCAGAAGGAAATATTAAAAAACGTAGCGAAATGATTAGGTGGCAAAACTATTAATACCTAGATCGAAACAATCAATCGAAAATACCAATACTTCCAATCTTTCAAATGTGTTTTTCCACAATCTAAATATGGAACTAAACTGAGCCCAAGAACTAACTCTATATACCAAAATTTGATCCATTATCTTCGTACATATAGTTTGCTTAAAGATCTATTTTTTCCCTTGTTATATATATATAATATTATAGCTAGTTTATAGAGCGCGTTATCCATGGATGCACATACGACTTACGACAGATGCACACAATCAGGTTATCATTAATAAAATTTAAATTTTCAAATGCAGCTTATTCTTATGTACATAAATTGAGGAAAAGCTACAGATTGCATACGGATCCAAGAGAATGGGGAATCGCTCAAACTATTTGTGACGCAGAAGGAGGCCATTTAGCCATCATCACCAGCAAAGCCGAGGAAGAATATCTCGTCAGTCTATTGAACGATCCAGAAAATAAAGTTTTGTATTTGAAACACGCTGATTATTTCGCCTTCATCGGATTCCATGATCTGTTCCTGGAGGGATATTACATCACGTCCAAAGGTTGCAAATTACACAATAATATGCATATTACATTTTTTTAAATATTAATGATGATATATTTTTCAGACGAAGAACTATATGAATATCCTTATATTAATTGGACACCCGGACAGCCTGATGGTAATACTACTCAAAACTGTGGCGGTCTCTCACATGCTGGTGGAATAGGCGATTATAACTGTACAATACCAAGTGTATATATATGTGAAAAGTTTTAAAATCCTAATGATAAACGTTCATTTAAGGCGTCTTCTCACTTTAGGCGCCTCAAAAATAGGCTATTTTCACGATTTTTTTTCGAGGATTTTCGCTAAAAATTATGAGATAAAATGGATCTTATGTAATAAACACATCTTTCAATTAAATGAAAAAAAAATAAAAATATTTTTTTGAACCATTATTATAATAAAACAGTAGCATTGAAAAACCCGCGTAGAAATGTTATGTTCGTGGCTTGTTGATAGTATCTCCGAGATGGGTCATTTGAAACAAAAAAATAAAACAGTTTTAGATTCAGTATATCAGTGGCTATAGCGCATATCATCAGATTTTTGATATTCGCGAAAATAACAAAATGGCGCACGTTTTTCGAAAAAGTAATAAAAAAAACGCGTTTTTTTTGGAGTTTTTTGTAAAAAAAAATTACTTAAAATCAAAATTTCAAAAATCTTATCATATGCGCTATAGCCATAACTATGAAGAATATGTCATTCAAATTTCGTGACAATCGGCTGCATAGTTTCCGAAATTTCATCAACAAGCCACCGAAAAACCTTGTTTTGAGATAAACGCGTTTAAAGTTTTGGTTGCAGAAAAATTGCCCAGACACAGCTGTTGAAACACTCGTTGTTATTTTGGGTCTTTCCTCCGAAGATCTTCATAAATTGGTTTCAAAACCTTGTGAACATCCTCAGCTAGAGCAGAAGGATGTTTAAAAGTTTCTATCTGATTGTTTTTCACCACTTTCTTGTACTTGCACCATGAGTCTGAACAATACGTATGCAGCCGGGTGCTCTCAGGTAGTCGCCCAAAAATGTAGTTAGACTCGTCCGATCTTTATGAAATTTGGATATAACATTTTTGAAGATATTTACTTTCAAAATTTAAAATAAAATAAAAATCGATTTTTTTAAATTTGTAAAGTGAGAAGACGCCTTAATCAATGATTTTTGGAAATACATACTTATTTAGTTTGCAACTCAAGCCTATTATTACAATTATCCTAAACGAAATCTGGTGTTTATACTCTCAGGTATCGTCGAATTTGATTGAATTGGTATTCAGAGGGTTAACATGCCGGAATAATGGAAACATAATTATAAAAACTTTGAATTTTAATAATAGAATGTAGTATAATAAATAAAGCCTTAATAAATACAGTTTTAAAAGTATACAAACAATGTGGGTCAAAAGTCATTTTTTATTGAAATAAATTCTTAATTTAAATCAGAGGTTCCCAACTTTTTATAGCCTACAACCCTTTTTTCAAAAAAAAAATAAACATCAATTCCCATTTCTGAAATCAATACTTTATCCCAAGATGCTGCCGTTGTGAACCTGTGATTTAAGCGTTATTGATTTAAAAAGAACACTAATTAAAATACATAGAAAACAGCATGAATTATGAATTTAAAAATACAGTGACATTTATTGAATGATGTATATGATGAAATGTTAAAAGAGGACTTTCGAATTTTAATAACGATGTAATTAACGCGAATTTCTCCGTTTTGTACCAAACTTAGAAGGCTCCCGATTAGTACCCAAAATAATTTGATTTTTGGCCCACCTTATATATTACATTGATGGTTGAATGAAGGTCTTTTCATTACATATCATCGTACATAAATGGGGATTGATCATGTTTATTCAATGCCAATGAACAATTATATTTCCACTTTTCATGTACCGGTGCATGTTGCATGATAGATCAAAATTGCAACACCGTTTAATGCGAAAATAATTTTTAAAAAAATGTTATTGCTTAACATGGTTATGTATTTAATGGTGTCATAAAAGCGTTGTTAGCATACAAAACAGTCGAATTTATTTAGTGCCATAAATATTACATTTTTCTATGTTATTCTGCTGTAATTCTGCTTCTAAAGCCCAACACTATGACCATCTTTTGGACTTAAATGATTCATAAGATTTACTTAAATGTCACAAAGATGAACAATCGATTGTATTTGGAAATGGATGCTATTAACACATTCCCGTCGGGTTACGCATATCATTGTCTTTCGCTTGACTTTAAAAAATATGCGCTAACTTTTTAAGTAATGGGTAGTTTTTAGAAATATTTAGAGATAATATTTAATATTTTTTAATTTATACAATATGGCAAAATATGTATCTGATTGTACCCGAAAGACGCAGATTTGTATAACTCAATGGAAATATATTATCATGAAGAATTATCAACAAGAAGAAGACGAGCAAAATACAGTCAACCCTTATATAGCGTCCAGATAGGGATCACGCTATAGAAACAAAGCGCCAAAAAAAGATAGGCATCGTAAATGAAGTAAATACTATAGAAGGGTTAACTGTATATCAAATTTTAAACATCTGATATAGATCAAAAATCATGCTATAATAAAATAAATATTTAAATTTGTATAAATACATTTATTTGGTTTTTAATTATCATAAAATTAGTATTAGAATTAACACAATAAAATATTTAAAAATAATAAATATGAATGTGTCTTAATAATGCATCGCTCATGAACTTTTTCTCTTTGTATATTGTTTAACATTTCATGGGTAATTAATACAGGACCAAGTCGAAAATACATTTAAATCATTGTTTCATGCCAGAAAATAAAGTCCATGAGCGATCCAATAAGCCATAATAGCGTCAATTGCAACATTTACGTTTCTCAAATCAATGCAAATTTTGATATTAAAGTTTTGCGGATATCTCTGCCGATATATCGGATAGTTTTGATCTTCTTCAAAAATGCATGAGAATTGCTGACAAAGATAGTTACGGATTGATTTGAAGATGTAGTTCTTAGATATGGACGAACAAATAGGCAAAATGTTGGCACACCAACGACAACCAGGACGCGGACAAACGACGCTCTTATCTGTACATCCGTCGTTAAAACTCTACGAACCCATATGAGAATTTCCGCAAGATGAAAGCGATGGGAATTGAGTTTCGTTCTCCTAACGGAAATAATAAATTATGCCTCCAAAGTTCACGATGTGCAACGATAATTCTCAACGTAACGGAAGCCTTAAATTTTTATCATTTATGTTGAATATATTGTGCCGCATTTATGGAACGCTTCGAATTGATTCGATTTCCATTTATCAAGCCATAAGCATTGAGCGATAAAATCAAGCCAGACGAGGTTTAATAGTCACGAACATCATTGATGATAGTCATATATGGGACGCAACGTGCTCGTATACAATACAACGCATACACGCTGAAAAAAATCAATTTTTAGCGAAATTTTAATATATAAAAAACAATGTTTGTTTGTTCGTATTCAATGCGCTGCCATACCGTTCATCCGATTGCAATGAAACTTTGTGAACTTATTGTTTAGACTTGCGCATATAATACAGGCATAATAAAAATATTGTTTATGTACGCAATTTGTAATGCGAGACGTTTAGCGTATGCACTATGTTGGCGTATAAATTGAATCAAAACATAAAATAAAACTTTCCTTCTTTGTATGGCAGGTGTGATTTAACTTGCGCGGTTTTAATATAGAACTCAGACCGATATTACAAAATGAATTGATATTTTTGAATGATTCCAAAAATTAAAATGATACACAAAAAAAAATTAATTTAATTTTTATAGTATGCCTCAGTATTGATTTATGCAGAAAAACAAATGTAAAAATGAAAATTGTTGCAAAAAGAGCAAAATTTCAATATATTAGGTATATTGATAAGTCCTTGCCGATTTTGATAGACGTCTGTTTGAGCTCAGTTTGCGTACAAACACGGTGAAGACAGCATCTCCGCAAGTTTTTTTTAAATACCTTGTTATTTTTGTTAAAGCCATTTCCAACTGCGAAGCCTGGATTGACGACCCGCAAGATTATTTTGTGCGTTTGGTGGGATCATAACCATTCATAGAAATTTGGATGGACACAAGATTTGCGCGCTAATTAAACATTTCGCGCGAAAAAATCCCCGTATTCAAATATTGTAAACCGACTTCTATAAAGCAATGTTTGTTATTTATTGATCTTTGAATTACAAATTAATGAAGTCATATTAAATTTGCATATTTTCGCATTTGAGCCCCACACAACGATCATCGATTAGCATTCAAATATTTAAATATGTGTGTTTTTTAAACGAAGCAAAAACAATCCAATTAGGCAAAGGCGATTTTCCAAACCGAATCCAAAGGCCAAACATAAATTTTAGTCCGTTAAAGCCTCCAAAGACGCATAAGTATATATTAATTGCAGACATACAATATTTTTATGCGATATAAGCTATCATTAAAATTAATTAGTTCAATATTTTCGTTTAATGTTTTTAATGGAATTTTAAAACCTAATTAAAACGTATCACATTTTTTCTTTCACTTTCATACACTTTCGCGTATATTTTTTTAATGTTGTTATTTCTGTTTATTTATTTAGCTACACATTTATCTCGACGGTTCATCGAATCTGTTGAGGCTTCGAAGGCCGCGGCGGGGGAGATCCCCCGGGAGTTATCGATGGAGATGGAGCCGGCGATGGCGACAAGGATGCTAGGTCTATCCTTCTTCGAACTTGGAGCTTGACTGCTCCTCTTCGGACGTCCCGGAACAGTCGGACTGCTTGGGCGTGCGTCAAGCCACTGGCCGTCACACCATTCACAGTTATCACCTCATCCCCTGCGAAAAAATAGAATATTTGTTATTAAATGAGGGTGTTTTATAAAATCGGTTGTGGCCCACACATTGTTTACTCTTAACCTCTTAAGTGGATATGACGTATATATCCGTCAAGACCAAAGTCCATGCAGAGTGGGTATGACGGATATATCCGCATTGTAAAAATTAAGCAAACCTCAAGAGAAAATGTTCTTATAGAAGATACATTTTAAATTGAATCAATCAATCGGGCTCCATTGAGAAAAAATGATGACAAATTCGGATTACCAGTGTAACGGTTGCGTTTATGATATCACACGCGTTGTTATCCTTTTAATAGATTTGTTCGTTAAGTATAAAAAAAAACACCAAACATGACCCTGCACAAAAACGGTTAACTATGGATTGAAGGTCAGTCTTAACGAGCACACTAATTGAGCATGTGCTGCAGTAACAGAAAACATCAAGCACGAGTTCGCACCATCAATGATTCATCATCATCATAGTGGTGAAATCCAATGCAAAATCTAATATAGTCAATTCAAGACTTGTGTGAAATAAATCGATTTTTAGATAGATGTCCCTAAGCGAATCGGGTGGGTGTTAAGCTCCACGATGCTCACCCATAAAACTTCAGGGAACCAACCCTACACCTGTGGGCAACGATTGAAGCCCTAGGGTAATGTTGTGGAGTAGAGGTGCGCAAAAATAGCCTCATCGGTTTGCTCATCAAACGCAGCTGAGGTAGCCCAGCTAGCATGAGTTGGGTGTGTAGGTCACCCAATGTTGCGTACTCATAAAGGGATGTGTGGAACAGCCAATTACAGTAGTTGGTGGAGACTATGCCAAAGGCTCACCACTATCCTCAACGGCCTAGGCATCCAGAAGAGAACGGTTTTAGGCTGTTCGAACGGCGACTCGTCTCCATGGCTAGGCACTATAAATGACCGAATCAATACAGGTACCATGGGCAAGGAGTAGCCGCTGCAGTTCGTCATCTGCTGCAGCCTCCTTCAAACTGAGGTTGGGCTCGTGACGACAGTGAACCCGCGATAGTTGTCCTTTGAACTTAACTTAACCTTTGTCCTTCCTCCTTCATCCCACGTTTCAGGTGGGATGGAGGAGACAACAAGGTTTCTCGTGGGGCTAAGCTATGACAGTCTTTTAAGATAAAGTTCTTCACGATACAAATAGTAGGGCGACTTTGCATACGCAAAGATACATCGTCGTTGGGAATTTGCGCTAGTGTGGCCAACGACTATATTTCACTGTTCGCAGAGACGTAACAAGGGGGTGGCAAAGCAGGCGCCCGCCACGAGCGCCTGCTATTCGTTCTGTAGACACGTTCGGGTATGGCGTTCGATCGCGAGGCGTTCATTCGTTATATCAGCGGTCTGAAAAGCGGACCGGTTGGACACACACCTTGTAGCTACTCTGTCCTCTTTTAAGGTTTTGATAGAAGTATCTTAAGACTTCTTAAAATACTTCTTCGTATATTATTTGAATATATTGCATTTATAATATTTATATAGTTATTTAATTTTTCAGATACAGTTTTTCAAATCCACTATCAATACTTACAACCAATGCTTGGTTAGAAATTGATAATTTAAATACACTAACGATCTCTAAGCAGCACTAGACAATATTATATGATGCATATTTATAATTGTTAATAATACAAGCATAAAGAATCAATACCCATTATTATATGAATTTTAAAAAAAAAACGATATATTATGGCTTGAAAACAACACTTCGGCGAATATCAATAGATCATTGCCAAAAATAGAAATGATACTCAATAATCTCAACGACGGTTATGAACTTCTGCGGATGACTTAATGTAGCACATGTGAAACCGTTTCAGTTAAATTTGTCAACATCATGAAGGAGAACAGCAGAATATTGATCATTATACCACATTCTTCACGTGGTAATGGCTTATTAACGGTCTTTGAAAAGAGACCAAAAAGGCCAAGGAGCGTTTGTTATTAAAGCAACGGTCTGTTTAACAGAAGAATAATTCAATTGTGGTGTTCAAAATGTAGTTCTTGGAACATTGATCATAATGCCGTCCCAATAGAATGATCTACTACACAACAAATCTAAAATAATAATTCATGACCATACATAACATGTAGGCATTTAATTTGTAATGCATTTCAACCCAGCTGTTGTCCTTATAAAGGTTGTGAAATAAGACAAGCAGGTGCCGCACGAATTGGCGAATCGCCAGCGAGGGTGATCGACATATTAGAAATGTCGATTGTTACCCATTGTTTAGATTTTTTACACATTTATCCTCAATAATTGAAACTGATCAAATTCTGTGATTTATTTTTAAAAAAATAAGCTTAATTTGGTATTATGTTATAAAGTCAACCCTTCTATAGCGTCGAAATACTAACTAGGTAATACGAACTAGGTAATGTATACTTCATTCCTTTGTAGCATGGGCGATTTACAATCCCAATAACGCTATTAATTTGAGCAGATTTAATTCGCCAGATTAGCAGTGACATCTTCCGTCTCTCTCTAGGCGCATTGTGTTAATTTAACAGCGTCATCTTACGTGGCCGATCGCTTCTTGCGAGTGTACCCTTGCCGGTTGGTTGGTGACGCGCAAGGGACGGGAGTCGGAAGGAGTCGTCGGTTAGCCTTGACTACGAGAGAACGTCCTTCCCGCAGCCAAATCTCTTTTATGTTGAAAAAAAAGTTATCTAGAGAAGAAAGTCTTTTTATCCAACGCCCATCCACCCCCATCCATCCGCCCGGCCACATCATGACCCGAAAGAAGAATAAACCCGTGCGTTAACGTCGCCATCCCGACAAGCACATGGGAGCGGAGAGCCGCCCAGGGACTCTGCCCTGAGAATGCCCCCGCTCTTACGTTACAGCTTCTTTTATAATAAGCATTTTTAGAATCGGTTATATAACGGTTTTACCGGTTTTCAATTTTCGGTTCAGCTCTGTTTCGAAGCCCCGCTTTCGCTAATTTTAAATCATCATAAACTTAGATGCTATAATTTGTATGTCCACCGCTTATCGTCCGTACAAATCTGTTTGTCTATCAGGACCTTCGCAGCGTGTATGAAGCTTGTACATAAATAAATTAACACTGTCGATAGCACACAATATTCGGTCATTTATTCAAATAAACGTAAACATTACTCTTGAAATCTATTCATTATATCATTCATATATCATTATTAGTCGATACATTTGGGTTAACGATCAATGTAATCGTACGGGACTCAAGCAAGATACTCTCTCCGTCTCTGTTTCTCCCCAAACTTAACATGCTTAAGCGATTGGTCTATTTGTGTGAAAAAATATAAATTGGGTCAATTCGGAGTAATGCATATTGCACATGTTTGAGCCCACTAATTCCTTACTTCTATAAGCGCACAATATGTACTTTGAAAATGATCTTCAGTTTCGTAACCCATTTGATCTGGTTTTGTACAAACAGTCTGATGAAATAATTTATACATATTTTTTGCATAGTATCGTCTATCGTAGATGAATACCAGGCTGATTATGTCATTTATATTGTGGTTCAAGGATCGATCGTCGCCATGATTAATTATGCGATCCCGACAAAGTAGAAATCGATTGTAAGGTCATATTCCTGGTTCACCGTCCACAATCGAATGGTATTTGCACAAGAAAAGATTTGATTAATTGATATATGATATAATCGATTGTGTCTATTGAGTATCTGCACTTTTGATTTTTTGCCCGTCCACTTATGAAGTCGTAAACCGGATTCGGCGCGATCAAAACAAATGTGGAGCAACCGTATGAACGAGGCTGATTGATGGAAATTAGCAGGTCTTGCAGATCTTTGGCTGGTATCGTCTTTGGATTTGACCGGCCTTCACCAGGCTATGAGGCAGAACTGATAGAGTAGCGTGCAATCTACGCAAGTTGCTTATAAATAATGATCGTAGGTGATCATTGATGTCTCGAAATTAGACGTAGTCATGACATGATTGATGTAATAAATAGTAGAATGAGTCATTGGAAATCCATAGGTACGATTGAGTGGGGACTATGGACCAAGGCATAATTTTCCAGATGAATCAATGACGGCCAAATAATAAATGTATACATTTTAGGTCAATATCTTCATTAGATCATGCTCTTAAGTGACATATCAGATATCGGATATAAGCAATCTCCAAAGAAGATTTTTATTGGTTTCCAGAATTTATTTGTAATTGTAATCGTAATTGAAATTTTTACCTAACAGAAATCGTACACATCACCGGCACGATGAAGGCTACTAAATCGAGACATTCCCGCCGAAATCTGGACGCTTGGAAACAGTGGCGTAACTACTAATTGGCGAGCTTAGGCGACGCCTGGAGGCAGTAACTGTCTAATCAATGTATACATATATACAGTACATTCAAATTGTTATATTAATCTTCTCCTACCGGTGATGTATTTACTACACCTCTACTCTAATAATGGGAATATCGATATGAAATATAATAGATACGGGGTTCCGAATTTTTGTATTCCTCCGTAATATAATTACGAATCACATCAAAGTATTATATTATATAAGTATTCATCTGCTGCGACGGAAATAAATAATTTGTCGGGAAATTGGGAATTTTGCGAGTTTTAGTCAGTGTCTCAGCAGAAAGGAATTTTATCAGTCACTTCGATGGTGTTATACGAAAATAGGGGCTCACGCGATCATCAACTCGAGCATTTAAATATCTGATGACGATACCTCCAAAGAGTGTGGAGGCTGAGCGTGCATTTTCAGCAACAAGTACCCTACTCCCGACCTCCCATGAGGTGTCATCACTTCAGTGGCAGATTGTCGGGTGTCGGGTTTTCGAAAAGCCCCGGCGGTGATCGGAGCGAGTGTTGAGGTTCAGATGTCAAGCTCAAATGACTACGAAAAAAACGGCGGGCGCAACATGAGACGTCGGAAAGAAAAGGCGCCGAGTACGATATGTTGTCGAGCTGATCTCGACAGAGAAGGTCCTTTTCAGGACAATTTGACTACCAGACCCCGACAGAAAAAGATCTCTGCGGGGAGTCTCTCATCGTTTCTGGATCCCGATGGGGAAGAATTTTCAAGAAGACGACCAATTTCACGCTCAAGAAGACGCTCCGACAAAGCATTTACCATCCATCGCTTCTCCCGCTCGCTATATAACACGCACGTTCACTTGATTGCCATTAGTTGTCCTACTGTAGGATGATTGAATAAATACGTTTTTCTGTTCCGTCGTTCATCGCAGCCGACTCGTTGGGCGGGACCATTGTTACGGATTGCGCCGCGATCGATCTTCATTGATCGCTAGCGAAGATAACGACCCCTGTATATCAAGCAGGGCCCTGTGTTCGCTATAGTTGATTATATTATATTGATCTATTAAATCAATAATTTAGATAGTACTGTTATCAATCCAAATTCCAACTTTTAATCATAGATCCTAATTATGCTTTTTGTTTAGCTTAACTCTTCTTATATATTTGTTCTGTACCCGGAATTTCAGGTTTGTATAATTTAAATTGATGTAAACATATATGCTATATTCGTATATGCACCATTTATCGTCCATACAAATCCACTTTTCTCTCAAGACCGCGCAGCGTGAGTCAAGCTTGCATATCAACAAATGAACCTTAACACTCTTGATAGCACATGTGATGATAATTGAGAATATTTAGAAGTGTAGGGGTACCTTTACAGCATGATTTTTCCATCGATGTACCAGTGTATAATGAGACGGAAGACACTATCTCCGTCTCTGTCTTTGATTTACAATCGACGTTGTTATGGACGTCAAGCCAATATTCTTTCGTTTATTTTTTTATTACATTTTTTATTACAAAGGTCAAAAATTAATCAACCAGTTGAACCGATAACTGAAAACCGTAATCGAACCGATAAAATATTTGGAACTAAACCTAACCTAATTAAATTTTAAATTAATTTAGTTCCATATCCGAATTTCAATCAAGTATTCAATCAACGCAATACTCAATTTGCAAAGAACATATGGATAATTTCGTATATAGAACGTGGATATTTTGCACGCACATCGACAGATGCATCGCGCATTGAAAGGATTAAATAATCGTATCAATTATGTATTCACATATTCAAGACTTATATGGTGTTGAAATATAATCGCTCCTTGAAAATCTGATCGTAAATCTTGACAGCAAGACAGTTCTTACCTGTCCGATCCTTGCTACTAGCGATCGCCATTAAAAAGTCAAATACCGTTTTTTACAACAAACTACATACAAGTTCTAAATTCAATAACACCCATTAAAACTTGCTGATTATTGACACTTTAAAATTTATCTCCAACACCAAAGACATTTAACGTTGACGGCGTAGGCGTCTCATACTCACCAGATCAGAGGGTGTTGTGTAATAACGTAGGTGTGAAGCAATGATGAAAATAGCTTTATATCATTGTTTTTTTAATCGCATATCGTTAAATAAATATCGTGTGATGATATCCATAATAATAAAGTCGTTAGATTTCTAATAGAATTTGTACCGTTGCGTTTCAATGTAAGCTTTGGATGCAAGTGTTAAGTTGCAACGCAGATGTTGGACACAGAGTGACGTGGGGGAGCTTCCATTAAATAAGGGCGAAAGCACCTGGATTCACAAAAAAAATCTTTGGATCCATCCACCGTGGAATAACACGAGTTCAACTTCTGCACATCTGTTGTTTTCGACGAACCCAAATTTCTATGATGCATTTCGTCGGATTCAAATTGTAACTCTGTCTTCTTTGCCGATACAGGATCGATTATATTTACATAGAACCACTTCCCACGTTTGCTCTAAAACCAATTTTCAAAAGTTCATAAACCCCAACTCATGCGAATAAGTGGCATGTGTGATCGTATAAATTCATAATAATATGTTTGATATCCAAGTTGAAAGCCTTGACTTTTTAAAGAAACGAGTAAAAGAAAGAGTGTAATGATTATATATTTGCTTAAGTTGAGGATACAAATATAATTAGGTCTGTATTTATGCGATAGATACGTTCCACGAGGAGTCGCTTATAAAAAAATCGCACAAGAAAAGACTTGAACTACATAGAAAACTGAGGGATAAGTTTTATTATTTTTTAAATCGCATAACTTCAAATCAATGTGATAGAATATACCAAAATTCGCATAAAAAAAGTTTATAAAAAAATTAAAAAGACGACACATATTTATCTTAGAATTTTACTCGACAATCATACAAATGCAATTCATAACACATTATCAGCGGGCTATTTGCGCATATGCTCTAGCGTGGGCGATTTTTTGCAATAATTACATTTTTTTAAATTCACACTAAAATACCCGTAACTTTCGAAGTTTAAAACATATCTTAATATTTTTCTTGATTTGTATTCAACAATATCTGCAGATTACACCCATAGGTCACCAAAATAAAAATAAAATATTAACACTCTTAAAACACCTTATTGTTTGTATGTTCTTAAAAATCCTCTTATAATACAAGAGACAGAGGGAAACAAATATGAGACGGTCTTCATTTAACATTTATTTGTGACATATATCGGTTGCAACTTAGACTGTTGATAATTTTAGATTTTTTTTGTGCGAATTCGCATAAAAAAAGCTTTGTCCTCTATAGAAAAATGATGGATAGATTTCATTATTTTTGAAAACCGCATAACTTCAAATTCGCATAAAAAAGATCCGCATAAAAACAGACCCAAGTGTATACGCTTTTAGAAGAATTCAGAAAAGCAAACATTTAAAAATTCAGATGTGAAATGATTTCAACATCGAACGTATGCCGTTGAGTTGATTCGGACGTATTAGGCATCAGATTATGATTCATTAAATTCATAAATTGACACAAATTACATTAAATATTTGATTATTTCAAGCGTTTGGGCTTTGATAGAATTTTACTCGTTATAAGCGAGATTGTATTGACCCTTTGACAAAGGAGTTAATTTGTATAGCATTGTTAACCCCTCAAAGAGGTAAGACACAATGTTGTGTCTGAATTCCAGTTGCTCATAAAGATCATTTTTACACATAGAGCTTGGAGACAGATAGAGACGGAGAGTGTCTTGCACGTTGAGTTTGGAGAGAGTATGTTGCGTACATCGTACGATTGTATAGATCGTTAACCCAAATTTATCGAATAATAATGATATGTGAATGATATAATTAATCGATTTCAAGTTTATTGTTTATGTTTATTTGAAGAAATGAACGAATATTGTGTGCTATCGACAGTGTTTATTTATTTATGTACAAGCTTCATATACGCTGCGATGGTCCTTACAGATAAGTGGATTTATACGGATGATAAGTGGAATTTTACTGTACGAATTTATTACTAATATATAAAAATACAAATGGAGTATTTTATTTTTCTACATAGTTCCCTTCATGAGATATAAATTTATTCCATCGGATAGAACGCTTCTTGATCTCATCATGCTAAGAAGGCGATAAGTTGCATTCTCTGATGCGCAACGTATTTTCTCATTAAAGGGACGTGAAATCAAGTGAAATATTGAGGTTTTTGGTTTCAGCAAAATCAAAAGGATCAAGACGACAGATATCAGACAGCGACTGACTGGATTGGGGATTCATTATAGATCGAACCCATTTCCTGCGCTGCTGTGTGGTCTGTTCTGGGTTACCCCGGACTAGCCACACAAAGAGTGTCTTCCACTGATCCTTTAGCTTTACTAGACACGCCACCATGAGTCTAACCTCAGTTTGAACTGGGTAGCAGCAGATGACGGATGATCTTGGTACTCCATGGTACTCGTATCGGTTCGGTCGTTCTTAGTATCTAGCCACGGAGATATGTCGCCATTCGAACAGCCCAAAACCGTTCTCCCCTGTTTACCTAGGCTGTTAAGGATAGTGGTAAGCTTTTGACACAGTCTCCACCAACTACTGTGATCGGCTGTTCCACACACCCCTTTATGGGTACGCAGCACTGGGTGACCTGCGCACCCAACTCATGCTAGCTGGGCTACCTCAGCAGCGTTTGATGAGCAAACCGACGAAGATACTTTTGCGCACCTCTACTCCACATCATTACCCCGGAGGTTCAGCCGTTGCCCACGGGCGTAGGTTTGCCCCCCCCCCCCCTGGAGTTTTCTTCCCTTTTAGCGAGAAAGAGTTAAAATTCTGATTGGAAGTGTAGGTAAACAATTTTTGGTCTCATCGCTCGTCTCGCCACATCTGCCCACATACATTTCAAATTATTTTATCAAAATATATCTGTTATTGGTTTTGCATCACGAATATATATTCATTATTTTATAAAGCCGTCTCGATTTAAATAAATATCAAACAAACAAGGCAACAATCCCATTATAAATAAGGATATCTTAATGCGGCAAATTAAGATGATGATGCTTTTATTGGCGTCGCGGACGAGATCTGAAGCAGAATATCATAAATATTTATTATTAAATCGTTCGCTGATACGTACAAGAATGGACGTATGCGTGAACCATATCGTAAAGTGAATTAATTGAACACGCTTAAGGATATTTATACGTGCGACGCAAACCGGTTTCACTTAACGACTCGAGTTATGATTTTCCACTGGACTACTTTTGTTTTTGAGGCATGAGGTCGTGAAGGAATCCGGTGTGTCCATAGTGTTCCCGTATTTCGTTATATTTTCCATAAATATGGATGCCAAGGATTTCACACGCGAGGATTTCACGCGCACATCGTTTCGCATAATAATGCGAAACGATGCAAATTCGGGGCAGTGGGTTATCTAATCTAAAAGATAATTTTAACTCGCCGGAATCTAATATCGTCACGCAGAATCGCATATTATGGTTAGAGTAACATTTTCCATTTTTTCTTTAATTAAAAAAGTTGTATTCATTCGATATTTCTGAATTAAATAACATTAATTTCGAGTGTCAAATTACTCATATTATTTACTGCAAAAAACCAACAGTTTTTATGTACTTTTAAGGGGTCACTGGTAATTATTTCGGTAGCTATAATACGCATGCGCTCTTGAAGTGTGTCGTAATTATAGCGAATTATTTATTTAATATCTCCCAAATTGAAAAAAAAAATTACATTTATTCTAAATTTGTTTGTCTGTTTGTAGTGTATAATTAAGTTCATTAATTGCGTCTAAATGATTAACTTAAATAAAATTAAATAAATTTATCCCCCCCCACCCGAAACAAACCCTTCTCTTGATGCAGCCAATTTATATTTTTAAAAAACCATTAATTAAGACACAATCTTTTTTAATGCTCAAATGCTCTAAATCCCAGTTCTGACACCAATGAAAATTTTGAGATCATGATCGACCCTAATGAGTTTATCTCCATCGTTAATGATTCTAAACATCCACATGATAGGATTTTAGATCAAAATAAGCTAATTTAAGTAGAGAGTTTAGCTTAGATGTTTGTCTAATACCCTCGTCGAGAAACCGAGCCAAATAAAGATGACTAGGACCATTCCTAAATATGTCTGCAATTATCTCTGTCATAACATTGTTGATATTTTACTAATACACACAACCTGGGATGAGGCCTTCGATATGCGAGGTTTCCTAGCCTAAGGTATTCCCGGACTAGCCACATAGATTGCCTTCCTTCGTCTTTGGATCCCCAGGCACTCTACGCGCAGAGCTTCCGGGTGTCCACTTCCAGAGAAGGTGAGGCATTAAGAGGAAGACCAACTTCAGGCTCAAGTGCACTTGAAAGTGCGTTGGAATAAGGTATGCTAATTTTCAAAGGACAATCTAAGCGAAGTCACTGCCACCACGAGTCCAACCTCAGCTTGAAGGGGATTGCAGCAGATGACGGACTGTAGAGGCTCCCCCTTACCCACGGTACTCATGTTGGTTGGGTCATGTGTAGTACCTAGCAAAACTAGGCTCCCTCCCACCCCTGTTTACACTAGGAAGTTGAGAATAGTGGTTGCCTCTTGCAAAGATTCCTCCTTCTCCTCCTCTAACCGGCAGTTCTACATTCTAATTTACGACACAGGGTAAGCCGCGTACCTAACTCATGTTAGCTGAGAAAAATCTTACATTTTAGTATTTGAAAGCCGGCGAAAATCATTCCATTTATAATGCATAAATTATCGCCTGATTAGTTTACTTTTTGTACTATGCAAAATACTTATTCTAAATATACTGTTATTAATGATAAGCAATTCGGTTTTCGTAGGAATCACTCTATGGCCCTACAGTTGACCAGACTGACCGAACATATTTATAGAAACTTTAACATGAAGAGAAACACCGGAATGGTACTATTCGACATTGAAAAGGCATTCGACACTGCTTGGCACAGCGGTCTGATCCATAAAATGTTATCCCTTAATTTTACAAATTGTCTTATTAAAATTAATCATCTTCGGTAATATTGAACAGAGCAACATCAACTCCCCAGTCTGTCTCAACGGGAGTTGTTCGGGGCAGTATTTTAGGATTTTAACATATATTTACATGATCCACCAAAACCATATTTATCAAACGTAGCTTAATATTACATGAGCATTAAAACTAAACTATGTTTAAAATAGTCGTTAGTTTTTTTTTTTGTTTACAGAATTTAGAAGTTGACATTTCTCATTCGTTTGCACATTTTATGTGACTTTGGAAGCTCAGAAGTATTCTTATGATTTATTTAGATCAAAAGTATATTGCAAAATACAAAAACAATTTTAATTCATGTTATTATGACCACAGATGAAAAAAAGTTATTACGGTTTTTTTTAATGTACACTAAGTTGTCTAATCCCTCTTTTCTTCATTATCGTTATGTTTAGGTATGGCATCCGATCCGATCATCGTATCAGCGGTTTGAAAAGCGGACCGACTGAGCATACATACCTTATGGCCACTCCGTCCTCTTTTGCGGCATTTTCTATGATCTGTACCATCACCAAAGCAACGTAGTTTTTAGATACATTCTATCATAATATTTTTTTTACAACAGTAACCGCCATCTGTACGTTAAGTCGGGTACTTTTGGGACCATCTTTGTATATTATTTTAAAACATACATTTTAATAGTATTTAATATATTGCATTTATAACAGTATTAATTAACTTAAACAAATACATTGGATTTCTGGGGGTAGGAGGCGTTAAGTTAGATATTTGCCACGGGCGCTTCATACCCTAGTTACGGCTCTGCTCATATTTCAGACTTAAATTGGCTATAAGCGTATTGTGATCTCACAATGGCAAATCGCTTTAATTTTATGATGAATAGATTATTATGATCAGTTTTCTCTTGCATTTTTACTTCAAAAGAAAAGTTAATAAATGCGCTCCACCATCGACCATGAGTTTCGGAATTCGAAGCATTCGTAGAAAGTGGTCGTAATTCATATTTAGGCTAGTCAGGTATAACCAGATAATGAATTTTCAATTAACGGCCTCGACTTGAACTCGACCTTTTCTCGCGCGAGAACCGAAATTAAATCGTAGATAACGTCTCGAGATACGACAAAAAAGTTCATTGATCGTCGAACCGAGGCCCGTGGATAATGCATGGACACGGAATCCCTCTTTTGTGTACGTTTGACCCGCAAACGTAATGGCGAGATTATTTTTGTGCAGAACCGGATTCTGATCCGACGACATACATCACCTACATTTTTTCTGAAGAATATTGTGAACGGGTCATGGTTCTTGAAATCGAAGAAGGCGAAAATTGAGAGATACGTCATTGTGCCACATTTGGAGGCTATTGTGCCGTGATGCCGGAATCTTCCCGGCGAACAATGCGACTTGTTAGGTAAAAATAAACGTGGGCGTCGAGAATGTCACACGTTAACGCTGGAATACAAATAATTTGTTAACCTTTCACTTGAACTGTGCGAAGGTCCCATCATCGAAAGACGAACGAACAGCTAAATATGCGATTTTCATGGATCATCCTGGATGGAAAATTTCGACTGGCTTTTGTTGCTCGTCTGAAGTAATTTGCATTCAGCCATTGTCGCATTCCTTTCGTCGATTGTCTAATTCTTTTCTTGGAGTGCGGTTTCTTTGTGGCATTCATACATTTTTGAGAGAAGCGATTTTCTATGACGAAATGGATTCGACATTGCGGAAACTCTTCACGCAACGCGATCATTGTTGGATCATCCTTTCACTGGGCTAAGTTAATTCAATTGCAGTTCTTCGTGGATGAATATATGGAGAAATGCAACGAAAGATTACGTAAATGCCCGTCTAAATACTGTCAAACGTGTATTGCGTCTTATCATACACTCGTACATCGATGGCAAAGTGTACATAATGATTAGCCCTTTAAAACGAAGAACATACACGCTATGCTCAAATGTAAATCCACTTTTCTGTCAGTTTTGCCTATTAATGCGTTGCGAAAATAAAATTACAGGATTACCGTATAAACCTGCCAGTTTACTTCTGAAGAAGTAGATTTTGCAAAACAAGTGGTGATACTCGACTAATGACGCCACTCTAGAATAGTTAAAGGGGAATAACAAATTTATCCGATGATAAGAATAATGCGAGTATCTTAATTATCAAAGCAAACGTCTGCTCTCAAGACAACGCGAACGAAAGTCGTCTTATCTTTGTTGAAAAAGCTTAATAGCTTATCCGACGATGGCTATTTCAGTTAATTATACCCAAATTTAATGACAGTTAAAATATTCTTTAGAATACGATTTTTTGTTGAATTGTAAATATGTTCAATATGGTTAACCATATGTTAACATATGATTTAAAGTCATACTGAGTAATACTGCGTTTGAATAAAACCGTGCAAATAAACTGTACTCCCAAAAGTACCCGACCTAATGTATAGATGGCGGTTACTGTTGTAAAATAAATACTATGATAGAAAGTGTCTAGACACTACGTTGCTTCCGTGATCGTACAGATCATAGAAAATGCAGCAGAAAGCCCTAAAAGAGGACGGAGTGTCCATAAGATTTGTATGCTCAATCGGTCCGCTTTTCGGACCGCTGATATAATGAATGAGCGGCTCGCGATCGGATGCCATACTCGAACATACATAACGATAATGATGAAAAGAGGGATTAGACAACTTAGCATATATTTTAAAAATGGACAGAGTCCATCAGTGTTGGTTCGTGTAAAGTAGAATGGTTGAGTAAAATAAAAAACTCTATTCTGCAAATATTACCTGACAATTTACTGCTAATTGGCACTTTTTTTTATATACTTCTGTAAAATGATCGTATATTTGTATTAACAATTCAGCAAAACGTTCGATGGCGAGTAAAGTACCCGACCTAATGTATAGATGGCGGTTACTGTTGTAAAATAATTACTATGATAGAAAGTGTCTAGAAACTACGTTGCTTCCGTGGTCGTACAGATCATAGAAAATGCCGCAGAAAGCCCTAAAAGAGGACGGAGTGTCCATAAGGTGTGTATGCTCAATCGGTCCGCTTTTCGGACCGCTGATATAACGAATGAGCGGCTCGTGATCGGATGCCATACTTGAACATAACAATAATGAAGAAAAGAGGGATTAGACAACATAGCATATATTATAAAAATGGAGAGAGTCAATCAGTATTGGTTCGTGTAAAGTAGAATGGTTGAATAAAATAAAAACCATGCGCAACTCTCAAAAGTATACTACGTATCGCGCCCCAAGCCCAGTTGCGCCCGTGGCGGGCGCCTGCTTTGCCACGCCCTAGTTACGACCCTGATCAAAATAAAAACTCTCAGCCTTTGAATTTAAATTTTATATATGATTTCAGAGTGTTCAATATATTTTTATAAAATGACATTATTATATAATAGCATTAATATGCTTCGCTGAGTTTATCGCATATTTATACGTGCCATCTTCCTTGCATATCAAGAAGATTGCCCCGATTCAAACGAATTTCATCATCAATTGAATTAATACCTACATTCAATGACTTCAATTGTTTCTAGGACCATATCGAAATCATTGTTGATTCGCGAATGCGATCATATTTTAATGCAAGTCGGTGTCATCACTCACCAGTGCATCCGTCAATAGTCTCGCAAAACAAATTCCGCACACAAACAATGGTTGTGCCAATTTAAAAACCCTTTTGAATACACGCCCAATAACTCGCCAAAGTTTCATCGCAATCGGATAAATAGTATAGGAATGCATAGAGTCTAAACATACAAAAAAAGATAAAAAATCTCTGATAACACCTAAATTTGAAGAATTACCTATTGCTTTAAATTCGTCTCAAGGATGCATTCGTTGACTTATCGCCGCATAAATAGAAATATCTAATATTTGTTTAAGAATAATAATCTTGTCGGTATCTTACATATCAGTTATGTGTTATTTACAAGCGAAATTAATATTGTCCAAATATGATTTAATGTGTTTCTTGACATATCGAAAATGTCGACTAACACCCAAAATGAGGTGTTGTTTACATACAATATTTACCCAAGCAATTTGTGGTTTTCGAGCTTATTATATAATAGTGTTTTCTGAGATAATATTTGAATAAACGCTGATATTAGTGGCGAAAAGATGTCATATAGTATTTATATCTAGGACAGGTGGTCGACATATTTGAGAACAGGGTCAATGAGATCAAACGAATCATCATCATGATACTTGGCTAGAATGTGTTCGAATATTTAGTCCATTCCTTGTCGTCAGCTAAATTATTATAAATCGATCGAAACTGGCAACGGAGATGGGATCAGTCCAACAAGGGAAGATGGACCCATCGATTTATCTCGGTCATAAGTCGGTGGAGGGCCCGGAAACACGGTGAAACGACCTACTGCTTGACTCAGGTTCTCACTGGGCATGGATGCTTCGGTGCATACCTGAAGCGGATTGGCAAATAACCATCCGCAAAGTGCCAAAACTGCCAAGCAGATGTCAACGACGCAGAGCTCACCATCATTGGCTATGAGGCTTCCACGGCGTGATGGAAAGCAAGAAGAACTGGGACATTTGGCGGGATTACGTGGAAGAATTTTTGAGCGCCAAAGAAAGCAGTGAAAGAGAGAGAGGCAGAGCGCCTCTCCAATACTAGAATAGGACCAATTACCTAAGGTCAGACTACCAGTCCTCCTGAAACAATGTGGAAAATAATACAAGAAGAACGGAGAAGAACAAGGGAGGGTTTAGTCAGTAAAAATCTCACACTACCCAATATGGGTGTCTTTCAGAAGATTCCTCTCCCACAGGGAAAAAAAATCTCTCTACATTGCAATATGTTTTTAATTACCAAATTGATGAAAATCAATGGGCCAGTAAGTTTTTGGACTTTTATTAAAAAATATTTGGATTCAAAGCAAGATTGTGGAAAAAAATCATTCAGTCGAAATTTCATGAATTTGATTGGAATTAAGATGAAGAAAAATATGAAGGTAAAAATTGTCGACTTTTATCTGGATCAACCTCATTTTTCTATTATCAGCTATCGACGCTGATAAAAACCCTTTCTATCTCAGTCCACAATCATGCCACAGTCATTAAAGTGATATTTATGGACTCGCCTAAGAATAAATAATATGCTGTTTTGAATATTCATTAGGCACAGTCGGTCTGTCCAGCACAGATTCCTCCGTTGCCACTCTTCCATGATTGATGGACAACAATCCGGCCGTAATCTGCATGACTGTTCAAACACGGATGACTGCATTGTTATTTTTTCCCATGCTGAGACGATTGCCGGTCGTTCATGTGATAAATTTCAACAGTCTTGACCTGGGTCTTCGGGCGACCTTGGAAAAGATTTGCATATTCTTGTACGATCCTGATGACGAAGAAACTGCCTGCAGAATCTTGACGCGCTGCAGTCGCGTATTTAATTGTTGGATTTGCGGTCGCATTAACAATTGAATAACGTTGTGGTCAATTTGTGTGGTTAATGACACATTTGTCACCATTTTCAGCACGAGGAAAGGCTTGAGACGCCATACATGCGAAATAATCATACCAGGTATAAGATTCGCATTTGTAATTGTTTCTAAATGCTAAAGGTCACGCTTTCAGGTTCCTATTTTGCTTAATTTGAATCTTTGTCTTTGCTTAATTGATCTGATTCTTCTTAATCATTGACAGATTTACCTTGTTTTGAAATTCGCTGAAGAAATATGAGGAAATTCTTCGTCTCTTACAGAAAAACTATCATACCTTGGTTTTATTTAATTTAGTTAATTTCTAGCAACATAATTTAGGGCCAGTGATGACTCGTAGCTAAAAGTCGGCACTGCGTAAGCGACAGTGCTCTTTCTCCCTCAAAGTCTTGTGTGCTGCTTCTATATGCGCATGCATGGATGGATGTTTCATTCTACGGTGCCAACCCATAAAACTCCAGGGGGGTGGGCAACTCTACGTCCATGGGTAACAGTCGAACCACTATAGAGTAAAGGTGTGCAAAAGCAGCCTCGTTGCTTTGCTCATCAAACGCTGCTGAGGTACTATCATCAACAGTCTAGTGCCTCCAGGAGAGAACAGCTTTCAGTAGTGGCCTCGCGTAGTAGTTCCCTTGAATTTAGAATAAACTCATACTTCCTCCTCCAACGCATCTTCGGATGCATGTTAGTTTGAGACCCGCCTTCCTGCGTGAACCTCGCCTCCTTTAATATGTCGAAGACATTCTTGTGTGCTCATTTCGAGGACACTCGGAATAGACAGCGCAGCAGCGCTTGGCATGGACTCTGTCATCAAGGAGTCCAAAATATTATCAAATCGTTGTCTGTCCATCTCAACAATCTTCCACCAGTCTTCCAGGGTCTCTTCTCCAGTGCTCTTTCTCCCTCGAAGCCTCGCATGCTGCTTCCTATGTGTGCATGCACACAACAGCCAAACATTATACCGCTGGAACTGTGAAGCGCACAGTTCCATACGATGATTTTTGTGTATTTTTCATAAACTGGGGAATGACTACTGATATTGAGCTTAATAATCAGATATTGTACAAATATAAAGAAATAATTAAAGAAAAAAATACTCATTATATTGAATGTTATCAATAATATCAAGTGGAAATAGGGGATGCTGTAGTTTCACAGTGTCTATATGCGAGCTGCCACTGGTTAGGGCCTTCTCTGATGTATTATACAATAGATACTCTTCAATAGAATACTCTTCTAGACAATAGATATATTTTACTGAAAGTATGCAATCCAAACTTCATTTTACCAGAACAATATGCGCCAACATGGTGCATCCATACAATATTTGTACTATACCTATGTTATTCCCGCAAGTGTAAATAGTAATTTGACAAAGCTTTATCGCAATCGGATTGACGTTATGGAAGCGCATAAAATACGAACAAACATTTATTTTTATTTTTGTATATTAGACTATGCCTATGTTACTTGCGCAATCCTTAACAATAAGTGGACGAAGTTTTACTGCAATCTAATGAACGGCATGGCAGCGCATTACATACGAACAAACAAATATTATTTTTTATATATTAGATGGCTGAAACGAAAAACACGATAGTTCATGTAAAACCTTCAATCTTCCCAAGCACCCCAAGAAGTTCATTGTCTTTATTGTTTTAAACCATATTTTCTGCGATTTGTCCATTGATCTTGCATTTTCTGAACCTTGTAAGGGTAATGTTAATTTTTAACGTTACGTCTACGTAACGTTATTTGATAACTCTCGATGATTCGCGTAAATCGAGTTTTGACTATAATATTATCGATTCAAAAGCTTGAAATAATACATTTGAACTTCGATTGGATTCATTGTAAATATTTTTTGTGCTTCGTAGCGCATAAGTTCTAGCATCGAAAAAGGATGTCGAATAAAAAATGTGAATAAATTACGAAATAACAATAGAGTAATACTCACGTGCATGTATGATTGTAATTTGTTATTCGCCAAATACGAATAGTACGAATCATTTTTCCAAGAAGCCGACTTGTACCTTCTTGGATTTTTTTATCGTGGACAGAGCGACGAATTGTCCTGCGGTTTGTACGCTGTTATCGCAAGGATAATAACTCGGAATGCAAATAATTATGAAATTTACCTTCTTTCAGCTGGCCTGATTCGGCAGCTTGTCCATTTTCGAAGATGGTCTTCACGAAGATTCCCATGCTGCCCTTGGGAGAGTCTCTTCCTCCTACGATGCTGAATCCGAGACCTTTTCCTCCGGCGCATTTATTGAAGGTCACCTGTTGGTAGAATAAT